>JARFIW010000925.1:0-497500 GCA_036346225.1 Platerodrilus igneus
TTTTGAACTTCTTAACGCATTTATTTGTTTATACAGAAATTAACACTGAATTTTGACAATCTTGAAAATGAATTATTCTAAGTCGAAAATATATTAATTAATTGTACAAAGTGAGTTATCTACGAACTGCAATGTTAAAGCTGAACGATGGATTAACTGCCTGCGAGTGGGGCTCCCGGGCCTTTTATAACATCTCTACCCGCTCACATGGCTGTGGGAACTTGTAGACCTAATGTCTGCTTACACTTGACTCTTATTCATAATACAATGTTGTGATCTTAAATCTATTCATAACTACTTTGTTGCGAGCTTCCATTCCAGGTAATCTCGGTACGTGACTGTCGGCGACCGCCTGTGACCTGACATCTGCAGTGTCACTTATCCTTGTGCTACAAAGTAGCGTTTCCGTTCCCATGAACGTTAATAAACTGAAATGAATTGTCCTTCATTACATTGTTGCACATCACTTAGCGCATTTTCTAATATTTCTAATAACTTCTTAATTATTAGTTTATATATATATATATATATATATATATATAACAAATGGGGGATTACATAAATCCTACCGACTGCGCCAGTTAAGGGTCGTGGCTGCGAGCGGTCCTTTTAAAAAAGACTTCTTGAACTTCTTAACACATTTATTTGTTTATACAGAAATTAACATTGAATTTTGACAATCTTGAAATTGAATTATTCTAAGTCGAAAATATATTAATTAATTGTACAAAGTGAGTTATCTACGAACTGCAATCTTAAAGCTGAACGGTGGATTAACTGCCTGCGAGTGGGGCTCGCGGGCCTTTATAACATCCCTACCCCCCACATGGCTGTGGGAACTTGCAGACCTAATGTCTGCTTACACTTGACTTTTTTCATAATACAATGTTGTGATCTTAAATCTATTCATAACTACTTTGTTGCGAGCTTCCTTTCCAGGTACTCTCGGTACGTGACTGTCTGTGACCGCCTGTGACCTGACATCTGCAGTGTCACTTATCCTTGTGCTACAAAGTAGCGTTTCCGTTCCCATGAACGTTAATAAACTGAAATGAATTGTCCTTCATTACATTGTTGCACATCACTTAGCGCATTTTCTAATATTTCTAATAACTTCTTAATTATTAGTTTTTTATATATATAACAAATGGGGGAATACATAACTCGAGTTGTTGTATAAGCTCTTAAGCTTTTCAAATTCACTATAGGGAAATTTAATATTAAAATCTTTAAAAACTACTTATCGAACTGCTCAGCAAAAACACGGATTGGTTTCTAAAATTTACCTTATGAGAACTTCCACTTACAAACCTGTTGTAAGAAATGGAGCACTCTCAAGGACGGTATATTTTCAACTAGCTATACAGTGGTGCTCTTAATTTATCCTATATCATTCCATAGGGTAGTCCGGCTGCTATCTGCCTCGATTGCCACCCTTTTTGTGTGATAGATGGTCACGGCAGTGCATGAGGTCGTTTGCACTTATTTGAAAAGCAAAGGATTGACGTTCAACTGGACACGGCAATACGGGACAGCATTCGAAATAAGCAAACTACCTGTTTTTTAGGAAAGCAAGTACTGTCAAACACAGACCATGACGAGTCTGCGAACTCCATTAATAGAGGATATATTTGGGAATATTTAAAATTTGTCCGAGTATTTGATCTCTTGCTAGATAATCATCTAAAAATCCCAACAATGCTTCGTGTTACCTCAGCACAATACAAAATTGTTTAATTAAGTCTATCTCTGACGTTGAAATAATTTCTTTAAGATAGGCAAAAAACTAATCGCACAGACATATAAAGGGGCATCTCGTATGTCAAGTAATTAAAATGAATTAAAAACCAATGTTTTAGAAAAATACTCTAATGCCCTATTTATGCATTGCTATATTGAAACGTATTTTCTAACTGGGCTCAGCTAGCCTCACGCATGGGCGCTAGTGAAACGTTTTTTCTTTTATTTCAGAGTGCCTAGCCGTTGCCGGCACCAGTGAAACAAATATTGTTTTTTGAGGCACCTGCCCTACGTTTATAGAAAGCCAGTGAAACTAATTTTTCTTATATAAAGCTGGCCTCACGTTATGAGCAAGTGTAACAAAGTCTTCCGACATAACTAGGGGTCTATTCCTTGGGTAGAGCTATGAGAAATGGGGGGGTAAGTCGAATTCTGATTGTAAGTTGAACTTAATCCAAAACAAATAGGCGCCACCAAGTCCTGACTTATTTATGATAATAGCGTGGTATATTTCTAGGGGCGGACGTGGAAACCCAAAGAAAAAAAATCGCCTTTGATGACAGAAACCCGTCTTAACTGAATAAGACGATGCTCCTGTAAGAAATAGTAATAATTAGCTTAATAGAAGGGTGGAACACTATTTGTGTACCACAAACATACCTAAAGAAATATTTAAAAAAATATCTCCTATATAAGTTGACATCAAAATTCCACTCTTAAGGATATTCGTTTCTTGTAGTTAGTTTTGACCATATTTGATCAAAATAAAAAACTTTAATCTTGAACTAATAATTTACTCAAAAGATTCTCTTTTAAAACAAAATTCAATGCAACAAAATTTCATAAATAATTAAATGAGTTCATGAGTTTTAAATTAAGGTTTATCAAAATAGTTGATAATCAAACATTTTAAAACTTAGTGTAAACTTGTTACAAAAACAAAGGTCCGACCCGTGCAGATCTGTTCGAGTGGGTTACAATTTAAAACATAGTTACTCAAGTCTCCTTAACTAAATTATTTGTGTTAGTTTCAATTTCTAATAAAAAAACAGATCACAAAAATAATCTTGTTTACTCAACTTAGACAAACGCTGTTCAAAGCATATGTTTACTAGAACACATGTGTCAGCAGTATATTGCGACATCAAAAACACCTGTCGCTGTTACCAACAGTACAAAATGAACCACGTGTATGGTTTCTTAAACCATTAAAAATTGTGAATTATAATTTTTAACACTGGAAAATTCCAGTACAACAAATAATTGAAATTTTATTATTTTCGTGCTTTTATGCACTAAACAAAATAGCGTGTTTCTAATTTGAAACACGGAAAATTTCTTATAGTTATCTACGAACCAAAGCTGCGTTTTGTAGCTGTGAAGAGGTGTTGTAATATCAAACGTCATCACCATACTTCCATCAGCTGCTGCAATATGTTGAACCCTGCTGTCTTATCAAATAACATCCTAACGTTGTGTACTAAAATGGTCTTCTATAAATTATTCAAATTTTCCATCATCAAAGTTACTTCCTACAGACTGTAATACAAAGTGGTTTTACATCAGTGGTTGGAATAGTTGTTTTCAAAGTTGATTTTATGGTGGTTATTTGCGCGCTAAATAAAATATCTCAATTAAACAAATTAAATAACGTTCGTAGGATACCAACCGCTATTTAAAGATGGATCTCGACTGCTTAAAATGTAACCGCAAATTGGCGGCCTGCTTCCAATCGTACATTTTTACTCAACAATCTCGCATGGCCGACTGGTTATCACGCTCGCTCGAACGACGGCGTGTTCCCGGTGGGGGCTTTCAACCAACACGCGCCTGCGAACAGTTATCGAAGGCACAGATATTTGACTATACATAGAATGCTACATATAGATACAGCTTTAGCGTATTACCAAACTTGTTAAATGTATTTTACTTATAATTTTAATAAAAGCGTTTTATAACTTTGCACTTTTATGGATGGATTTAATAATCAAGAAATAAAATTGTTACAATATTCACGTCTTAAATTTAGTTTTACGGTAGACTTTAAGTAATATATAACGGTGCAGAATATTTACTCAAACTCTAAATGAGTTGGTGGCATTTTTACTAAATCGACTAAGCCGACCCAGTTTTTGGAAAACTTTTTAGACAAAACTTTCTAATGTTGCATCTACTAGATGGAATTTTATTTCCCGACTAATTCATACTGTTTATGAATACAGAGTGCAATTGTATGACTTTGTGCACATTGTACTGAAAACTGTGGTGACTGGGACCACGAATCAAACGTACAATTTCAAGTTTTCTAGCGTTTCCAAAAAAAATTTGAAAAAATATTTTTTCTTTGTTTATTTTCAAAAATACGGATGTTCTATACGATATTCTACACACAAAATTGTTTGACATACTTCATTGCAGTAAGAAAGTGATGGGCACTTTAAAAATGATTACTTCGTATCATTATATTCATATGATCCCAGTGGTTACATTAATTCTAGTAGCTAATAATCTATTAATTGAGAGAGCCATCGGGCAGAGCGTGGGTAATTAGCCATTTTACAGTAATAAAATTAGACGCCCAACCTGGTGCTCGATTAGTATCAATCATCTTCAGCAATATATAATATATATATATATATATATATATATACATATATACATATATACATATATACATATATACATATATACATATATACATATATACATATATACATATATACATATATACATATATACATATATACATATATACATATATACATATATACATATATACATATATACATATATACATATATACATATATACATATATCATATATACATATATACATATATACATATATACTATATACATATATACATATATACATATATACATATATACATATATACATATATACATATATACATATATACATATATACATATATACATATATACATATATACATATATACATATATATATATATATATATATATATATATATATACATATATATATATATACATATATACATATATACATATATACATATATACATATATAATATATACATATATACATATATACATATATACATATATACATATACATATACATATATACATATACATATATAGATACACACACACACGCACGCACGCACGCGCCCACGCACACACGCACGCGCACGCGCACACGCACACGCGCGCGCACACACGCACACGCGCGCACGCACACGCGCGCACACACACACACACACACACACCCACACGCACACACACCCACACACACCCACACGCACGCACGCACGTACGCACGCACGCACGCACACACACACACGCACACACGCGCACACACACATACACGTGTACACACACACACACAGACACACACACACACACACACGCACACACACACACACACAAAGTAGGAATTTGCCAACAAAAATATTTTTGTATATAAATACAAACAATTCAATCTATGAATTTAATATTGAAAAAATTTGCTTTAATATTAAACTATATATTTGAGACATCTGACAATGGCACCAATAATAATTACTAAATCCCATTAGCAAATGAACATGTTCCTGACTTTATAAAGGATGAAAATAATAGTAACTCATCTTAGAGTTTGTAGGATCTAGATTTAAAATATAATGTTATACACTTCAGGATAATAAAATACACAAAGAGTAAAACGCATCGATAGAATGCCCATGTGAGTTATTTTGAGTTACTTGCCATTGAATTTTCTTTTTGTATTAATTTAAGAATCACTAAACTTATTGATTTAGAATTGTAATTTATGGCTAATGGAAGAGACAAGTGAGCTGGATCTTGTGTGTGCTAACTGTTGCCAATAAGTTTTCTTTTCTGTATTAATTAAGGACACATTAAACTTACTTCTTATACAGGGTTATTCACGACATACGCCTCGGAATATTGTAGGTAAAATAATAAATATTTAAAAAAAATTCTTTCACATATGGATAGAGGCATAATAGAGGTACATTTTAAAATTATTTTAAAATTATACAGGGTGTTCCAAACACTAAACAAATAACAAAGTTATGTTTTTTTAAATGAAACCCCCTAAATATTATTACAATGTTGGATTCCATGGTCAAAATAAAGATCTTTTTTATTGAAGTTTGTTATACTTAAACCTTAAGGTTTTTGAAGTAATTAAATTTTTTTCAAGAAATAACCTAATTTTAAAATATCAAATATAAAATAAATATTATACCTATCTAAGCGAAATTTCTAGTGAAATGTGAGAATTGATCATGTTTTATACTCCCATGATAAAAACTTAAATATCTTATACAGTGTTCAGAAATCTAACTTAATCATTTATGAAGTTCAAGTTGCTATAAGTTAATTAGCTTAAGTACAACCCTCTATTTTTTTTATGCACTACTAAATGCAGAATTTCATTCCCTATCGAATTGTACAAGGATGTTCTATATCTAACTCTTCCTATTTTCACAGAATTCGCCAATTAAAAAGTTTTTACAAAACACAATACAAGAATTTAATAATTAATGCAAAAAACCTGTCAAACTTATAAATTAAGTATGACTAGTTCGAAAATTAATTCAACAAAAGTTCACAACGATAACCATTATTTTGTAAATACATAAGAATCCTTTACTGAAAATTAGTCCTAACTCTGGATAACATTTCTGGAGTTACAGTTAGGTAAGCTTCCGTTATTCATTGCCTCATATCTTCTTGTGTAATTGAAGATGTATAGTAAACAACTAATTGTATGTAGCCCCACGAAAAGAAATCGGGTGAAGTCAGGTCTGGTGACCTAACGAGCCAATTTACATACCGCCTCTTCCAAGCCATCTATTTGGAAACATGTTATTCAAAAAATTACGAATCTCTTGATGATAATGAGGCGGAGTTACATCTAATCGTAATCACATGGTTTTTCTTTTCTCTAAAGGAACTATGTCCAACAACACTGGTAATTCATTTTCCAGAAAATTCAGAAACATCAAACCATTCTATGGACCATTAAAAAAATAAGGGTCAATTAAATATGGACCCATATTTCCACTCCCCACGTTCACTGACCATTTATGCTGATTATTTATTATTCTGTATTGATGGGGTTTGAAAATGAATAATAATGGAAATCATGCCTATTCATGTGCCTGTTGTTATGAAAAGTGCATTCATCACTCAATAAAAAATTGTCAAATAAATTTTCATTTTCTGCTGCTTCCTCTAACACCCGCATGTAAAATTCAATTCTCTTCTGGAAGTCATTTCCATCAAGTTCTTGACATAGTTGGATTTTATAGGGATGATATTTGTGATTTGAAGTATTCTTAAAATACTTGATTGGCTAATATTTAAATTTTTGGATATATGATTTTGATTCACATATGGATTTTCATTAACCGAGCCAATTACTGTAAAAATATTATCCTCATTATCAGTTACAGGTTTCTTGTATTCAACACTTCCAGTTTCCTTAACTATTTTAAAACACTGTTAAAAACTGTTGGTTTAGGATGACTGCTTTCCAGGTATCTTTGAGCATATACTTGGGAAGCCAATAAACAATTTTCATTACATTCACCCAATATCAGTATCATATTAATGCATTTTTCTTTTTGGTAAACCTTCATGTTATTAATTTTAATCTGTAGAACAAAAACAGCCCACACGATAAATTCAAATAATAATGACTAGAGTAATTAACAATGTCAAAATGCCAAAATAATTTTAACCTTCAAAATTTCATAGACAACTAGATAAATAATATTTTTTTTTCAAAATTTAACTGCAGTATGCAAGTAATTGGCGAATTCTGTGAAAACGCGAAGAGTTAAATATAGGACATTCTTATATGATTCGATAGGGAACTAAGTTCTGCATTTATTAAAAATACAGGGTTGTGTTTAAGTTAATTAACTTATAGCATCTTGAATTTCGTAAAAGATTAAATTAGATTTCTGAACACTATACGATATTTAAGTTTTTATAATGGGACAAACCTCAATAAAAAAGACCTTTATTTTGACCATGGAATCCAAAAATGTAGTAATATGCTTTGCTGTAAGGGACGAGATAAGATTCCTTCTTTTGCGTAAAAAAGTAGTAAAGCTATTCACAAACTATTATTATAGAAACAGAAAAATAATTTAATGAGGCAGATATTTCTGAGTATAAGTTTGTCACCGACAGCCAATAGTCTTGGCATCATCAGATTTACAAATCATTAATTTATTCCTATATACAGGAATTTTCATGTTTGTACAATTAGAAAAATTTCAACAATTATTATAAAATAAAAATTTTCAATTGTCAAATTATAATAAATGGCCAACCTTGTTATGGTTATCAGTGTGAACGACAGAAAAGTAAAGTGTAGTAAGCAAAGTAACAGTAAGTCCGCACCCAATACTGCAACAAAAACAAGGGGAAACCTAAGAATTAATGCCGTGCGAGCTAAAAACGTCGTAGAGTGGATGGGGCCACACAGAAAGAAAAGAAAACCTAAAAAAAAATTAATTTACCAACACTTAAGAAATCAACATGCAAAAAAAGGAAAAATAGCTAATATAAAACAAAACATTTATCAAAAATATCCCAGAGGATTTACTTAATACAAAAACCTTCGCAAAATTATTAATATCTGTCTTTGATTAACTTAACTTAATTACTATCTTAATGCTAGTATCTACATACAACAGAAATTAAAAAAAGTTTTACTAACCCTATATTTACACATTGTCCACAAATAATGCAATGCATTCTAAATTTTTCTATAGTTGGAAAAGTATATCTCAAAAGTGATACCCATACAAGAAAAAGCTGTCTTCATTAGTATATTCAACCAGTTTGATTGAAGTAAGTTTAATTTCAACACCGTGATACCTCCATTTGTGCAATGAGCGACCAGAAAGACTTATTCAGAGAACCCAGGCACATTTCATCATGGCATAGGTCATTAAGCAACACAGACAAGAAATAGGAATTTCTACGGGTTGGTTGGATGTTCTGCTGAGGTCCCACACTGGTTACAGTTAACATATGCGGGATCACATGGCACATCATAACAAAATCTTTCCCTGAACTAGGATATGTCTATGCTATATATTTAGCACAAATCACCATAAATAATTTCGTTATTGGAAACATTCCATCTCTCAAAGTAACAGCTTCGTATAAACTAATTTCAGAATCCCGTTATAAATTCATCAGTGAATTTTCATAAGAATATCTCTTATTTCGAATCGTTATAGTGAATAGATGGATTTAAAATAAAAATTTGACAATGAATGAATCAATATCCCACATTAGAAACTTAAAGCCAACAACTGATAACAGAAAATCCATTTGATAAAACATGTCTCTAAATGAATGTAATATTTCAGAAATAAATGCTTTAACAATCAAAAACCACGTTTTTAAATGTATTATAATCTTTAAACAAAATACCAGATTTTAATATTATATTGAACGAATAAATTTGCTATATTTAAATGATAGTTGCATGTACTAATAAAACCTACAGAATTTTGAATAAACAATTATTTCAATTTAGAGGAAAGTCGGAAACGCTTAAACATGCAAAATAACTGTGGAAACAGTACTGGATATGCAATTTTAAATTAACTATGTGCCAAATTATTTAATTACAGGGGCAGAACATAACACATTCCCCCAGCAAAATTAAAAGGTCGGGGGTAGGAAGCAGAAACAACATACCAAGTATAACAACAGAACAAACTAAAAGAGAATTCATTTTCGAAAACCCTACAGAAACCAAAAACAAATAACGAAATTTTATCCAGCTCGAATGCCCAACATAGACAGAAAACTCAAAGAAAACTAACAAAAAGAACAAGCAGGAAAACCAACAGTACAAGCCAAAACGAGACAATAACTGTCCCTCAAAGTATGCAAGTGAACAAAAATTGAGATACTTCAAGTTGTGGTAACAAGAATCGTATTTAACGAACAACCAAAAAAAGAATCGCTAACTAAAGTCGACTAAGTCGTGGTTTACAAAGAAAAGCAAAAAAGGTCTAGTAAGTACATAACACAGGAACTGGTTAAAAAAATTTAATAGTCAGTATGACAACTAGCAGTAAGAAAAACCAGCCAAAAGAAAAGAGAAAAGTGTGTGTGTGTGCGCGTGTGTGTGTGTGTCGGTGCCCATGCCCATTCCCATGGCCGTTGCCGCTGCTGTTTCTGTGTCCATCTATGTGTGCTGTGCACATGTGTATGCATGTGTGTGCATGGGTGCGAGTGTGCATATGTGCATGCAATTTAACTTGGGATCTGATGGTTCATTTCATATAAGGCAGATTTGTTAGTGTGTGGAAATTATATTTGCCTAAGTCTTTTGCTGGATTTGTAGAAGCTTGAGGTAAGGTTAACAGAAATTACGTTCGTTCACGTGATTTTCGTTCAAGTTTAGATGCCCGTTATTCAAACGGTAGGTTGATATGTATGGGAATTATAACTAATGCTATTTACTTTTATAGGGGTTCAGTATCATTGTAGTAACCGTTTCTAGTATGGTCTTGGTATTGTTGTAACAGTTTTCGCAATAGAATCTACTGATAATTGAATTAAATTGCGATTGGTTGCATCTCGTACCCTATGGGAATTTCTACTTGGACTTGGCAGCTGTAGTCCTTATGGCATATAGCATGGAACCGTAAGTAACTGAACACAGGACGCTCTGGTGATACATCATTCGGTAAGAAGTTCCATTTTATCTGTGCTCTTCATAGATCGTGATTTAATCTGTATATTAATCGCTATAAACAAGAAGTGATGAATATTATTTATTTTTTATAATTGTGACAACCCTTTTTGCTACTTTCTAATCAGCATAGTAAAACGGGGTTAGGCCCCAAAGTATTTATAGAGCATGAGACTGATACTTTTAGACGGGGGGGTATTTGGTCAGCTTAGTAGTCTTAAGAGAACACAAGTCAACACAAAGTAACTCTATTCGTCTTTACAAAATACTTACATAAATGTAATCAAGCAATAATTGACAAATCTTAAGTACGACACACAAGTAAAGTTTTATTTTTAACTACAAATTATCGAAGCAATGGCTTACCTCTTTTGCTAACTAAATAACTTACGCTCCTCTGTCGAAGCCTAACATGAATGATGGTATTGCAGAATAAGACATGTACTATAACGCAACGGTGGTTGCTATAGTTGAAATATTACTATAACTTTTGCATATTACAGTGTGTTGATAATTGCAGATCTGCAAGGAGCTGCAGAAGTTGAACGCAGTAGTAAATGTTTAACAATGATTTTAGAATAAAGATGAAACTGAGGATACAAATGCGAGGATGCCCAGTGCAGTTGGTGAAACCTTAATCACACTTCAGACAAAGAATTCCAACATCTACGTACAAATATGGATTTGTGTGATTATGCCCCCAGGTGAATAATATCCCACAAGGTTACTAATGCAATTCCAAAGCCACAAGCTTACCGGCTTAACGTGCAACTTCAACGCATAGACCAATGCGGAATTTGCATCACAATAAAGGTCTAGTGGAAAGATCCCAAACGGAATAGCCAAGATAAACGACCATAAAACTCCACTAGAACCATACGAGACTGGACTAGTTGGCAGATCACACCACACTCTGCAAGATGGAAAAAGGAAATCCATTTTCTTTAACATACCAGCCGATCCTATTCATGACTTGAAAGAATTATTGTAAAAACTGAAATTCAGTCTAATTTATCCAATACCTTTTTGACACAGCACGAAATTACAACCACACCCAAAGTGAACTGTAAAAAATTAGAATTATACTACAAAACTAGAAAGTCACTAGCATTAAAATGTAAGGACAGAACAAGTCAACCTCGACCAGTGGCGTACATACAAAAATGTAACAACACCTAACAGCTCCAAAAGCTGACCATACGTATGAATTATTAACGCTCGTATAGCCAATCACAACAACTCTTTCAGTTATTCATTCAATAACATCACAAATACATCAAATAACTCCGATAAGCAAATTATTAAATTAAATTCCACATGCACGCTCATGCGAAATAATACCAGAACAGAAAATAACAGCATTACCAAATAACCAAACTAACATTAAATTACTAACATTCACGTTACCTGACACAATGATAAAGAAGTGACTATAGATACATACCAGTATAACAGCCAAATACATAAAATGTTTTACAATTAGACTCGCAATTTATTGCAACGCTATAACTTGAAAATAAACCCGTTACACAACACCTCTCCTCCCCTTGTCAAAAAGGAACAAAGATCTGGAAAATCTACACGTACAAACTTATACAATTTACTACCTTCAATACGCCATTTTACAAATTCTAAGGGTCTAGTTTCCACACAATCTAACATTTTCAAATACCATTTATCTTTGGTAGTCGAAAAATCATAAACAATATTTTTTATATTATTAGTTATCTTTACTTCATCACATACAATATCATCAGCCTTATTAACTGGTGCTCTTGACAAACAATCAAGGAAAGCATTATCAGAACCCTTGCGGTGAATAACCTCATAATTAAATCGTAAACACCATCTACCTAATTTATTTTGAGGGTCTTTTAAATTTTCAAGCCACACCAAAGAGTGGCAATCGATTACAACATAAAATTTATAACCATCCAAATAACATTTTATCTTTTCAGCTGCCCATAGGACTGTCAAACATTCCAGTTCTACAGCTGAATAATTTTTCTCAGCTTTATTTAATGACCTAGACAGATAACAAATCACATATTCCCTATCGTTGTACCGTTGGGTTAAAATAGCACCCAGACCAACCCGAGAAGCGTCTGTCTGTAAATAGAAGTCATGATTGAAATTAGTACCACTTAAAATAGGGGCTGTTACTAATGCATCTTTAATAAGCTGAAAAGATTTTTCACAACTTTCATCAAATATAAATTTATTTCTCTTTCTTAAAAGACCACGTAAGGGAGCCACGAGTTCTGCATAGTTATCAATAAATCTAAAATAACATCCTATCATCCCTAGGATACGACAAACTTCTTTAACATTTGTAGAACGTGGAAGGTTGATAACAGCTTCCACTTTAGAAGGATCTACTGAAATACCATTCCTATTGACAACATAGCCAAGATATTTCAGCTCTGATCTACAAAATGAACATTTTTCCAAATTCAAAGTTAAGTTAACTTCTTTCAAACGTTTAAAAATCTCTTGTAATAGCGTTAAATGCATCTCAAAAGTAGGAGTTACTAAAATTATATCATCAAGATAAACAAACACATACGGTTCCAACTCAGGTCCAAAGACTGAGTCGACCAACCTTTGAAAAGTTGCGGGTGCACCATACAACCCAAATGGCATACGAATATACTCATATAAACCTCTGCCAAGAATAACAAAAGCAGTATATTGTCTACTATCAACATCTAATTCCACTTGATGATATGCACTTTTAATATCCATCGATGACATATACTTAGCACCACCAAGTTTATTCATAATATTAGAAATATATGGTAATGGATATGCATCACGTTCAGTTACTTTATTAACTTTACGAAAATCAACACAAAATTTCCAAGTTCCATCCTTCTTTGGAACAAAAAGTATTGGTGAAGACCACGCACTACGAGATGGTTGAAAAATGCCATTCTTTAACATGCGATCTAATCCTACATCGAGTAATTTTTGTTTATACGGTGAGACAGGGTAATACCTCTGTTTAATTGGTTCTTGTTGGGGCGATACTACAATTTTATGTTGCACTGCATTAGTGCAACCAATTTCATTAGGGTCAATTGAATTAAAATAACTATTTTTAGTTAAATCATCTTCAGTCTGAATACCATTCAGTACAGGACCAGACAAAATTTCAGATGAAAATTGCCATTGTCCTTTACGTACATCTGGAACAATTCCCATACGGTACCAAAAATCTAGACCTAACACCAAGGTATGACGCAAATGAGGCATGACATAAACATCAAATATTCGTACACTATTTTGAAGCTTAATAGGTACAGAAGCAATACCTAAACAAGTGGATTCATGACCATCAGTAACAGTACATGAAGTACTATAAGAAGTGTCAAGTTTTACTCCTAGTTTATGAAGTATTTCCCAACCGTAACTGTTTACGAATACTTTATTAGCACCACAGTCAAGCATTCCTAAAAATTCATGACCAAATATATTCACAGGAATATATAAACTTTCACCTTCTTGAACTTGTGCAAGCATGAAATCAAGAACAGGTTTAATTTTGGTGGTAACGACTGAAGGGGGGTTATTGACAAAGTTGCCGTTCACCTTTGTCCCCCACTGGAGTTTTCCGAATTCAAACAAGATCTACCTGTTGCAGCATTAGTGGATGTTTTACTTTTACAATCAGGGCAAGTGGTTTTAGTAAAACCAACTTTGGAACACCCAAAACATTTTATAATATGTTTAGGACGTGGACAATTTTTAACTATATGGCCTGAAATACCACAACGCCAACATCTAGACCCATTAACATTTATTTCCTGTACTAAAGCTGTTTTTTTATATGAGTTACTTCCTACAGATTGGATATTAGGTTTATAAGATAAATCTGGTTCTAACGTCAGCCTTAAAGGCTGTGGTGATTTATTTATACATAAAAGGAGTTTTATTCATCCCGTATTTTTCTTAATCTTTCTTGGGTATTAAACCACTCAAAGTTTTTAAAATTGTCTTTATTTACATTTTCATCCAAGACCTAGGATCGTTGTCAAAATAATAAAAACTTAGAAATTTTGACAACGATCCTAGATCATGGGTGGAAACGTAAATAAAGACAATTTTAAAAACTCTGAGTGGTTTAATCTCAAAAAAGATTAAGAAAAATACAATAGAAACCAAAACTAACATACAGGAAGTATTTATTCATCCCGTGTTGTCGACACTAGGACAATTTAGCTTGTACAAATATTGTCGTGGTATCCAAGATGGATTTGATTTTGTTGTTCATACACATTTCACTAGGCGTAAAGTGGGTAGTTAGGCTATTTCGTTTCTTACTGCAATTTAAATAAAAAATTTCAAATTTCAAATGTGTGACGAGAAATTATCCCAAACAATTCGTTCAATAATTTGTTGAGCTGTAACAAAGATTCGCCTGCCTTTGAAAGATCAACAGGAAGAAATATAGCAACACAGACTACGGAACAGAGCATATTCCAAATTGGTTAAAAAACCGACTTTGTCAACTTCGTACATTGAGCTGTGAGCATTGATTGCACAAACACCGAAAATGAAAAATACAGAATAAACTTTTATGAACGTTAGTGGCCATTACTTGTATCATAAGATTATCGTGTAGGTTAAAAACACCAGTTTCCCTACACAGTCTAGAATGTTTGCACAAACCTTTGCTTTCCAACAAGTCTCGACTCGATATAGGAGCGTTATGAGTATGAACGTGATGTTTTTACAAAGTCATGCAAATTTGCACGTGTAGGGCACCCTAATCGCTTTTGAAAAGATAAGTGTGCTAATCTTGGCTTATCGTAAAAGATTCAGCTGCACTCCATTCACAAATGCCTCTTAACCAAAAACTTTCTTGATATCCTAAAATTAGCTTCAATAATTCTCTTACGCAAACCATCCACATCCCCAGACGATCCAAAATCACATAGACCAATAGGTCTTCTCCCGATCCTTTGCAGAAACGCAAAATGCATCAATCACCACCAAAATTAATTCCCATACAGAAAACCACTCTCTTTTTTCTGATTACCATTTCACCTTCCAACGAGGTCGTACCGCCAAGCTTACAATCCGCCTCCTAATCTCCTCAGTGAAAATATCAGCCCACAAATGTGTCATCGCCAGTTTTATAGATTTTCGTTTCGCCTTTGACCCCCTGTGGTGACCCAACATTCTATCTCAGCTAAAAGTTGTAGACTCCCCAACCATCTTGCACGTCATAAAATCTTGCTTATTTTTTTTTTATATAGTGTATTCTGTTCAGTTTCAGCATAGGAGCTTATTTTGTAGACTACCAACTTTCAAGAGCGCAGGTCTTACAGAAGCTAAGAAATAAAATTTTTAATTTTCCTAAGATGTCCCTAAGTAAATTCAGAAAAATTTGTAAACTAGGTATGTTTTGTTTTGGTACACCTACATTAGCTTTCTACCAAGTTTCGAGAGCACACGTCTTACAGAAGCTAAGAAAAAGATTTTTTAATTTTCTTATGGTGTCATTACGCAAATTCCAAAATAGTTAATGAACCGGGGCGGACACATTTCTGTAAAAGATATGTGCTGTTTTAGTATACCTACACTAGCTGCCTACCAAGTTTCAAAAGTTGCAAGTATTACAAAAGCTAAGAAAAAAGTTTTTTAATTTGCTTAAGTTGTTTTTAGCAAATTCCAAAAAAGTTAGTGAACCGGGGCAAACACGTTTCTGTAAAAGATATGGGTTGGTTTTCGTACACCTACACTAGCTGTCTACCAAGTTTCAAAAGTGCAGGTATTACAAAAGCTACGAAAAAAATTTTTAATTTGCTTAAGTTGTCCTTATGCAAATTCCAAAAAAGTTAGTGAACCGTGGCAAACACGTTTCTGTAAAAGATATGGGTTGTTTTTGTACACCTACACTAGCTGCCCACCAAGTTTCAAGAGTGCAGGTGTTATAGAAGCTAAGAAAATTTTTTTTTAATTTTCTTATGATGTCATTATGCAATTTCCAAAAAATTTGTGAACCGGGTCAAACACATTTCTGTAAAAGTATGTGTTGTTTTAGTATACCTACACTAGCTGTCTAACAAGTTTAAGGAGCGCAGGTTTTACACAAGTTAAGAAATTGACATGTATTTCAATTTAAAAAAGGAACTGCTTAAAATATACACGTAAGAATAATATAGAAATCTCAAAGTTATTTAGTTTCAATCACCCTTAGATTTAAAATACGTAAAGATAATTGGGTCAATATAAGAAACATAATTGAACAATAGAAATGCTTGTTCAGTACAGTAGGCGTGGTTTTGTAGTGATGAAGATTGGTAAGTGTATCCATATTTAGCAGCCGGTAGATAGTGGCCCCTAGCTTCACTAACGTAATATTTTGGCATGTCCTGTGTTGATTATTTATCAAATTACTAAATATTCAAAATTAAAAGTGATATAAAGCGACGAGTGAATGGCAGTTTCTCAAAGAGGATTAAAAGACCTTTGAAATGAAGTGCCACATAACCGACCATTCAATTAAAAATTATTAATCTCAACAAGCAGCTGTAGCGACACTGATCATATCTCCAATTTCTATTTCCTGTCAAAATGTAGGATAGATGATCATGCTCAACCTTGTTTTTGTCTGGTGTGGCCATATTTTTTTGTCCAAAACTTACAAGGGAGGCTGTAAAATCAAGCACAGATACAACAAAATATTAGAGATAGGTGGAGATCCAAGGAAATTCACGAGACATAAAGAAGATCTAGAAATATTAGGAGGATATTAGGAAATACACCTACAAATTTTGGGAGATACAAGAAAATTCGAGGAGATTTGGGGAGATAATCCACTAAGGAGTTAGTACAAAAAAAATATTGCAAGTGACCAACCTCTTGGGCATACTCAAGCAATAGTATCCACATTATAATTTGTTTGTGCAGAAAAAATATCAGGTAAAAATATCAGAAATTAGGATATATCAGTCATTTTCAATAGTGAACTTATTAAAAGTGTACACAAATTATGAAATTTGCAAATACCTAAAAGTTGTGCCTTAATTCATTTCACATAGAAATGCAAATACTGACATGTCTCACAATTATAAATTCCTAAAAATGGTTAACCAATGATCGTTTTTGAAGTTGTTTGAATGTTATATAATATTTTATTCTACTAACGAAAGTCTTCAGCACTTACTCCATTTCTTATTATAAACAATTGTAATAAAATAATTTAGTTTGAAGTAAAATAATTACTAGATGATTCGTTATCATGAGTAGTGATTTATATATGGAATGCGATTTTTTTGCAGAAACAATAGAAAAATTTAAGTATATAAAATCCTATAACTCCTAAACCGAAAATGTCTACGGCATTTCTAAAACAAACCTAAAGGCACAAATTTCAGATTTGATTAAGTTCCCAAAGAGATAACAATATCATAGTGTACACAATATTCTTACACCACTTATTACTTTATTTGGAAATTAGGGTCAATCCTATAAAAATCCAGTTTTAAATTTTAATTAGAATCGGACATAGCTTTTGATACAAACAGTATTAGACATTGTTAGTTCACTTTTAAATCAGCTATAAGTATTAATTTAATTTTAAAGGAACATGACAAAAATAAATACCAAAAATTTAAATATACATGTCAAACGTAAACAGACACTTAGTTTCAATATCATAATTGCAAATCATTTAATATACCCGCATATTACATTTGGTTAAAGTTAAGGGAATAAAGAATATACCAAATCACAAAGTAAAATATCAAACGTCAACCTTCAAGTTATAAATTTAGAATAATGTAGATAGTAGCTAAATTTTTGCAGGTTAATTGTAACAGCTATTACTTACATGGTCACCAGTACCAGCCAAATGAATACAGATAGGTTTATAATTCTCCGATGTCCAATTTAATGGTAACACTAGTTGAAAATACGCAACAGCTACCTCTTGAGAAACGATGCCAGGTAATTGTAATGCAAATGGACTAAGAAACTTTCCTTCAATTATTTGACAATCCTTATGTGTGATTTTCTAAAACTGATAAAATTAAAAATTCAAGTCATTCACAATTAAAGGATACATGAAGTATAGTAACTGGATAATCCTTCGACACTAGTTTAAAGCAGGTATCTCGTCTTGAAATCAATCGATGAATCTCCAATATTCTAAAAATATAAAAATTACATAACCTTACTTGGTATAATTCTAATTTACTTTAAAAAGTTTTGAGAATTGCCCCAGCCTTTTTTAAATAAATGAGAAACTGCAAGACGTCTAATAACTCTATCTAGATGACTTACTGCCATTTTTGTTAACTATCTATTAAACAATAAATATTGAAAGACATTAGATTCACATGACAGAATTCCAATTGCAATTATTTTTAGTATTAGAGATAACGAATCTTAGATGCCGCAGGAGAGAGAATATTTGTATGTACTATAGAATTAAAAATAAGAATACCTTTATTATCATAATACACACGTACTGTATTGGAACACTTTGCTTTGGTATAGGAATAATACTACGGTGTTCTAAGAAAAACCGTTTTACAACAATATAAATTCATGTAATAAAAAGTCAAAGTAGTAATACAAAAAAGAAAGAGGTGAGTATAGATAGATTCTATGTAAGCGACTTTTCTAATGAAATGTAGGGTACAGATCACAAAAACAATTGACACATACATAACCCTAGAATTTCACAGAATAAAAATATCACGTGACGAATAAAATAAAATATAGCTGAATTGTTTAAAATAAAATTTTGATAATGCTTTAAAAATATTAAAACTCTTTGCATAAGTCAAAATAGTATGTATATGTTACCGTTAAAGTACGTAATGCAGTTATTTTATAGAATGCCTAGTTATTTCATGAAATATAAGTAAAATCTAAAAACATTCAATTTCCGGATGCGTATTCTGAACTAACTCAACTGCAGTGCTATGTGGATTGCATAACCAATAATTTATCACCATAATATAAATTATAAAACTACAATGTTTGTATGCAGAACCTGTAACTTTTTTGGTGTATTGTTTATTGTTCTTTTTGTGTACCATGTTTCCGTGCGTGTGTGAATAAAAATAGACAGCCTGAATCTTTTAAAACTCTTGGCAACCAAAATACTGTCCTCTTGTTATTTTTCAAGAATGCATATTTCATAGAATCATAAAATTACTACCACAATTCTCAAATTGGTCCGCATTATATTTAGGACTTTTCTTATTAGTTTTCTTTCATTTGAAATAATTCGCTCGACTGTGTTTAGTCCAACTCCAGTTGCTGTTTCTACTCGTTCTTGTAAATTATTCATAGGAATGACAGGCATTCCATTCTTTTCTTTTCTTATAAACTTTACACACTATATATAATTTCTCTTCCTTGACTGTAAACTATTTCTTGCGGTTACTCATTATAAAATTAAAAGCTCAGATATAACAAAATAATATATAAAACCAAACATTATTTTCGATTTGAATTGAAACATTCATTATACTTACAAGTAAAAAACTAGACTGAGTTGCAGTAATTTTGAAAAAACTGGTTGAAGGTGAATCAAAGCTGAAATATCATAAATAATAATCAAAAACAATAATAATTAACCACAAAACTTAATGCGCAAATAAATGACAGATGAATTAAAAATCAACAGCTAAGTTGTCAATGTTATTAGGATGCACTTTAACGTAAATAACTTAAATTGGTGTTCTGCGCAACAGCCCATGAGATTTTGAAAGACCTATACGTCTTCTATAAATAAACATATGGCAGACAGTTGAAATGAAAAAAAAGCGATTTATCTAAATTATGCAACGTATAAATAGTATTTATGGGAAGGTACCGTAAAATCATTTGTTACAACAAGGATTACTAAAATGGCACTTGGAATTGCAAAGAACATTATTTCTAAAACAAATACATTTACTATAAAACAAAACAAAATTGTTCTTAATCCAAGTGATGATAAAAGAATTCTTAGTACCTTAACCACTGATATTAATCCTTGGGAATATAACTATACACTCAGAAATGACTTTTAAAGCTTCAACCACTGACTCAAATAAAGAATGCAATTTATTTTATCCCGATTAACATATAATATTTTTTTAGTTATAAAAACTTCAGTGTTATGTTTATACCTGCACAAGTACACCGTTTTCTTTTTTGGATGTGTCTAAAAATAGGATACCTTTCAATCTATCCGAGTTGAACTATATTAGTATAAATGTATTGTAGCGGGCTACTACTACCGCGTTTCTCTAATTTAAAACAAGTAATAACAAACGTCTTTATTACTCACTGTTCACAAGTCTAATTAACAGTATATGCCTTATTTATAGATGTTTTCAGTCCACTTAACAATGAAGCACTATTACACTAATGAATTACAAGCACTAATATCTTCTTAAGCTAAGTTCTTAACCATAGGTTTATTAACAACACTAACACAACTATTTATTTATTGTACACTTCTATCTATTTATGTACACTACAAGCTGCATGTACATTAGACACAGCATATAACATTTATGTATATTCTTAAATTTCCAAAAGCTCAACTACGTTAACTGTACACGATATAATTTATATTAGACATCCAAGTATAGACTGACTCTTGCATTTAGTAGCGGTCTTATATATACTCTGAGTTAAAGATATGACTCATCGTCTAGTAATTACAAGAAGCTTCCCGGTCTATTGAGAATAAACAGTGCTGGCGGCGTTTTGTGTGTTTGATTGCTAAAAGAATTCTCGAATCCTAAAGACTATGCAGAGCCTACAGCGCTTGTGTGTTTGACGGGTTGCCTAATAGTAGCTCGCAACACTACCCCCTTTAAAACCGTTACGTCTCGTAACTGTAAATACATTTTGACGCCAATTCGATGAACGATGACGGTATCGGCAGTTATCTCATCTGGTGCATCAACCACGTCGTTGGAAGTAACAGTCAACACTTTTTTCTTGGTCTTGGTAGGCAACCGGTTGAAAACAACAAACAAGGACCTGGACGTTGGTTTTCTGGAAAACTACTTCTAGCATATTTCGGACTATCCTCCAATCTAAGCGATCCAGTCCACAGTCTAGCTTAGGCACCGCTAGTCTCGTTACTCCATTTTCCATCATGTGCGCCTTAAGATTTAGCAAAGCCTCCCATAGATGTCCATAACTAGGTCTCTGCCATGAAGAATTTTTGGTGATCAGATAGTAAACATAACGATTTTTATCTTGAAGAACCAAAGCTTTTCCTACAGTTGGCTGCCGTTGTACTAATTCGTCCACACATCCAAACTTTTTCTTGAAAACAACAGCTATTCCCCTTGACATTGCCAAATCTTGAGCTACGCAATGTGCAAGGGAATACTCCTCTGGTGCTCTAAATAGATCTTGCTGTTTTTCAACAACAACGCCAAATCTCGCCTTAGCGGAACCACCATACTCCGCCATAAAGCTTTCAAAATCTACATTTGGCTCATGATTAATAACTTGTCGAACACCATTCTCATCATTCGAGCTTTCTTGGTTGTTGCCAGCGTAGGATGTTAAACGGTCAAAGTGTACCACTTTCGGTTTACCACGGGGAGATCTTCTGATCCGGTACACTACATCATTAATCCTTTTCATCACTTCGTACGGGCCTTCCCAATGTCTTTGTAATTTTGGCGACAACCCACGTTTTCACTGTGGATTATACAACCACACCAAATCTCCAGGTTGATAACCATCTTCTTGTGCTCTCGTGTCATATTGTGATTTCATTCGATCGCCTGCTGCTTGGATATTCTTTCGAACGTTTTCGTGAATGCTATTTGATCTTTCACGAAGCTTACCAACGTAATCTTCACCTGCGATCTCTTCTCCAGGTTTAAATCCAAACTGAAGATCACATGGTAGCCGATCGGTACGCCAGTAGGAACAAATGTAAATATTGGTCCCACTCTCTTTGATGTTCAGAGACAACTTTAGCCAGATACTTCCCTAACGTCCTGTTCATTCTTTCAACCATTTCATCCGATTGGGGATGAAATGGCGTGGTTCTAGTCTTCCTGATTCCAACATACTTGCAGACGTTTTGAAACAATGCTGATGCGAAGTTCCGACCTTGATCAGAGTGTAATTCCAACGGAACTCCAAAGCGACAAAACAATTCCTTTACTAGTACCTCTGCAACCGTTTCGGTTTCTTGGTTAGGTTAGCATATACCTCCGGCCATTTGGTAGAATAATCCATTGCAACCAAGATGTATTTATTTCCTTTCTCTGATTCAGGAAACGGACCAGCTATATCAATGGCTACCCTCTCAAAAGGATTCCCCACGTTATAGTGTTTCATTGTGGCTTTCCGTTTTGTGACCGGGCCATTTGCAGAGGCACACAATTCACATTTCCGGCACCACTCCTTCACATCATCTTTGCAGTTCACCCAGTAGAATCTCTCTCTCACTCTTTCGAGAGTTCTTTTCACGCCAAAGTGCCCTCCGGAAATACCATCGTGCAAGTGCTGCAACACTTCCGGCACTCTGCTTCTCGGCACTATCACTTGAAGTCTCTCAGTGCCATCTTCAAATTCCGGGCGTCGTTTCAAGATTCTATTTTCCATCATCAAGGAGTCCCACTGTGCCCAGTATGCCTTCAGGCTCCTACTTAAAATACTAATTTCTTCCCAAGCTGGTCGTTGTCCTCTATTTTTCCACTCAATAATACGTCCCAATTCGGCGTCATTCTCCTGATCTTCTCGTATTCTTTCGAGTTGCCAAGTATCATCGGTTACCGTCATTCTATGGATGACACTTATTTTCTCTTCCATCTTGGAGCAATGATTGCAGTCCACCGGACAAGGTCTCGTTGACAAAGCGTCTGCATTCCGATGGCTAGTTCCTACCCGATGTTCTGTGTCAAAGTCATATTCCTGCAGCCGCTCTATCCACCTTGAAACTTGCCCTTCAGGATTTCGAAACTGCAGTAACCATTTCAGTGCAGCATGGTCTATTCTCAACAGGAATTTACGGCCGTATAAGTACTTATAAAAGTGCTCTACGGATTTGACGACGCCCAACAGCTCTCTTCTTGTCACACAATAGTTCCTTTCTGGCCGCGACAAGACCTTGCTGAAATACCCAATAACTTTTTCTTGTCCGTCCTGCACTTGAGAAAGAACGCCTCCTATAGCTGTGTTACTGGCATCGGTATCCAACACAAATTTCCCCTCCATCTGTGGATAACTCAAAATTGGTGCTGTAACTAGTAGCCGTTTCAGTTGTTCAAATGCACTGTGGCAGTCGTCATTTCAATCATATTCTTGTCCATCTTCGGTTAATTTTGTTAACGGTTTGGCAATGTTCGCAAACCCAAGTATAAAACGTCGGTAATATGTGCACAATCCTAGAAAACTGCGTAGTTGGTGTATATCTGCTGGTGTAGGCCACTCTTGTACCGTTTTTATTTTGTCAGGGTCTGCTCTTATTCCGGTCTCCGAAACGACATGTCCTAGGTATTTCACCTCTTTTCCAAACAGGTGACACTTCTTGGGGCTCAATGTAAGGTTTGCCCCGTAATCTTTGGAATATCATCTCTAGGTTCCTAAGGTGTTATTCAAAAGGCCGGCCTAACACTATCACGTCGTCTAGGTACACCAGACAAGTCTTCTAAGACAGTCCACGCAGTATCGTCTCCATCAATCGTTCAAAAGTAGCAGGGGCATTGCATAATCCAAATGGCATGACCTTGAACTGCCATAATCCAGTTCCAATTGTAAACGCAGTCTTTTCTTTATCGTTTGGCTCCAAGCCTACCTGCCAGTATCCGCTTTTCAAGTCCAAGGTCGAAAACCATTTAGATCCAGATAAAGTATCCAAGGTGTCATCAATTCTGGGCAAAGGATAGCTGTTTTTCTTTGTCACATTGTTAAGCCGCCGGTAGTCTACACAAAACCTTGTCGACCCGTTCTTTTTTCTTGACAAGCACTACCGGGGATGCCCATGGACTATCGAGGGTTCAATCACTCCTGTTCTTCTATATCGGTGATAATTTGCTCAGCTTCTTTACGTTTTGCCAAAGGAAGCCGCCTGAAGGTGTTATCTTATTGGTTGCGCATCTCCAGTATTGATCTTGTGTTGCACAACATTCGTCCTTCCTTTCCCACTATCATCCAGTGTAAACACACCTCGATATCGTCCGACCAGCTTTCTTACCTTGCCCAGTTGGTCGCCGTTTAATCCTTGACACGAAGGTATTAACATATCCAGCAATTTCTGTGAGCAACCGTTGGCTGGTTTATCTTTCGTGTCGTCCACACAACGTTTAATATGGCATACTGGGATGCAACTACCCACAATCGTGTCTTTCTTCAGGGTCACTGTTACGTCATCATCGAACATTTATTGGTATTGGTGACAATAAATACTATTAGTGCGGGTATCCTACAGTTTGAGTGAAACATTTTATGCCGGCAGTGCGTGAAGTGTGGACAGTCGTACTTGAACCGTTGCAGAAGCGAGTGGTATGAGAGCTTTTGGAAGCGACACCATCACCCAAACGTGCGTGTTCTTGGTTGTCCGCAAAGCTTTTGTGTGTGATTTTTATTGCCCCGAGCGGCACAGGCTTTAAGGTATTTATACCCTTCCTTAAGTAGTTTGTTGTAGTTGTTTTAGTTATTACATAACCGCTCTACTGCCATCGGTATTGCTACAAAAAGCAATTGGTCCTTTCCTATAATTAACATATCTGTATCACCTCATTCATCCCATTCAGCCATTGGTCCAAACGATCCGAATTAACTAGTTCTATGGTTTTATACGCGTGTCCTAAACTTTTGCATTCCAGCGAGCTTTTTAATTAATTATTTTAGTTTTTAAATTTGTGCTTAAAGCCCATATTTAGCGGGTTAAAATGTGTAAATATTATTTATACTGTCGTTAAACTAAGATAAGCGATTTCGCCGTAATTAAACCAGCAAGCGTTTAATTACAAACAAATCCTTAATATAAAATTTGCTAATTTGCATTAAAAGCCATTGCGCGTTTTTTGCATCACACACAACCTTTCAGTCGGTTTGCGGTAAAATATTGAATACATCTGCAAAGGGTATTAAAGTTGTAAAGCTGAACCCTTCTTGCAAATACGTTAAGCCACATGTTCCTGTGAGCTTTGATGGTAAAAGCCGCCCGTGCTTAAACTGTAAATCTTATCGTTACGCTTTGTTTGATAAACCGTTAGGTTTTCTACGTGTTGCTAAAGACCACATTGCAGGCCAATAGTCATAAACTTGATTTATTGGTTTATACGCTATTTTACATTTTTCGTGCCTTGGACAACAACATAATATTTTAATATTTCTCAGCGGAAAATGCTCCAAGCAGCACGGGATCAAAATTGGTACCGTTAAAGCTCCCACATTTTAATAATGAGGTAACTTAATTATCATCTTTTATCGATTTATTTGACAGTCTGGTCTATAATAACGCGTCGCTGTCCAATATCGAAAAGTTAAATTACCTTATCAATTCCTGTAGCGGGGAGTCTTTGAAAATCATTAAATCGGTACCCATTTCGGGGGATAATTTTATTATCTCCTATAACGCCTTGCAAGAGCGATTTAGCAATCCGCGTTTATTAGCAACTTTGCATTGGAAAGCTATGAAAGACTTTCCACCTTTAAAATCAGAAGACCCTAAGAAACTTAGGGCACTTATTGATTGTTTTTCAGAGAACCTTGCTGTTCTAACTAACTTAAAGTTTCCCACTGAACATTGGAACTTTATTCTAGTCGATTTTCTTTTAGAAAAACTCGATCCGTTCACTAGAAAACGCTTCGAACTCCAATCGGATCCGAAGCAAATACCCAATTTCGATGATTTGAGATATTTTTTAACTCAACAATGTGCAGCGTTGGAAACCTTTTCTTCAACCGCACCTGTTTCTTATTCGACGACTGTCCATACATCTCACACATCAGTGTCTAAGAAATCCTCAGCGTTTCAGTTTAAACCAAGAGTTTCTTCTAACGTAGTTTCACTGGACACACCAAGTAGCTCCAGTGACTCAAAGAATTCATTTTCGCACCATTGTCCTTCTTGCAAGGGCAATCACTTAATTTACAGATGTCAATCGTTTCTAAAGAAAACTCCGACGGAACGTTTCGACATTGTCAAACGCTTACGCCTTTGTTTAAATTGCTTACGAATAGACCATGCGTCCATGCAATGCAAATCTTATAACTCCTATCGAACTTGCGCCAAGCCGCATCATACCTTGCTACATTTTGAAGCGCAACCTGCTTCTAGCCGTTCAGCTGAACCGACCGCTACACACATGCATAAAAATGCCAATAGGACGCAGTCAGCATCTCCTATTCCGGCAAATGTTTTGTCTTCACAGACGAATTCAAATCTTGGGGTTACTGTCTTACTCTCCACTGCTGTTGTGGAAGTTCAAGACCGGTCTGGTAGATACAAACCGATCAGGGTACTCTTAGACCCTGGCTCCCAAGCTAGCTTTATTCGAGACGATTGCGTGAGCAAACTTTGGCTTCCACGCATACGTTCTCAAGTTCCGATTTATGGACTTGGACAGACAACTTCAGCAGTCAATAGGGGTGCCGTCAGCTGCACCATTCGCTCTATTTTAGACTCTGAAAAATCTCTAGAAGTCACAACCTTTGTGCTTTTGTCAATATCTGGCAAATTACCCAGCGTTGAAGTTCCTAATAATTGGGAACACTTATGCGGCCTGCACTTTGCAGACCCGACCTGGAACTCTCCAGGAACTATTGACATGCTCCTTGGAGCAGATGTTTATCCGTTCATCATCAATGGCGGTGTTATACATGGCAAATTTCTTCAGCCTGCCGCTATAAATACAATTTCTGGTTGGACTATTATTGGTCCCACAAAAAGCTTGCAGTCTAATACTGTCCAAGCATTTTTTACTTCTGTAGAAGATCCTATCGACCAGACCCTAAGGCGGTTTTGGGAGAAAGAAGAGTTGCCATCCAAGTCTTATACTTCTCCAGAAGAAGAAAAGGCAGATTTGATTTTTGAAAACACGTTTTCTCGTGACCCTAGCGGTCGTTTTATTGTTGCGTTACCGTTCAACGATACTTTGCCCGTTTTTGATAATTGCTTTGACATGGCTAAAAAAAGACTATTTTCGTTGGAGCGCAAATTGCATGCTCAACCGGAGCTACGCGCCCAATACAACAATTTCATGTAAGACTATCTTGATACGGGTCATATGGCATTACTCGATTCTCCGCCCGTTGGGAACGATAATTATTTTTTACCCCATCACCCTGTGTTTAAAGAGGAAGGTCATACTTCTAAAATTCGTGTGGTTTTGACGCTTCTGCAAAGGCTAAAAACAACGTGTCATAATGACACTCAATTGGCTGGACCTAGTCTCCAAAATGACATTTCGTCAATCTTACTTAAATTTCGCTCTCATCGTTTCGTTTTTACCTGTGATGTTCGCCAAATGTATCGACAAATTTTGGTTACCAAAGAACATCGAAAGTTTCAGTTAATTGTTTGGCGGTTCTCCGCAGAAGAACCCATTCAGACTTATCAGCTTAATACAGTGACCTATGGTATTAAGTCATCGCCTTATCTAGCATTAAAAACTCTTCAGCAATTAGCCATTGACGAAGGCAAAAGGTTTCCGTTAGCCGCTGAGGCTATACGGTCAAATCTATATATTGACGATTTCGTCGCCGGTGGTGATTCTATACAATCGGCCCGAGAAATCAAAGATCAACTTATCCGACTTTTACATTCGGCAGGTTTTGAACTTCGAAAATGGAGTTCTAATTCAGTTTCTATTTTGGAAGGCATTCCGTCAGATTTTTGCCAATATACTTCTCTCGATTTCGATTCTGACGAATCAATAAAAATATTAGGTTTTCAATGGTCACCTACAGAAGATATTTTCTCATTTCGGGTTAAACCATTAAACCCAATATGTACAAAGCGCAACATACTTTCACGAGTTGCCAGAATATATGATCCATTAGGGTTTTAGCCCCACTAACACTTTTGCAAAACGCCTAATCCAGCATCTGTGGATGTTAGGTTTAAATTGGGATGACATCCCACCAGCAGACATTTCGTCTCAATGGCAGCAGTATCAAGAAGAGTTGCCGTTATTATCGTCATTAAAGTTACCACGTTGTTTACCCCCTTCGGATCCTTTTACTTGTCATTTGCATGGGTTTTGCGATGCTAGCGAGGTAGGGTATGCAGCGGTAGTGTATTTCCAGTTCATAAATCAAACTACTGGAGAAATAGCTGTACAATTTGTAACCGCTAAAACAAAAGCAGCTCCAATTAAGCGCATTTCAATTCCACGTTTGGAATTATGTGCCGCCGTTTTATTAACCGATTTACTTTCTTTTACCATTCGGTCTTATCGAGGCTTGATTGAAATCTTCGATGTTTCAGCGTGGAGTGATTCTACGGTCGCTCTCACTTGGATACGTTCTCCACCTTTTCGTTGGAAAACTTTTGTGGCAAACCGTGTTAGCCACATTCAAGAAATCATTGCACCTAGTCGATGGTTTTATATTAAATCTTCGCATAATCCGGCTGATCCTGCATCTCGGGGATTAATGCCAAGCGCGGTTATTTCATGTTCGCTATGGTGGGCGGGGCCTGAATGGCTTCACTACCCTAGTGACTCGTGGCCGCCTCAACCAACATTGTCAACCTCAATTGCTGAGGTAACTACGGAAAAGAAGATCCTAACATTTGTCGCTCAAACAGATCCAAACGTCATTGACATTTTACTAAGTCGCTTTTCATCGTTATATAAAATCCAAGGCATCGTGGCTTACATTTATAGATTTTCTAAACCCATGGCTCAATGTCATACGGGTCCCTTAACAGACATTGAATTACACAATGCTCTCATGATTATCGTTCGGCATGTACAAAATGTTACATTTTCAAAGGAAATAGCTTCGATCAAGGCAAACCGTAAATTACCTAAAAGCTTGCGAAAACTTTCTCCATTTGTTGATCCACAAAATATCTTAAGAGTAGGTGGGCGCTTGACACATTCTTCGCTTTCCTATTTCGAAAAGTTTCCTGCGTTATTGCCTCAGCGGCACCGATTAACCGAACTTATCATTCGGTCAACTCATGAAAGGTATTACCATCCCGGTGTTAATACCACAGCGTATCTTATCCAACTGAATTTCTGGATCCTTTCCATTAAAATTCAATCCGAAGTTATTTATCATCATGTCATAGATGTTTTCGTACCAAATCGGTCCTGGTAACTCCTCCTATGGGAAACCTGCCGGCAGCACGTATTACCCAAATCAAACCGTTCAGTATTGTTGGTGTTGATTTTGCTGGCCCTCTTTTAATAAAGGCTAACCGCCTACGAGGCTCTAAATCTCTTAAGGCCTATATTTGTATTTTTGTTTGTTTTGCCACTAAGGCAGCACATATTGAACTTGTTTCGAATTTGTCGGCAGACGCGTTTCTTGCCGCTTTGCGACGATTTATAGCACGTCGAGGACGCTGTTCTCAAATATTTAGTGACTGCGGAACTAATTTTGTAGGTGCCTATCGTCAGCTTATGAGTTATCTGCATAGTGCAGTAACCTCAGAAAAGATAAAGTGGTCGTTTAATCCACCTAGCGCCCTTCACTTCGGTGGCTTGTGGGAAAGCGGTGTTAAGTCGGTAAAGACACACCTAGCTCGCGTAATCGGCGAACAAAAACTTACCTTTGAGGAACTTTACACAGTTCTTACTCAAATTGAATCTGTTCTAAATTCAAGGCCACTCTGCGCTTTGAGTTCGGATCCAAATGACTTGCGTTGCCTAACACCAGGTCACTTCCTAACTATGGAGCCTCTTTCTGCACCACCAGATGAGGACCATTCAACCAACGTTTTACCATTAAAGAGCAGGTGGAAACTCCTGCAAAAACTCCAACAAGATTTTTAAGCTCGCTGGAGCCATGAGTACTTACATACTTTGAATCAGAAGGTTAAATGGCACTCTAAGGTAGGTGTCCGACAAGTTGAAAAGGACACTATTGTCCTCATCAAGGACGACCAGCTTTCTCCACTTCAATGGAAGTTTGGTCGTATTATTAATACCTTTCCCGGTGCGGACGGTATTATACGTGTCGCGGAGATCAAAACTGCACATGGCACATTAAAACGACCTTTGGTCAAACTAGCGCCGCTACCGGTATTTTAATTTTATTTTATGTTTAGATGTATATACACATTTCTTACATGTATAGTAGTATATTATTTTTAAATATTTGCTTATTTACATATATATTTTTATTTTTGCATAGTTGGTAATATCGCTCGCTGTAGTGTACCACCCTATCTTTCGTTACCTGTTTTCCTAGGTCAAATCCCATGTGATTTCCTTCACCCAACCTACTTCCCTCCTTTTCAAAATTCTATGAATTTGGTGGGCGGTATGTTACGTCATCATCGAACATTTATTGGTATTGGTGACAATAAATACTATTAGTGCGAGTATCCTACAGTTTGAGTGAAACATTTTATGCCGGCAGTGCGTGAAGTGTGGACAGTCGTACTTGAACCGTTGCAGAAGCGAGTGGTATGAGAGCTTTTGGAAGCGACACCATCACCCAAACGTGCGTGTTCTTGGTTGTCCGCGAAGCTTTTGTGTGTGATTTTTATTGCCCCGAGCGGCACAGGCTTTAAGGTATTTATACCCTTCCTTAAGTAGTTTGTTGTAGTTGTTTTAGTTATTACATAACCTCTCTACTGCCATCGGTATTGCTACAAAAAGCAATTGGTCCTTCCATATAATTAACATATCTATATCACCTCATTCATCCCATTCAGCCAGTCACCGTATGTGGATTAATGTTCAGCACCCTTACTGGTACCATATTTCGAAACTTTACCAGCGTTCTTCCAATCAGTAATCCCTCCTGACCCATTCCCGATTCAGTTGCTTCCATCATGCATACTTGTCCTTCTTGGAGCGTACCATCCGGGCGTCCCATTACTATCATTTCCGCCTTCTCCGGTATTTTCATATCGCAAATCATTCAAACTTGCATCGTCTGGTTAGTGCTACCTTGAAATGGAATCTCATCATCATCTATCCGAAGCACATTTTCTTTCATGTTTACATGAAACCCATATTCTCTCATGAGATCCATTCCCAAGATCACTTCTTCTGTAATTTCGGCTACCAACACTCGATGATTAATTAATTTGTCCCCAATTGTCAACATAACGGCAGTCTCTCCGTGAGTACAAACCTCCTTACCACTTGCCGTTCGGAGGCACACCTATACAGGTAGCACTTTTCCACAACCAACCAAATCTGTTCTCACAATAGTTTTTGTCCCTCCTGTATCCACAAGTAATCGGACAACCCTACCATTAATTCTACCATCGATATAAATGCTGTCCAGACTCCCCATCGACGATGCAGCACGGATGATAATCTCCTGGGCACTACGTTGTGCTGTCGACGTTCGCCCCCTTACGTCGACTTGCTTTAGTTTTCCTGCTGCTCAACCGGTTGTTTTTTTTGTTGAGTGCAGCGCCTCTGTATATGACCAACTTCACCGCAGTTCCAGCATCGCAGACCGCATCTCCGCGGTCGTTGTCTTTCAAGCTTTTCCACACGGTTGATTATTTCATCTATGCTGATTTGCGCTTGATCAGGTTCTTCTAAGGCAGACCGAACTTTGTGACTCATCCTGTGTGATGTCTGCTTAGCTGCTTCAAATTCAAGCGCATGAGCCAGTGCGTCATCAAACATTTTTTGCCGTGCTAGTCTTAGCGCTTGCTGTATTTCGCCATCTTTAATGCCATCCACAAATGTTTGAACGGCCAGTTGTTCGAGGAAACTATCTGGTGCCGTTAAGTATGCCAATCTAACTAATCTGGCGATGTCAGCTTTAAATTCTCGCAGGCGTGGTAAACCTGTTGAAGGTGAGCGTCTCCATATTTCATTTTAAGCTTCGATGTTAAGAGGCCGTAATCATTCTACTGGTGATCGGGAATCGTTTGTAAGATGTTAAGAGCTTTTCTCCGTAGGGCCACTATTAGAGAGATAGCCTTCTCTTTGTTGCACCAACCGTTGGCTATTGCCGCAGCTTCAAATTGTTTCAAATATGTGGGCCAAGGTGTTTTGCCCTCGGATGTGGGTGGCTTCACTTTAAATTTAGACGGTTTTGACTCGCTCTTTTCCATGGTTCTTATTTCTGGAATGTTCTGATTTACAACTTGGTTTACTAATTCAAGTGGCCGTGTTGTTAGTGAAATCACTTGTTCTTGCAGCCTCATCACATCTTCTTCCATTTTTATCAATTTACTGTCCAACCTTTGCTCAACTGTTTTTACCTGTTCAGTGAAATCTTCTTTCAATGCAATGGAGCTTTCAATTAATCTTTGTTCTAATATGGCTGTCTTTTCATTCAACTTTTCTTCTAATTTCGCAGCATTTTCGCTTAACTTTTCTTCTATTTTCTCAGCATTTTCACTAAACTTTTCGGTAAGGTTTGATTCCAGTTCAACTGACCTCACTACGTTTTCATTTAGTGTCACTTCCAGTTTAGCCGACCTCTTTTCCATTTTCTTAGCATTTTCGTTTAACTTTTCTTCTATACCGGATTTAAAATCCTTAAGAAAATTCATTAAAGTTTCTGCGTCCATCTTACTTTGACTTCTTGTTACAGGCATATACAAACTACTTTAATGTCTTTAGACTTGTGTGTTCTCCTTTTAAATTAATCACTATATACTCCACACAGGCTGACACCAGTGTAACGGGCTACTTCTACCGCGTTTCTCTAATTTAAAACAAGTAATAACAAACGTATTTATTACTCACTGTTCCAAGTCTAATTAACAGTATGTGCCTTATTTGTAGATGTTTTCAGTCCACTTAACAATGAAGCACTATTACACTAATGAATTACAAGCACTAATATCTTCTTAAGCTAAGTTCTTAACCATAGGTTTATTAACAACACTAACACAACTATTTATTTATTATACACTTCTATCTATTTATGTATACTATAAGCTGCATGTACATTAGACACAGCATATAACATTTATGTATATTCTTAAACTTCCAAAAACTCAACTACGTTTACTGTACACGATATAATTTATATTAGACATCCAAGTATAGACTGACTCTTGCATTTATTAGCGATCTTATATATACTCTGAGTTAAAGATATGACTCATCCTCTAGTAACTACGAGAAGCTTCCCGGTCTATTGAGAATAAACAGTGCTGGCGGTGTTTTGTGTGTTTGATTGCTAGAAGAATTCTCGAATCCTAAAGACTATGCAGAGCCTACAGCGCTTGTGTGTTTGACGGGTTGCCTAATAGTAGCTCGCAACAGTATTGTAGAGAAAAACAGTAGTAACCGTTCTGTTAAAAAAAATCCAGTTGTTTATTAATAACATACCAGTTAGTTTATTTAAAAAATGTATAACAAAAGTTTTATTTAAATTGCTTATAAATATTAGCGGTTCTACTGACACAATTTGACAATGTTTATGACTGTTTACTAAATCACTTAATAATTATAACATGTAAAATATATTTAAGCAAAAATTATTATTATAAAAGCATGTAAAATAATAATAATAAATAGACTGTGTTTGCTAAATAATTTATTGTTTTTTTCTTTTTTTCATAATTTGTAAAGGTACAGTAATAATAAAGTAATTATAATATTTTTATGCTGTTTGAGAGTGGATTGTATTTGACTATCTTATCATGAAGTATAAGGCAATGACAAGATGTATTTGGCGAAACGTTTCTGCTAGTTTCAAATTCTAATCTAATATCGACAGTACCAGATTTTAACGCTTCGTTTTGTCTAGAACAATCTATGACTACTAATGGCGCAATACTTCGTAAATCTTCAGGATTAAAAAGTGGCTCATTTTCCTTTCCGTAGTGTGATTGCTGAAGGGCATACATCTCATATAACAACGCAGTTTGTTTATTCTCGAACTTCAAATTTAAGTTATCGTACAAGAAAATTTCTGAATTTAAATAGAGTTTCATGTTTGTTAAATAGCAATGATCACAATGACTGTAGTTGCTCATGTATCTATTTTTTCGGCTGGTTTGGAAACCAACAATCACAAATCTTGGTTTTTCTGATTGTGTTGTTGTTTTAATGTTCCATGTATAACGTTGCGTTTCATGTAGAAGTTGATATTCATGCAACTCCCATCTTCTAAACGGAATATGCAAATCCTGATTTTGTGCAACGCATTCTATTAAATTAATTCGTTGAGTATCATCAACGGCTACATGCGGCATTTTCCATAAAACTTATTTAAAACAACTTTTATTTCTTCATCAGGTGTAGGATTAATTATAGCATTAGTATCAAAATGTTGATAATGAATAAGAAGCAGAAGTTAATCGAATAGCTCAAGAAGCCCAGGAATATATACAAAGCTTTGCCGATTCACCTGGTATGACACATTATCTCGAACAGCTACATCCGCTACCTCGAGAATATATTTACAATATGTTTAAAGATGTTAAGAACGATTTTGATCATAAATATAATATTAGGTTTAACCCTGATTTAAATGATCTAATGATAGGCAATTCGAATTTCGCGTTGGATGATGAAAATGTACTAATAAATGATTTGAAATATAAAGGTACTCCTGGATTATACGAACTACTGTTTAAAAAATATCCTGTCGGGTACAGACCGCAAGATCTAAAGTCATACCTTGATATTGTGAAAAGAACAAATGCTAATAGAAGATTTTATTCTGAAACAGAACAAATTCAGGGTAATAATTCATATAAATACAAAAATATAATATCTGCATTGAACATACTTCCCCAAACACCCCGTAAACTTACAACATTACCCTATAGAAAGCGTCTTGGAGACGGTATGACAATGGAAGTATCAAATAACGCCATAGATTATTTATATTGGAATGATCCCAATGAACTTGTTGATAGATTACGGCTTTTAGTTTCATCTCAGACTGCTGGACACACAGGTCACGGCAACAAAATAAATTCGATCATTAAAGAATTGCGCGAGGCGAAAGTGATTAGATGATATGACAATTGACAAATTTGGAAGGCACTTAAATAACCGTAAAATAGATATAAGTGAACAGGAATATGAAAACAAAAATGAAGGTTTTGAAACCTTGATCGAGTACAAGTTACATATGCTACATTACACGGTAGTAGCAACGTTTTACTCTAGTACATTCCTCGACAGTTGCAAGACATTCCTTATTTTCAACATTAAACATAATTATGAATTTCCTTATGAGGAAACAGCCATTGCGAATATTAAAGGATACCCGCAAGACATTGAAATTCTTATAAACGAAAAAAGTTATGTAATTGCACAGTTACAAGGGTTTTTGCTTAAACGTATGGATGTAATCAGCTTTCGTGACAGCGGTGCTATCATAAACAATACCACAATGTTTCTTGATTTTATATTAAAAGTTCCTTTCAAAGCAAGTGGAGCTCTCGACATTCAAACATAGAAGTATTTATTAATTGTATTTAATAAATCCTGATTAGAAAAAAAAGTATTATAATAGTTGTTCAATCAGAAGTGAAAGAGGATATAGTAAATGAAGTTCATAAACCAGCAAGAATAAATTTCAAGAGACGCAAAGTGATAGTAAAAGGTTTAAATGATCTTCTTCAGACCAATTTGATTGAAATGCTACCATATTCGCAAACAAACAAAGGATTTAAATACATTTTAGTAGTTATTGATTGTTTCTCCAAATACGTATGGGCTGTACCACTTAAAAGTAAAACGGGTATTGATGTTACTGCTGCAATGAAAACAATTTTAAATAAATTTAAAAATCCACCCAGAAATTTGCAGTCTGATTTTGGTAAAGAATATTATAACAAACACTTTCAATCCTTAATGCAGACATATGGCATAAACCATTATAGTGTTTTTTCTACAAAGAAAGCATGTATTGTGGAACGTGTAATTAGAACTTTAAAGGGAAAAATGTGGCGCTTGTTTAACCTGAACGGTTCTTACAATTGGATAAAAAATTTAAGCGATATTGTGAAACAATGCAACAATACAGTTCACAGTACTATCGAGTCAAACCTGTAAAGTTGATAAATCAAATGAAAAACTATTCTTAAATCATCATTTACCCACATCAAACTTGCAACCAAAATACCAAAATATTCAATTAAAGACAGTGTGAGGATTAGTAAACATAGGGAAGCATTTACGAAAGGTTACACGCCAAACTGGTCAAATGAAATTTTTAAGATTAAAAAAGTAAACGTAACCAATACGACAACATATATATTAGAAGATCAAGACGAGAAAAAAATCAAAGGTGGATTTTATGAAATGGAGTTGCAAAAGGTTAAACATCAAGGAATTTACCTGGTAAAAAAAGTCCTAAGAAAAAGTGGAAATAAAGTCTTTGTAAAATGGTTAGGCTTCTCTAACGTACACAACAGCTGGATCGATAAAAATAATGTTTGCTAGAAGTTGTTATAATAATAATAGTTAATAAGGCTAAATTGTAAAATTATATTAAAATAAATAATACAGACACAATCTTTCTATTGTTTTTTATTATTATCAAACCATTCTTTTAATAACAGGGTATTTTGTTTTGCACATTGCAGACTATTATTGCTGTGTCTATAACAATGGATGTTACATAGTAACCGATTGTTGATTTTTAACTCCGATTGCTTAGGACAACCTAGTGCTAGCATATCAGTTACAACGTTTTGCATTAGATAGATTTGCATCCATTTCTTTTTTTCTAGACCTTTCACACATACTTCTTCACCGGGTCGGATAATTTGTTTCAAATAAAGCGCTATATATGATGACACCATTCCAGCCGTTGAAGATTCATCCCAAGAAAGACCATGAATATTCCTTGTCACCCAGTCGTTATGTTTTATATGATCTTGGCTCAAGCAACTAGACTGCATTGGCAGTTTAAAAATTTGATGCCAAACAACGTCTACCAACAAGTCCAAAACCGCAATTTCTTTGCACACAAACTCGTTTTTCTTGTATTTAAATCCCTGAATATCAATTATATACATGTTTGTATATGTAGGTATGTAAATATATGCAGTAAACTTCGACTAATTAAATTAATATTAGGAGCAATCTCTTTATATAACAGATTACCACCATCTGCGTACTTTGCCAACCTACTTTTCAACCTATCACAAGGGTGAACACACATTTTGAATTGAAACCGGCCCATGTGTATTTGCTGCCTCTAAAGAAAAGTAAAAAACATAAATCAGAATCCACTTTAATTAAATACAATTGACTTGAATGCGATATTTTGCATCTGACCTACTTTATAACTTCTCGCTAGAAAACCAAATTCAAAACAGCTCCACATTTTCTCTGCATTTACATTTTTCAACGTAGCATACGTGTGTTTTGAATTTACACACGTATGTTCCATTGAAAGTAATATAAAGCCGGTTTGACTTCAAAACGTGTCCACAAGTATTTTACATTGAAAGTATATAAGACCGGTCTGGATTCAAAACGGTGCACGCGTATGTTACATGGAAAAACATACGCGTACACCGTTTTGAAGTTAGACCGGCCTTACCCTACTACTACTGTTTGTTCAACAACTTTCTCATTATCAGGTTGAGAAAAGACATTCATTGCAGTCAATGTATTCTGTAATTGATCTTCGTCGACCAACGAATTAAATGCTTCCTTGGAATAGCAGTTGTTGAAAGTCCAACTCTAGCTGCGCAACCAAACATAGCTTCGTTGGGGGACCTTTTAATGCCAGATTGGAACGCTCTGTTCTTCATAAACTGGATAAATTTTAACCCGTTACTCCACGAGGTTGAGTAGTTGTCTTGCTTCCAAGTGGTCAACATATTTTCTATGTCCCGAATGGCTCTCTCAACACTGCCTTGGCTTTGGCTACGTCTTGGTTTGCCATGCACGATCTTAAGCTCTGGTCAAGTTAGTTTTAAGTCAACAATAAGTTTATTAGAAAATTTTCTTCCATTGTCGAACTGTAATATATATGGGGCTCCAAACAACAAGAATATATCAAGCAACTCTCCTGCAACTTTTTCTGCTCCCTTTGTCAGAAGAGATCTTAAAACCACAAACTTTGTAAAGTGATCTTGATAAACTAAAATAAATGCATAGTTTCCATCAGGTTGTGATTGAAAATCTTTTAGGTCAACGTACTATCTTGAATTCATATGTGAAAAAATCATAGGCTTAACAACAACACCTTCTTTGTCCGTTTTGCGTTTCTGTTGACAAGATTCACAAAAATTCAGGAAAATCTTAATATCACTTTGCGTAATATTTTTGTAACGACGATTAAGTTCTTTTATCATTCGGTCTCTACCACCGTGCCCAATGGATAAATGAGTTTTGTACAAAATGTCAAACAAAGGATCACTTGAGCAATAAAACATTACATCTGGTTTTGCATCTGTTACTGGGAATATTAATTTTTCTACTCCTTGAAATTCAAGGACATCGTAATGTTGAAATAACCAATAATCACTTGGCACTTTCTTATCTGATGTTTTAAATTTCTTTTCGTCAGCTATCAAACTTAATAATTTTTCACGGGAGAGCAAAGAACTGTTCTCTTTCACATCACGCTTTTTTGGTAAAGATTCAAACCTGTCTTTTATATCAGCTTTTTTTTCGTTCTCACTTAAAGAATGAATTGTTCAAGACTGTGTAAAATATTTCAGGCTTCTGCGTGCGTCAATAGACCTAAGGGTAGTAGAGGGAGTAAGTAAGGGGTTACTGTAACTTGTTGTTCAGAGATATAGAAGAACGTAAGAAGCTTTCATGATGTGTAGTCACTTAGCTTGATTTATATTTAAATAAACCTTTCTTTAAACTTGATGTTGTTTATTGCATTACAACAACTTTGGTGACGAAACCCGGGAAGATCTGGTGATAAATATAAACGAGCTTTAACGTAAATATTCGGAATAACGGAACGTGAACGCGAATATTTAAGAGACGGCTATACTATCGAGACTTCGTAATGGAACAAGTAAAACGGACAATCTGTAAAACGCACTTAACTAAAACAGTTAATAATATAAATTCTATCCTAGAAAATAGTTTCAGTGGTTGCTAGAAAGTGAACAAACATGGCCAGATAATACGATACAGAAAGCTACGTCAACGATAGATATAGTATCGAAAATGTCTTTACTAATTAACAACACTATAAAAGGTAGCAATCAATTTATAGATTCCTCCAGATACAGTGATTTTGATCGTTTAGTGCGGATAATGGCGTATGTTTTACGATTTATAGGAAATTTAAAACCAGAAATAATAAAGAAATGAAGAACTTAACCGTAAACGAATTTGAAAGGGCCGAAATATGTTTACTTCGACAAGCGCAGCTGGAAGTTTATTATTCGGAGGTTAACAGGTTAAAAAAGGGTCCGGGCATTGAACGGAAATCGAGTATTTCAACTTTAAGCCCTTTCTTAGATAAACATGAATTGCTGCCTTTGGGTGGACGTCTTCATAATTTAAGAGAAGATTTCGACCTCAAGCATCCCGTTATTCTATCGAAAAATGCACACTTAAGTAAAGTATTACTAATGAAGTTTCATAAAACTCTTTATTATAGTGGTGTAAATGCAACACTTTATGAATTACCTAAACGATTTTGGATTGTACAAGGACGGCAATTAATAAAGTCCGTTTTAGCAAGATGTTTTATCTGTAAACGACTTCGTGGAAAGTCAGGGTCGCATCCCTTCGTGCCGTTACCTAGAGATCGAATACAGCAAACAAAGCCATTTGAAGTGACATGTTTAGACTTCGCCGGACCGTTGTATTTTAAAGATAGTTATTACTCAAAGCCATGTTATTTGCTTTTATTTACCTGCGCTGTTATACGAGCACTTCATCTAGAGATTGTTTTGAAAATGGATGTTGCGTCTATAATCAGTGCATGTAAACGGTTCTTTACCCGTAGAGGGATTCCTAAGGTCATTTACTCAGATAACGCCAAAACATTTAAAAGAATATCACGTGAAATATTGACCTTAAACGAAGTGATGGCGAGTACAGAATTGATCGAGTTTGTGAACAGTCACCAAATTAAATGGAAGTTATAGTAGAGTGAGCGGCTTGGCACGGAGGATTTTACGAGCGACTTGTAAAAAGTGTAAAAGACGCCCTTAAGGCTGCGATAGGACGTTCTGTACTAAATTTAGATCAACTAAATACACTCATTACCGAGGTTGAAGCAACAATAAACGCCCGCCCGCTCACATATCTAGGTAGCAAACCTATAAATTTAATGCCGTTACCCCCTTCGCATTTTTTATTGGGACCCGCTTTAGCTACTATTCCCTTTGTTGACCGTGTTATTAATGGAGATGAGATTCGTAGGCTATGGAAGCAGAGAACAAACGTTATAGACTACTTTTGGAAAAGATGGAGCGCAGAATATTTACAATTATTAAGAGGAGCTCATCACACCGTGAATGCGCGTGAGTGTACGATTTAGAAAGGGGATGTCGTATTAATACATGAAAATGATAAGCGACGGTTATTGGGGAAATTAGGGTTGGTGAAAGACGTGATAAACGGCCGTGATAGCAAAGTACGTGCCTGTTACGTTAAGATTGCGAATGGCACCGTAATTAGGCGCCCAATACAATTATTGTATCCTTTAGAAGTAAGAAGTGATAAGCTAAGTTGTGCCGCCGCGCCGGAGGATGTGTAAAATATTTCAGGACTTCTGCGTTCGTCGATAGACCTAAGGGTAGTAGAGGGAGTAAGTAAGGGGTTACTGTAACTTGTTGTTCAGAAATATAGAAGAACGTAAAAAGCTTTCATGATGTGTAGTCGCTTAGCTTGATTTATATTTAAATAAACCTTTCTTTAAACTTGATGTTGTTTATTGCATTACAAAGACAATTTAAAGTCTTAAGTTAAATTTAAGGTTAAAAATAATTGCACTTTAACGTAAGCAAAGTAAATTAACGTAATAATAAATAACTAAATTATAAAACGGCACGTGCAGGCAATCAATGAACCGGAATGCACTGGCGCCGACACGCTAAACAAGTTCTTTCCCTACGGCCTGGAATATTTCATAAGTGCAGTAGGGGTGGAAGTTAAGTGTATTTGTCGTTGACATTTTGAGAGTATAGCGAAGAAGTATTCTCGTTGTTTTATGCTTTGGTATTTTTACAGTCTTTCAAAAATTATTTTTATTTGAATCCGAAATTAACGTTTTTTTCCTCTACTTTCCAGATTATTAAACGAAACGTAAATGTCCCTTATACTAAAAAGCGAGATATATGATATAGATTATTTTACACTTTAACGGCCTGTAGAGCGTTATTCTATGAAATAACTAGTTAAACCATAAAATACAAGTGAGTTTTACAATTTTACGGACACGATCAGTTATTTCATGGAATAACGAGGTACTCTATGAAATAACGGATTTTATACTTCAACGGTAACATATATAAAACTATGATTAATTATTTTATACCGCGTGTCCTGTTTCGAACTTTACCACGTTAAGTTTTTAATTGCAGTTAATATATCTAATATAAGTTTTGGAGAAAAATGTTTAAAATAGAAGTTATTGAGTATTTTATTCTTAAACAAATTTTACCATTAGCTACTCAGTATATCCTAACATTTTGTCAAAAAAAAATGAAAGAAAGGGGTTCACTCTTTGTATCCAAAATAGCAGTTGACATACAGACGTGATGAACATTAAATGTCAAATAAAAGATTTACATTAGGAATGAAATTATAAATACTCGTAAGTGCATATGCACTGGTTTGAATTTGACATTTGATGTTTATAGTTTTCACGGCAATATCTATTTTGGATATAAAAGTAACCCTTATCTTTTTCTTTTTGAAACATGTCACGCTATTTTGAGCAACTAATTAATAAAATTTGTTAAGAATTATGCACGCCAAAATGAAACCCCCAGTATGATAAAATAAAAAGACAATGGCAAATTTTAAATAATATAAGAATATGTTTGTTGGGGTTACTTCAAATAAACATAAAATTTGGAGTTAAATTATTTCTTAAAAGAATAAATAATTGTTTTAAAAAAAAGTTTAATTTTGCATTTAAGCTAACTGCTTATAGCAGTTTAACCCATTAGTGCATGAAGTTTATTAGAAGTCATTGACCGATTATTCTTGTTACATGTGCTTAGTAAGTCAAGTAAATAACAAAAGTTATTATAGAAATAATTTTTTTTAAATAAAACTAAAGATATAAACCGTCCCTTTTAGGGGACACTGTGCATAAGAGTCTTATTACAATGTGTGATAATTTTTAAAACATTTCTTGGGATGTAAACCTACATTGCACTCGATCCAAATAAAGTTTGCTTTTTTTCCACATGAAGTACATCTTTTATCTGTTGGACAATAATCAATAAGGTAATTTCGTTCGTCATATCTCACTGCAGCTATTGATTTTGGAGGCAACTTACCCCTGATGGATTTCACACCGTGTGTGTTCAGAAAAATTTGACAGAGATTTCTTTGAAAATTTAATAAACTTTTGCACGCTGGTTCTCTTGGATGAAATTTTCTGAACAACAGCCAAGAATTGACCACGGTTACGTCAAATAAATAAACAAAGATTGGCCCCCACCATTTTCGCTGGCGTATACGGGTTTGATAGTTTGCAACCATTCCATCCAGTTTTTCAACTCCGCCCATTCTCTCATTGTAATTGTTTATAATTTCTGGTTGGAGAACACTTATTTTTGATTTTGCATCCCTTGAATATCGTATAACATTTTTAGTATCAACTCCATCAAAATGTGTACCGGCGCAGACAATTTTATTGTTCTTCCACTGAACAACCAATACCTTTTCAGAAGTTTTGTATTCGAAATGTCCTCGACTTTTATCTTTCCAAATTGCATTTGTATTACCACCTTTCAAATGGCAGTTTCCTAGCCTGTTATCACGAAGTGTGCCACTAGCACAATATACTTTATCAGAGAGATGGCATAATAGATTGATAGATGTAAATTAGTTATCAAAATACAATTTATATCCTTCATGTGGGGGTATTTTTGCAAGTTTGACAAAAAAGAGCACTACCTGTCCTCCTATCCCAAATTCATATTTGTGTGTATCTGTAGACTTATCAGTGTATATATCAAATGCCAACATATAACCATTATCAGTACACAGAGCCCAGTTTTGAAGCCAAACCTAATTGGTTTGCTTTTGATATATTGTTTAGCGTAATGTTTTCCATAATACGGTATCATGCTTTCGTCAATACTTAAATTTTCCTCTAATTCGCCAAACTCTCTGAAGCTTTGATTTAGCTTGATAATAAGCGGTCTGGGTTTATAAAGTCTATCATTTTTATCTATTTCTGTGTTATCGTTTAGATGAAAATTTCTCAATATAAATTCAAAGCGATTTAGTCTCATACTGTCGGAGAGAAGTTTTGGAAAATTATTTTCTCGAGACCAATACATTCTTTTGTTGGTATACTTGCCATAGCCAGACAATAATAAACCGCCAAAAAAGACATACAGTTTTTCTATTGTAAGATTTAGTGGCATATTTGCATTTTTCGCTAGAGTATAGGTATTGCTTTGCTTTATAATATGCTGTGTAATACTCTCGTCAAAAAATAACATAAAAAAATCTATCGAACATTTCATATCTTGCAAGTTTGGAGGCGGATTTTTGGGACTGCAAGGTTTAGTCAACATAAAATGGGGTATTGACTTACTCCATTTTATTTTAGTACTAGCTTCGGTTTTTTTGTTTACCTTTGCACGTAATCGTTTTGTTATTCCCTGTAAATCTTTACCTGATTTTCTGGTTTTAATCGATATCGCTGTTTTAGTACAAGGAGCTCGATTATTTTTAGATGTTGAAGATAAATTATTCTGATGTGGGATTATACGTTTAGTGTGGCGTGCTTGCAAAACTGACGAGTGGTTGTCTTCATTCGCTAAATGCGATAATTCTGTGTTATCGTCTGATAGAGATAATGGGTAATTTATTTTCTTGGAACTCGTAGGTTGATCTGTTGGGTACAAAACCAACTACGCTTCAGCTTTTAGCATGGCAGGACCAAAATGATTTACAGCAACCTCGTATTCATCATCAGATTCATCGCTATCCTGATCTGTGTCGTGGCCATCTTGAGGCGGAGTAATGTTTACATCTACAGGTTGATGAAAGTCATCACTTTCTAGAATCGATAACAGTTCGTGCAATGGTAATCTGAAACATCATTATTTTAGATGTAGAATGCTGTTATACATAATGTCCGTTCAAAGGGACACCATTTTTGAATGCAAGTTATGGCATTGAAATGAAAGAAAATACATATCTGCTATATAAGTACATAACTTTACAATGTTTTTACAGTATAATAACCTAACAAATTTAGTTCAAACCATTTCTGTTCCCTTATTGTATAAAATTTGCTTACCCGCCGTGCCTTGTTGAATATTGAGTAGGATCCATTTCTTAGTTTTCACCTTATTAGCCAGAAACAATTAGATTTTACGCAAAATGGATAATTACATTAAAACACTAATACTACAATTGATGCAATGAGGTAGATTGAGGTTAGGTTATGAATCTATAAAGTGTCTAAAACCACTAAAATGTGGATGTCCCTTAAAAGGGACGCTATGTATTAATGGGTTAACATAACGAATTAGAAGTAACTAAAGAGCATGCACATGCTATATTTCATATATTACAAAGATCTGCAACGGAAACGTGTGACTGGTAGATCTTTTTTGATTGGTTGCAACAAGAAATTTATTTAAGTTAGCTACCGGTCTGTTCCACAAAAATTAACAAACGTTACTTCGTTACCCAATATTACAAAAGCGCTACATTGGTGAATCTTTTTATTTGATCACTGAAGAATTTTACTATATTCCTTCCATCAACTTTTACTTTATCGGGGTAATGGCAAGTTATCCTTTACAATATTAATCGAAATTAAAATTTATGGGAAGCTAAAATAATAAATACTCATCGGTGATATTTTTGTCACAGCCTAAACCCACAATCATTATATTTAGGGCCGGCTTTCAATTGATGTTTAAACCGAGTTCATAGTTTAAACTACGTTCTGGGTTTAATTAAATTTTTCAATAACAGTTTAGTGGTTAAACTTGATTTAAACTTGATCCATCATTGTCGGCAATTTAAACTTTGATCAAATTAAATCTAAAGATTTAATCCAATGAACCTAACCTCAATAATTATTCTGAATTGCGAGTAGGTGTTGTTTACTTTTAAATAATGGAATTAGCTTTAGTTGATGTTATGTTAGACGATGAGGATGAAGATATAATGGAGTATTTAAATTATTTGAATAGGTCAAGGAGGTTACCCATAATTAGGGAAAGACCAGATCATTTTGATAAGTGGGATAATTATGATTTCTTTTTGAGGTTTTGTCTGTCCAAAGAAACTGTTTACAGAATTGTAAATGAAATCGGTGGTACAATTAGTTTCAATACCAATAGGTAACATTTAAAATGTATAGGTTTATCAAAGATATTTGTTTTTAGGAATCATGCAATTTCGCCCGGTAATAATTGTGCTCTTAACCATCAGGTTTTATGCTACAAGGTCCTTTCTAATTGCTGTTGGGGGTTTTATGGGGATTCATAGGAGTACTGCTAGTAAGGCAATATATAAAGTGTCTCGTGCTTTAGCACAACTGCGTCCATGTTATATCAAGATGCCAAACACGGATCAGGAAATTTTGAATGTTCGTCAAGCATTCTTTAATATAGCTAGATTTCCTAGGTGTATAGGTGCTCTTGATTGTTCCCACGTTAAAATTCAATCACCTGTCGGCAACAATGCGGAAACGTTCAGAAATAGAAAAAATTTCGTTTCCATTAATGTTCAAACAATTGCTGGACCGGATTTTAAAATACGAAACATAGTGGCACGTTGGCCAGGTTCTCCGTACGATGCAACTATTTTTAACAATTCTCTTCTTAGAGGTAAATTTGAAAGGATAGAAATGCAGGACAACTTAATTGTAGCAGATAGTGGATATCCTATTAAAAACTATTTAATAACGCCACTAGCAAATTCAATTACTGCAGCAGAGCAACTTTTTAATGAATCCTTGATAAGGACTAGAAATCCTGTGGAGCGCAGCTATGGTGTATGGAAAAGGAGATTTCCGGTTCTTGTCTTTGGGATCCGCCAAAAACTTGATTGAGTTGAAGCGATTATTGTTGCTACAGCAGTGTTGCATAATATTGCATGTGATATGAGGGAACGAGATCCTCCTATCGACCCTGATGTTGAACCTGCTGTAGAACTTCTGGATGTACCAAATGTTCCAAATAGGAATAATATACAACTTAATAATTTCATGAGAAATAATTTAATTAATGAGTACTTTCAAAGATTAGTTTCATTAACATTTTATTCAGGGTTGGCAGATATATATCATGATATTTGTACATGAATAAATATCAATTTTTGTTGATATATATCATATGCCTAAAAATCTCTATAAACCGATAATGTAAGAATTAAGTAACTATAGTTCACTACCTCAGTAAAAAGGCTAAGAAATTTTCATAGTCCAGGAGTAAAGTGAGAAATCGCTACCTTTTAGGCTTGGGAATTTCTGAGTTCTAGGGTGTTATTTAATTTTAGTATCACTCCTGTTGTAATAAACTCGTAGTATTCAAAGGTCGCATGTAATTTATTAGGTGTTATGTACTGGATATTTTTGTTTTATATAATTTTTTCACGCACTCAAATATTGTAAAAAATTAAAAACATAATTTTTTTTATTAATAAATGAACATTGAAAACTAAAATAAAATATGTACATAAAATAAATAAAAATGTTGTTTAGTCTTTAAGTTGCTTCTCTTTGATCTTAATATCTAGGCGGAGCGATTTTAATTTTAATTCATGTTCTTTTAAATACTGCCATTTTTAAACTTCGCTTCTGGATTTCTATTAATTCTAATTTTCTTTCTGTGACAGAATTCCAGGTAACCACTGTACTGTTGCGCTTATTTCTTGTGGAATCTGTACACAGTAAATACATTTAAATATTAAAGTACAAAATTGTTATACATACTTGTCCTTGGCTTATTACACATATCCTGTTTTGCAGAATGTTCTTTTCGTTTGTTCCATGCCGAATATCTTCAATTGCTTAAAAAAAACATTGTATATGAAAATTTGAACCATAAATTGAGAACGTTTACTCATTTTGTGTTGTAATGGTGTTGACATCAACTGCACACTCCTAGGTGTTTGTAACATACTGGGTGTGTAAGTTGCCCATGTATTTCTACGGAAAATATTTTATTTATAAATACAAATACATTTTTATAAAATATCTTACAAGCTGAAACACTACTGCATTCAACGACTTTATTGGTATCAGTATTGGAAAATTGTGGTTCATAAGTGAATTCCATTTCTTCATTTTTGTTTTTATCTTCAATGCATTTTATTATTTGCGCTATGGGATAGAAAACAATTATTAAAACTTTTTTGTGTAATAAAATGTAATTCAAACCTTCAGTCACATTAACTTCCACATCATCATTAAATTCTGATTGTAGGCCTGTCACTTGTGTACCCAACATTTTCTTGATGTACAGATCTGTTTCAGTAATTTTAACGTCCAACGATGGGTCATCTCCTGTACCTCGAGAGTAACATATTTCATCAGAAAATGCTGTTGTAGATCGTTTTTGTAAGTTTTCGTATTTCCGACGAAGCGTTTGATGGTTCCGAAAAGTATTACTATGAACTTTAAATTCCTCAGCAAGCAATTTCCACTTTGCTTCCTTAGCTTGTGATAAAATAGCATCAGTTTTTTTAGATTCCAATATTTTTCGGTGTTTTGCCACTAACGATATCTACAATTATTGAAATTAGATAATTTCAGCAAAATAATTAATTAACATATAGTATGAAAATAGGAGATGATATTTTACTAAAATATGTCTTTATACTCGCCAATGGTTGCTCCTCTGCTTTACTAAAATTTGCAGCCCTTTTAACATTATCTATTTTCAAAAATAGTTAATTAAATAAAATAATTTTACAATTCACTATAACAGTAACGAAATTATACGCAAACTATTTACGCTAGGGATGGATTCGGGCCGGGCCGGGCTTTTAGATGCGACCCGGCCCGGCCCGAAATAATTTGCTCCGGCTCTGCCCGGTGGCCCGGCCCGAACCAAAACGCATCGGCCCGGCTTGAGGCCCGGCTTGAGGCCCGGCTTGAATTTCGGGCCGGGCCGAGCCGATTCGGGCCGGAATGGAACTAAAACCTTAAATGATCTATAGATTTTCAACGTCCAAATGGAAAGTATCATTTGTTAATATATGTATTTTCAATTGTATAAAAATACTTCTTTACTATTATTATGCTTTTCTACAAAAGTTGAATATACCAACTTTAATAAATTCTAGTTTATAGTATCATTTTAACTTCGATGAATCCCAAAGATATTTGGAGATGATGCACACTTGCATAGGCAATCCAAAATAGAAGGTGGTTAGCGTCAAACTTCAACCTTAAGTAACAAAATGCATTTTAGAACTCATGTACTACTACTAGTATATAGTAACATATTTAAAGGAAAGTATTCAAAATTTGACTGAATATTCTTTCCCCATATTCTAAACAAAGAACGTTGCCAATTTCCATTTTACAGATTGCTTGTGTATAGGTCAAAAGTATGAAAACGCTGCTTTCGCCATTTATAGAGAATCTGCTACGTATTGAGTAAAACAATAACATATAATTACAAAGAATCTAGCTCTGTAATATGAAAAAAGACATGTATACAGGATGTCTCACACCGAGCTTCCATTAAAAGTATTTTAAAAAATACAATTATGCTGGCAAATTGAAACTTTGTGTAGGAGTTACCGAACAAGGCGAAACTATAGCTAAAATAGTTTTGAAATCTTGCAAATATCTGTCATATTAATTATTTTAAATAGCACATCCTGTATTTTATTGCATATATGAATGGTGTTTTAGCAGATGGTCATTTAGATTTAAGCACATGTAGCTTCAATTGTTGTGCATCTAGGAATTATTGATCTAAAAAATTGTGTTAATAAACATTTAATCGAAACGGATTGTAGGTTGTGTTCCCATTACGCCTTAAGAAATGTTTTTCAATAAAAGCAATAAAATAGCATTTACAATTTTAGGACGAGAAAAATTCTGAATTTAAAAATTATGTAATTTTTATAATTGAACCCACATTTTTTATATCTCGACATGAACGAGCATAAAAGTATAATCAGTTATTTGGAAAATTTCGGTTTGTGCTTAATATTCTTTAATTTTGCTTTCGTTTATGGTATTGCGGAAATTAAGGTTATACATAATTTTTTTAATAAATTGAGTACAAATATTTGTTAACGAATTTCATTGCTTATTCTTACTTATCTATTATTAGTTTTTAAATTCGCGTTATTAAATTGTAAAAACTATGTGAGTGTTCTTATTGAGATTGAGAAATATTTGTTACGGTGTTATGCAAACACAACGTATAAACCGTTTTAATAAAATGTTTATTAATACTGTTAAGTACACTTTTGTTGATTGTTAATTATGCTTGGGCGTGATGGCGTAGCTGGGTGATGTGATGGTAGAGTCTTTAGTAGTGAGAGGTGGTACTTAACTCAGGTCCTAGGGACCTAGGGATCTAATATCGAGTGCAATAACAACATGACGAAATCAACAACAATATTTAATGAACAATAAATAAACTTAAAGTTAAATGACATGTTAACAAAATGTGAAGCAGTAAAAGAGTTAAAGGATTACTTACGTGACCATCTTTACTAAAATGTCTCAGCAACCATAAAAGATTAAGTCACCATTCTGATGGTTGGCTCTGAGCCGACTTGCTCCAGAGCAAGGGATGAACTAGGATCATACACAGACTGACTGACTGACTCCCTGGTGCTTCGTCTTTTATAACTGCTGATAACAAGAAATGGGTTTACTGCGGAAGGTTACGGCAGGCGATAAAAGAGTATGTTTAATGGTGGTAAGCCAAAACTTCCCTGAGTTCTAAGACATCTGCAGGAAACCTAAATGTGGTTGTTACAAAGTAAAGACACAATAAAGTCCTGACCAAAAGATTAAATATACAAAAAGATAAGTGTGGTGAGGTAATTTCAAGAACATGACATTTGATAAACATGATGCAAGTTTTCCTAGAATAAAGAATGTGCGGCTTACTGATTTTGTTACAATGTAATATTTTAAAAGTAATCTAAAATAATGGCTTTCCTATATACAACAATACCATTTCTCTGATCCTCTAAAGTGCACTTTTTAAGAGAAAAAAAAATTCCTGGAAGCAAAACAATTGAAAATAGTTTTACAAACCCTAATATCAAAATTATAATCTACTCGCGCACTATTCAAATAAGCAATAAAATGTGGAGTATGCCATTTAAAATAATAAAATTGACAGTTACTTTCTATATAACCAGAAGTTTCACAACGTTGAAAATATCTTAGCTAAATTTGCCTTATTGGGTAACCCCTAAATGCAAAGTTTCAATTTTTCAGGAATTGTAAATTTTGAGATTTCTTTAATGAAAGTTTGGCATTGGGGCATTCTGTATAGTTAAATGTTTCTATATGATTATATAAGTAAATATCAAGCAAGCAATTAATTATACATTCATCCTGCAGAGTGTCAAATAGAAATAAGTTTTCCACGATGTATAAAAAAAAACAAAACTTTTGACCCGCCAGTGTGCTGCTTGGCGCTTGGATGTGAAAATTTATTTTGTAGCACTAGATGTGTAACCTTAATACCTGATACATTTTGTGTCTATTGACTTATAAGACTCGATTACCAATGTACAATTAAAAATCGTTATATTTCTTAAATGCTTGAAGCATTATGCTTTCGACTATAGTGATTTTTAAAATGTGCATTTGTGGGAATATTAAGATTGAGACGCTCAAAATGAAAATTTTTAAACTAAATTTGTGTTTAAAAATCGTACCTTTTGCCCTGAATAGAAATCAATCCTTGAACATGTGGTTCGGTTTGAAAAGTTTACCTACCAGTGCGATTCTATGTTCAGTTAGAAAGAAAGTCTGGTTCGGTTCAAAAAATCGAACCGAACCTATAACCAAACCGAACCTAGTTCGTGTCCATCACTATATTATATTGATTTTAACATTCACGCCCCTTTTTCACAATTCTCACTCGATATCCCAAAACTTGTTATAAAAAAACCTAGTCCTGTGAGATTCTACATTTTACACATTAAAACCCAATTTTTATTTCCCGAAATTATGTAAATAAGCAAGTTGTATAACATTACTTATTTAAAACTGGAAAAACCACAAAATAAGCCGTATATAATAAGAAAAAATTCGACGGATGAAAATTGAGGAAAGAAAAAGATGATGGAAAGTATAGGCTGTGCGTAAACCAGCCGCGGGATAATGCATAGGAAAAGAAAACTGCATTTATTTGCCCATGTACTTTATTTATGTATGCACAGTAATTTGTAAATAAAGTTTGAGTGTTTTATGTGGTATTATTATTGTGAGTGTTTTATAATAATTTTTTCATATTGGATTAATGAAATAACTGGCAACGTGCTTTGTCTGCCGAGAGTTCGAAACTGCAATACATATGAAAAAATTAATTCGTTATCACTTTATATATACTTATTTACACTATAATTTAGACAATTTGAATGCAATATAAGAATTTTAAACAGTTTAAAGGATAATAATTAATTTCTCTTATCAGCGACTTTTTTTTCAGTTTTATAACTTTTTTATCCGTTGGTTTTTCCGCGGCTGTTTTTCCAGATTTTGTCGATGGTTTTTGTTTAGGTTCACTTAAAAGCTTTTACTATTCTAGCGATTGCAATAAAACGGAAGTAAAAAATGTTCAATTAAAGCTATTAATAAAATAATAACAAACATAAATCCAATTTAAAAATGAGGTTTTTTGACCTGACACCTTAGCAGTGGTAGTTACTACACACATGTGTGGTACTTTTTAGAGATGAAAACAGGCATTATTGGATAACATTGTATTAATTGTTACGGTTTTATGGTTAATTATATGAAATTTTCTTAACTCTTAAAAAAATGGAAAAGTAGATTTCACACTTACCTTGCACTGGAACATTTCCGAAATGGTTCTTTGGTGAGACACTGTACTAGATCTACCTGCAACTTCATTTTCAGCTCGGTCTTCAGTCTGCGGAGAGAGATCTCGATATTCTTTTAAATGTTTTGTTTTTAAATGCCTTTTAAGATTGGATGTAGTTGAATTATTCACTTTAAGTCCTTGATCGTACTTTTCCTTTTGGTCTAACATACATTTTGCAGTTTTTAAATTTTTTGAAATTGGGGTAAACTTAAAGACTTAGTAAATTTGCTTCGCGTTTTAGAATTGTCTTATGCTAAATGTATATTTTGTAAACTTTCATCTATGTCTCCAAATTGTGTGTTGTCAGTTACCGATTCACTTCGTCGAGGTTGATAATCTGGATCCCCCCCTAGCTATCATCATTATTGAAATCCGACATTGTGATTGAAAACGGATAGCTCAAAATTTAGAATCTTGGTTATAATATTTTTAAAACAGTGCACTAAATAAAAAAATCTTTATGATTTAAATCAGAGTGCAGAAACGGAATTCAGCTTATTTATATTTATCAGGAAAGAAGCCGAAATAGTCGCACCTGCAATAAATTTCTGTCTCATGGGTCAATCAACTCTAAGTGCAAAGGAAGTGAAAAAATTGCAAAGACCTACCAAAATAAGAATAAATTCCAGCATGAAACACAGGCGCATACCGTCTGATGCGTAAAAGGGATAATAAAACCGTTTGAAATGATAAATTCAAATTTACCCAGCTTTTGTTGAAGCACGCTGGAATCAGGTACATTCCTTGCTAGTTCGCAAAATTTGATTAAAATAAGTCGTAATAGGATTAAGTTCGATGGAGCAAAAACCTCTAAAATGAAACTACTACCGCATGTACCAACTACTACAGCTGTTTAAAATATGCCACCTAAAATGCAAATTATAAATTTTATGGGTATCCATTATTGGCCTAAGCTCTGAAGATAGCAGCAGCAAGAGACGCCTCTGTTAAAATAATATTTATTCTATTCCGTTATTTTTGTATATACCCTTTATAATATCACGATTTTTCTTTATACCTCTTAAGGAGCCGCAACATAGAATATTATTTAGTATTTACATTTCAATTTTCTATATCCATCTGTTATTTAAAGCTATAAAAAACTAATCGCATTGTATTCGGTATGTTTTTCAATAAAAGATACATTCAAATAACTAAATGTAATTGAGCTGGTTTTTTGTAATCGTGCAGTTTTTAATATTTTTACATATACGGAGTGGTTTCGATTTATTCATAAATAATCTTCAGTGCAGGGCCACAATATTAAGTTAATTAATAAGTCTAATAAAATAAACCAGCTCAATTAACATACGTTGCAATACTCCTTCAAATTAATTAAATATAACACGGACAATTTCTATTTCAAATTTCTTGAAAAAGTGGAAAGAAGTGAATATTACTTATCGAAAAAAAAATCGAAATTCACAAATCGGTGTAAATCAAAACATTTTTGTTTTCGATTTACTTTCATTATCACACACCTACCAATATGTGTGTAACTGTACCTGGGTGATATATTAAGAAGAGCGTTAATTATAATTTTGCTTAAGAGGCAACTAAAGAAATCATTAAATAGAATCTTTTACTAAATCAATAAATTTTATATTTCGTTACATAAACCTCGGGCCGGCCCGAAATAGCCCGAAAAGCCCAAAAAGCTTGAAGAGTCTGGCCCGGTCCGGCCCGGGCCCGACACGTGCTTGGCCCGGATTGGGCCCTAAAAATATTTTACCGGCCCGGCCCGAAGCCCGGCTTGATATTCGGGCCGGGCTTCGGGCCGGGCCGGGCCAAAGCCCGAGCCCGTGGCCATCTCTAATTTACGCAGCCCTGTTAGGAAAATCTACTATCAACCTAACTTTAATAAAACGAAATCTTGGTTCAGCTAAACTGGTGTTTGAAATACCGACAACAGGCTAAACTGACAACAGAAAATCATCTAAGTTCATTAGAACTCGGTTTAAACTTCAATTGAAAAACCGGCAGTTAAGCAGTGTAAATCTGTTTCATGTTTCAGTCAGTGAAATTGAAAAGTTTTAGTTTCTATGCTCTTCATAGCTTTATTCTCTCGTGAAACGAAGTATAGTAGCTAGAGTATTACTATAAACAACTGCTAAATCAGAAAAACGTAGGGTTCTTACTGAGCACTATCATTCGAACACACAAAATAGCTTAATATTTATCGACACAAACGCTGACACATACTTACTTGGTAATTAAAAGAATAAACATTTCATTTACTCTTGAACTAATTTTTAAAATTATTGAACCTGGTTGTGAGAATAAATGCTTCATATTTAAAGAGCGACACGAAAATGTATAGACTCGTTTTTTTCGAATGCGGTTATTTAAACCTGATATTACTGTAATTTAAAAAAAAAAATTTCGCACTGTTTAACTACGTGCAATCATAATTTATAAAAAAAGGTTTCGGCCCTTTGGCATAATAAGATGTGCGTTAAATTTAGAACGTGAATATAAAAGAACATTAGCCTACAAAATTTATACAAAATCAATGCTCTCGAAAAAATTTAATAAAAAAATTAATGACACATCAATTCTGAACACTATATATTTTATTATTTTAGCGTACTTATCCATTTTGAATGGACCTGACCTTGCCGAAGTTCTAGATTACTAGAACAGGTGAAATGGCTTGCGTGTTTTAATAAGCTAAAGAGCCAAACTACAGGTCCAACCAAAGTAGTAAGGTCGTTAGTGAGGAACCAGACGAAGACAGGTCCCCGAAAGAGGGCAGCGACTATAGAAGTCGGTATGGCACTCTAAGACACAGTACCGCGATGTAGAAGGCAAAGGGAAACCACCACATTACCTCCCAAGTACACAGCGTATTTAAATTATAATAAAATGATGGCATTCTCTGGGGTAAAAGATTCCGGAGTTAAAATAGTCCCCCATTCGGATCTCCGGGAGGGGACTACTTCGGAGGATGCGATCGGAAAGTTAAGAATAAGAGTCCGGAACATTTTGCGAGTCGAACCGTGGAATGTTAGAAGTATGAAGCAAAAAGGTAAGCTAGAGAAACTAAAAATCGAAATGAATAGGTTATCACTAGACATAGTAGGGATCAGCGAAGTTCGGTGGCCAGAGGGTGGGGATTTTTGGAGTGGGGACTTCAGGGTAATTCATACAGGAGCAGAGGAAAGAAATTTGGGCGTGGGGATAGTTATGCGGAAAAACATAGGATACTGTGTGGAAAATTACTTACAGAAGAACGAAAGAGTACTCATGGTTAGATTAGAATCTAAACCGGTAAACACAGTAATAATACAAGTATACATGCCCACCTCTAGATACAGTGACGAAGAGGTAGAAGCGATCTACAAAGATATCGAAGACATATTAAGTCACTTAAAAGGACATGAAAATTTAATAATTACGGGGGATTTTAATGCAGTGGTAGGTGAGGGTAGGGAAGGAGCGGTAGTAGGTTTATTTGGTTTAGGCACGAAAAACGACAGGGGAAATCGGCTGGTAGAATTTTGCTTCAGGAACAATTTATTCATCACAAACACATTATTTCAACATCATGCTAGAAGACGATATACGTGGAAGATGCCAGGAGATATAGGAAGATACCAAATAGATTACATTCTTGTTAGACAACGGTTTAGGAATCAAGTAAAAGACTGTAGAAGCTACCCAGAAGCAGATATAGACAGACCACAACATCGTAATTATGAAGGCCGCACTTAAATTTAAAAATCTGAAAAAAAGAACGGAAAAAGACACTTGGACTTAAAGAAACTAAAAGATAAAGATATTTAAGAAAGATTCGGAAAGAAGTCAAATGAATTGCTCAAAAATAGCGGGAAAATATCTGATACTAAGGAAGTATAAACAGCATGGAATAACATTAAATCCAGCCTAGACATGGTGCCCAGAAATATTTTAGGGTATACACAAAAAGAAAATAAGAAACCATGGATAACAAAGGATATCCTGAATTTAATAAAAGAAAGACCAAAATACAAAAATATCAGACGAAACATGAAAACAGAGATACAAAGCCATAAAATGGAAAATTATTCGCAAATACAGGAAAGCTAAAGAACAGTGGATTGATGAAAAATGCAAAGAGGTACAAACTAAGATGGAAGTAGGAAAGACAGATGAAGCATACAAACTAATTGGAATCAATTTTAGGGATATAAAACCGTATAGCAAAAATATAAGGGATGCGGAAGGAAACGTCATTATAGAAAATGTAGAGAAACTGGGTAGATGGCAAAAATATATAAGAAATTTATATGCAGGAGAATAACTAACTGCATTAGAACGGGAATCAGACATTGAAAATGATGACTTGGAATATTCTATACTTAGAGATGAGTTTGAATTAGCATTAAAGGGTCTAAAAGATGGTAAGGCGCCGGGTACAGATAAGGTGCAAGCGGAAACTCTAAAAGCCGCTGGTCAAGCAGACACAGAACGTCTTTTCCAACTTGTAAGCTATATGTATGAGACAGGCGAGATACCCAAAGATTTCAAACGTAACATTATAGTAACTATACCAAAAAAGAAAGGCGCAGATAGATGTGAAAATTTTCGAATAATAAGTTTGACAGCACACGTGTCAAAAATATTAACTAGAATTGTACAAAGACAAATGGAAAAACGGGCTGAAGAAATACTAGGAGTAGACCAATTTGGGTTTAGGCGAAACAGGGGAACACGGGAGGCAATCTTAGCTCTGAGAGTGATAATAGAGAAAACAATAGAAAAAGGTGAAAGCGTGTATATAGGGTTTGTAGATCTGGAAAAAGCATTCGACAATGTAAAATGGAAAAAAATGCTTGAAATACTCAAAAAGATTGGAATGAGTTATAGGGATAGACGAATAGTACATAGCTTATACAAATAGCCAATAAGATGGAAATTTTGTTAATTTCAGAGGAGAACTGCTAACTGTAAGGTTGCACTTAAAAAATTTTTGCAATAGCCATGGGTATTAAGTATTATGCACGCAACATGTCAAGAATTGCTATAAATGCTGGAAATTTCAAAGCAATTGACACTCGATTGATTGTTTCAAGACCGTTAACAGCACAAAACCGGCAGTTTCCACAATCGTTAAGATAGCATTTATTTAATTAAAAAGTAGAATGAATAGTGAAATACTGAACGTGCGTGAAAAAGTTTACTTCGACAATGCAATTGTTAATATTGAAAAACATACTCATCAGCCTTATGCTAACACATCTTTAAACAATAATAATGAAATTCGAATCCCTATACAACAACAAGATGTTTACACCTTACCATCGTAGAGTATGCTGTACATAAAAGGCAAATTAATTAAAACAGATGGACGTCATCTTGTCATTGCCTTATACTTCATGATAAGATAGTCAAATACAATCCGCTCTCAAACAGCATAAGAATATTATAATTACTTTATTACTGTACCTTTACAAATTATAAAAAAGAAAAAAAAACAATAAATCATTTAGCAATCACAGTCTGTTTATTATTATTTTACATGTTTTTTTTTACAATATCAAATGTTTGATTGTTAATGGGTTATAATAATAATTTTTGCTTAAATATTTTTTACATGTTGGAATTATTAAGTGATTTAGTAAACAGTCATAAATATTGTCAAATTGTGTCAGTAGAACCGCTAATATTTACAAGCAATTTAAATAAAAGTTTTGTTATACATTTATCAAATAAACTAACTGGTATGTTATTAACAAACTGGATTTCTTTTAACAGAACGGTTACTACTATTGTTCTCTACAATACATTTATACTAATATAGTTCAACTCGGATAGATTGAAAGGTATCGTATTTTAGACACATCCAAAAAAAGAAAACGGTGTACTTGTGCAAGTATAAACATAACACTGAAGTTTTTATAACTAAAAAAAATATTATATGTTAATCAGAATAAAATAAATTGCATTCTTTATTCGAGTCAGTGGTTGAAGTTTTACAAGTCATTTCTGAGTGTATAGTTATACCCCCAAGGTTTAGTATCAGTGGTTGAGGTACTAAGAATTCTTTTATCATTACTTGGATTAAGAAAAATTTTGTTTTGTTTTATAGTAAACACATCATGTTTGACTGATCTAATTAAACATTGCTGTTTCTGTACAGTCTGTTTATAAAACAAAACATTCTTATAATCATCAAAAGAAATTTGCTTAATACTTGCTGAGGAAGATCCATTTGACTTTTTTATTACCCTATCCTAAACTCTGTAAGTGTACATTTTAGATCTAAGCCCTACAAACTCTAGCATGATATCACCATTGTTTTCATCTTTTATAGTACCAGGAACCTTTTTATTTGATAATGAGATATGATATTTATTATTGGGGTCATAATCGAAAGTATCAAATCTATGAATATCTTGTTTGATGTAAGAGTAAATATCTTCAACGCTAAACTCGTATATCAAACTATCCTTATCTGTGTACAGAAGCTTTGCTTTGCTAGCAAATTGCGATTTTATATAACTATAATAAAATTCATATAAATAGGTTTTCAAAATATTTAGAACAGAGAATAGAGAACATAAATGGGTTTGTTTAAATGAACCTCTAATTTATTTATTTCTATTAAGACAAGATTTGTGTCTAACACAGTGCAACTCTAAAAATTAGGTTTCGCTATGTAACTACGAGCTCCAACCCGTCCTACCCATTTGGTCATTAATTTCACATCTTTCCATTTCCGTACGTTTTTCATCATTTTTCCATATACCGAATTTATCATATTTTTATAAAAGCATATATCGAAACTGTTTTTTGACTGTTATCTTAATTTCGTATTCAAAACAATGTATTCTTTTAACTAAGGAGCTTGTTTAAACCGAAGAACCTTATGAATCTTTTTCAGTTCTAAACCGTAGCTTAAAACATTTTTAAATTCTTGTAGTGAATAATATAGTTGAGTTTTGGATATAAAGTTGTAAGTAATTTTTTTAGGTTTGATTTATTAGAAGGTAATGGTGGTATCATATGTTCAGGCGCCAAAGGTAAGTCACTGTGAATTTCATGTAAAGATACTGGGTAGTGTAAATCGCATTCAAAAATATATCCTACATCAGAATCATCGGGAATATTAAGTATGTCTAAACGTACTATATCTAGACTGGTGCCATCTAAAAATTCAAATTCTCCATATGGAAGATATTCAGACATTGCAGCCCCATATAAATTAGTGACATCAAAATACATTAAATATTTAGAATCGAAATTCGGATCATAATCTGCATTCATATATTTGTTATTTGCTTTGGCATATCTATTCGAACATTGAGAAACGCCACCACAAATTCCCCATTCTAAAAACATTATTTTTCAATATCAGTAAGCAACTCGAATTTAACGTTCGTCGTTTTTAACATTGCGTCTAGAGCTAAACCTGGAGCCGTAAAGTAGTGAAGTGGATCTAACTTATACGTGAACATGCAAGTTTTTCCAAAGTTTTCAAATATGTCAGCGAAGAGCAGTACATCTGTTTTTAAATATAGATCTGAATAGTCCCCTAGTGTTTTTATATTAAATGTTTGCCAAACGTGTTCAGCATGATTGTAGTCTTCATCTGAGACTTCTTCATTGCGCAAACGATTAAAGAATGCTGTTTTACATGGTAAATTGGTTTCATTGAACCTACCCCAAAAGTTAATGTAATCATAAAGAAATATGCCTTTACGCGTAAGTAACCGAAACTCATTATCAGTGTTACAATTTTCCCTGGTGATGGATTTTTTATTATCATCTAAGTAGGAAGCTATTTTGACGATGCTGGATGCCATAAACCCAAATGAATCGATAAATTTAAAACTAACTTTCGTATCCTTTACATATTTTGTAAAAGATATGTATTTTTCCTTATTTATTGGTAAAATTCTTAACGAACCTGAAAACCCTAACGCGATTTTTTTAATAATGAAATGCGAATTGTAGCCTGATAAGTTATGAAAAACTACTGGTATCATATAAAAGTTATGATAATTGGTGTTGCAATCTTGATGAGCCGCTCCTCGAAATTCACCTGTAAAGTGACAGTGATCGTGAACTCTAATATCATCTATACTAAAAGGTTTATTGCAAATGTGACAGTAAAGGGCAAATTTAAATGCTGACTTTTGTTCTTCTGTTAAAGGATTCATAGGTTTTGAGTTACAGAAAATTTTATTCGTCGTTTGTGAAATCAGTTTCAATTCAGCAACAAACCATTCTATACAATCCTTTCCGCGATACAATTGAAATTTGGAATATTTATTATCATACGAGCATTTCAAATAGTACGCTACACTAAAGGGTACATGTCTTTAGTAACGGACTGTGTTTAATATTACCTCCGGCTCATTGCATGGTTCTAATATACTTTCGAGATCTGCATAAACTACAAGTGATACCTTTTCTTGATAGTGGAAATGTTTAAATATTAGATACTCTTCAGATTCTTCGGGTAATCTTATTGAGCAAGTATTTTGTTTTTCGCAATGATTCGAATGATGCTTAAGTAATGCTACTGTACTAAAATTATTTAAACATTTATAACAAAAAAATTTTCTATGGTGATGTGAAGACAACTGTTTTGCAAATAATTTTGACATATCCTTAATCCAAGTAAAATGAAAGTGATTCTCATTAGCATTTGTTGGACGAGAATATTGTAAGGAATTATTATTTAAAATTAACAGATTAATAGGTTCTATTTTTCTTAAATTTTCACTTAAACAAAGTGGTAGTATTTTAGTTTTTTTTATGCAATATAAGTTAATTGCGAGATTGTTGAGCTTATCAATTTTTTTGGTATTTTAATGCAATTGAAAACTGAATTGAATTGTAGCGTAATATTGAATCAAAATGTGGATAGCTAGATATTCTATGAATATTTTGTTTAGCAGGATGTAAAGCAGAAACCAAGCTCCAAAGAATGCAATGTTGGTCGTTATTTATTACATTTACTACAGCTCGTTTTTTTGCTATAAAGTCCAGAACCGTAACAAACGTTGAACACCCTTTTTTAAGCGGATCATGATTGTTTATATTTACCTTCAAGTGTAAAACTTCTTGGATTGCCCAACCTGAATCCTTTTCACTAAATTCTTCCAATCGCTTCGATATCTTGTCCAATACGTTTTCCTGATACCACTGCTTGAGATTGGTGTTTATATCGATGTGACGATTTGCAGTAGGAAACGTCTTCAAATCTATTTCACCAGTTGTAGGCTTAACAAAGTTAGTGGTAAATATTTCATTAACTTTCAATATTGACTGTTTTTTTAATCAAGCAACAATCTTGCGTTTAAAACTAGCAAACGCCTTGTCTATGAACACTATAGGATCTTTATAACTTAAATTGGTAATGAGTCCCGTAATTATTCGACTTTCAAAACATGATTGTACATCATGCCAAATCAAATGCCGAATATGACTTCTAGAAAGCGTTTCATCAATACCTTTACCTTGGTATTCCAAAGAGCGTTTCAAGTGTTTCAATCGTACAAGGTAACTTTTAAGATGTGCCAAATTAGACTCCAGCCTACTAGGATTTTCCTGGCGATTGTCTTGGTATACCTTATTTTTATTTGCAAGCTTTAATAAACTTATGTTTGTCTTAAGAATGATCATGTGCCTCATAATTTCGTCAACTGATTTGATTAGATTCATTCACTTCACTGTTAACTTTAAAATATCACTACTAACTTCGGCTACGGTTTCAGAATTTATGATGGTTGTACTTTACAATCACTACACTACTTAATAATTAACGTATGTAGAGATTTATTGACTATTTATACATAAATATGTTCTGATGTAAGCAAAACAACTGTAAAAGAATTAGCATATACTATGTTATGATGCAAAATTGCAATAATATTTATTTCTATGCAATCAAAATAATTGCATAGCAAACTGCTTTGAATGCAGTTGTTAAAGTCATCTTTATATACGTCTTGATTCAAGACGATGTTCAAGCATGAATGGTTTAATTCCCAAAGAATATTGAGCAGAAAGTTAACACTGAATTTTTAATTTCCAACAAATCCAGTTTTAAATAAGAATAGTATCTGATTTCATTTTATTAACAGTTGCATCGACACGACCTTGTATACTTTCATTTATGCATGTGCTTACGGAAAATATGCTTGCAGTACAGTAGTAGTATTCATACACGACTTTTCATTTATGCCCGTGTGTACGGAAAATATGCTTATCTTGCTTTAAAACAAAAATAGAAGCCGTTTTCTGGTTGTGATTAGGTACACAATTTTTTTTAAAACCAGTATTAAAAAAAATTCTGCAGTTTTTCCTAGAATTAACGTCGTGTAATTTAATTTATTGTAAGCTATATTGCAGCACCTTGACAATGAAAGAATTTCCTGACGTAGCATGACTCGTATAATAAACTTTGTTTCAATGTAAACGCTTTCAATGTAAACGCAATCACATACCTATATATATATATATATATATATATATATATATATATATATATATATAAAGTCAATTTTTTTCAGTTTTACTGAAAAGTAAATTATGTCACCAATAATCTAAAACTTATTCAATATTACTGTATTAGTTAAAGGCCATTTGCATCGCATTATTTTAAACGACATTTAACTAATTTAGGTTTTCTATTTTAGTCTATGCCTTCGTTGCAATTTTTCAGACAATGAACCCAATTCGTTATTTCTGCTGAGACATAATTATATTTTCTTACATACTGCTTTTTATTCATTAGAATAGATTACATAGCTGAATATATAACATTTTCATTTGCAATTTTTTCAGAAAACGATGCAAATTTTTAATTTTTTTTTCTAACAGACACGTTTCTTATGTAATATAAATACTTCACGTAGATTTTACCAACAGTATTCAATCAGATCTCTCGTATAATTATTAATAGTTACTACTAGCATCTTTAAAAAATGAGTAACTTATCATCGATCAAAAATGGTAGCTGTACCAACGATAGTGTAAAAGTTCTAGAACAATTTATATTTCATACTAACGAAGACTTGATTAAAGAAGTATAATTATTATTAGTTACTACTAGCAACTTTAAAAAATGAGTAACTTATCCTCGATCAAAAATGGTAGCAGTACCAACGATAGTGTAAAAGTTCTAGAACAATTTATATTTCATTCTAACGAAGACTTGATTAAAGAAGTTTTTGGTTCTTCACCTCAACTTGACACTGCTGCTATTTTTGATAGTAACATAATAGATATATCACGGTAAGTGCTTTTTCACATTTATACATGTGTTTTAATATTGATAGATTTGCGCGTTTTAAGGGCAATGAAATGTCCGAGTCTGTCGTTCCTTTTGTTGTTGTTCCACCGCAGCCAGTTCCTCTACTCGAAATTAGATGTATCAATAATCAACGTCATACGAAAGCAGAACCATACATGTACGCTAGAATATATTTATGTTTATGTAAACACTACTGATTTATAATTTACATTAGATTAGGATCAAAAAACCATTCTGGAAATTCTGAAGCTATCGTTGGATCGTTGTCACATTCTAATCCTCTCAGAAACATCAGGTAGTATACAAAAGAAAAGGGGAACCTACAATAATCTGTTATGTTATGCTCACAGATCCGGCAAAAACATGTTGGCTATGAAAAAGTTATGTCCAGGACCTAATATGGCTGTTTGTTATGAAGATGACAAATCCTACGAAGATGACACAGTAGAGTTGCTTAATGCATTTAAAAAGCGTGGAGAGAAGCTACTGCGTCGTCTAGATTTGGAACTAGAAATAATAAAGCAAAAAAGAGAGGAATTGGCTGCAAGGGAGCAGCAGATACTTCAAGAACGGGAGTTAATAAATACTTTTTCATTTATAAATAATTAGATTTTAACTGTAAATAGTTAGATCAAAATATTCAACAATGTGTAAATAAAAGTATTTTATAAAAGTTTCTCTTTTTAAACAAGATTTGCTCTAAACAAGGTAGTAACCTCAAAGTAAAACACACATAAATCAGAACCCACCTTAATTAAATACAGCATTCTTTATACAATCGACTTAGATGTGTTATAATAAAATAAACAGTAAAGAACAAGATGTATATTATTATAATAAACTAATTTCTTAGCATAGTGACATATTATTTTGAAAATTCTATGTTGACAGTTAGACCGATCGATCCCTTACTTGTTTATTACGTCAAATGTTAATAATAAATTAACTAACAAATGCACGTCGGACTGTATATAATTATTTATTTAGTTTAAGAGCACAAGATTACAAATATTGAGATTGTTGTAGACACGAGTGCGTCTACACTTTAGAGAAGCTAACGAACAAGTGCGTCGTGGTTAAATGCACCCTCTTCACATATTAAAGGCGGGCGTGGTACAGTCTTATACAAAAGTAACGTATACACACAACAACAAATTAAATATAAAGTATTGAACATAAAGTGGGACCCAAAAAAGGTGAGCCAAAAAAAAATTATTTTTTTTTAAATCAATATAGCTTTAAGCTAACAAACTAACATACGTAGAATGAACAAAGAGCACAAAACTTTAATGCACTATTGCGCACAACAATAAAATGTTAAACAAGCACATTCAATATACGCACTCCGGCAATGGGCAGAGCTTTGCGAATGAGCGACGAACAAGCCCATTTGAGGTCTTTACTGTAGCAACGCGGTTTACTAGATCCTTTCCGGTGTGAACGTCTATTACACGTCCGAGACGCCAAGAAGCAACTGCAGTATTATCGTCCTTGATAATCACTAATTGACCAGATCTGAGCATGTCACGTTTATGCTGCCATTTGGTGCGAAGCTGTAGTTCAGCAACATATTGTAGTTTCCATTTTTCCAAAATAACTGTTGCAGTTGTTGTATCCGAGCAAAATTCTTTAGTTGATTTGGAGCAGTGTCAGTAACATCTGGATGTGGTATCGTGCTCATATGCCGCCCGATTAGGAAATGAGCTGGGGTTAAGGGTTTAGGTCTTCAGGATCAGAGGATAGTGGACAAAGTGGTCTGGAGTTAAGAACGGATTCGATTTGCACTAAAAGAGTATACAGCTCTTCAAATGTAAGTAGAGAATTCCCAATGGAGCGCTTTAAATGATGTTTCATACTCTTAACACCGGCCTCCCAAAGGCCCCAAAGTGAGGTGATTGAGGAGGTATGAAGTGCCACTCAATACCTTTCTCTGAAGTAGTATTAACTAACGCGTCTTTATTCATCTTAACAAAGTTATGTAATTCCTTTAAACTAGAGTTCGCACCGACAAAATTGGTGCCGTTGTCCGAGTATATTCTGGAGGGTTTGCCGCGACGACCAATAAATCTTCTCAAACACATTATGAAAGCTTGCGCAGATAAGTCGCTAACAAGCTCAAGGTGTACAGCTTTTGTAGCAACGCAGACATAAATACATATGTAGCACTTAGTAGTTATACCGCGACGGCCACTTTTATATTTAATTAGCATGGGCCCAGCATAATCGGTACCGACAACGGCAAAAGGCAAGTTTGGTGAAATTCTATCACGTGGTAAATTGCCCATTATCGGGTCAATTGTTTTTGGTGCGCAACGGAAGCATTTAACGCAATTACGCACAACTTGTCGAACCAAGTTTCTGCCATGAGTGAGCCAGAAACGTTCTCTTATGTATGAGAGGAGTAACTGGGGACCACAGTGCAAAAGCCGAACATGTTCACATGCGGCTAACAATTTGGAAAGAGAGTGGCGACCGTCTAAAATAATAGGGTGCTTTTTATCAAATTCAAACTCGGAATTTTGAATACGCCCTCCTACTCGTAACAGACCTTGGTTATCAAGAACAGGAGACAAAGCTATTAATTTGCTACGCAGGGGTATACATTTTTGAGCACTTAACAATTTTATTTCTTCTCCAAAGGAATCTAATTGAGCAATTCTAACCAAACGCATAAGTGCGGAATCGATTTTCTTTGCAGATAGTGGGCCAAATGTCCTCAAATCAAAGTTCACGGAACAATTGTTAACAAAACGCAAGCAATATGCAATTGTTCTTACAAGCTTATTATAATTAGAATAATTTTCTATAGGAAAATGTTCATTCGAGCTTATTATTAAAGAGGTGACTTCCCCTTTCATTTCAGGAAGCCTTGTTTCTGAGATGATTAAATTATTAAATTCAATGTCGTGTTTGTAGAGAAAGTTGGGACCGTTCCACCAAATATCGCATACTTTTAATTGCGAGGGCATGAGTCCGCGTGACAGTGGATCAGCAGCATTGTTGTGAGTAGGCACATGCGACCAAATAGCATTGCGAGAAATATGTTGAATTTCAGCGACTCTGTGAGCCACAAAGGTTTTAATAGATGAGGTGCTGTTTTAACCATCCAAGGACAATTGTGGAATCTGTCCATAAATAACAACGATCTATCTTGCTCTTTAGCGCATTTACTGAAGTATACGCCAATTTTGAGAGGAGAACGGCTCCACATAACTCCAATTTAGGAATGGTTAGGGTTTTGAGAGGAGCTACTCTGCTTTTGAACACAGTAGGTGACAAGATATCACGCCATCGATATCGATTGACCTTATATAGATACAGGCGCCGTAGGCCTGGGTGCTGGCATCACAAAATCCATGCAGTTCGATAGCCGTCGGGTTTAGACAAATTGCATGCCGAAAATTTCTAATTCATGTAATTCAGGCAGCTCAGTCCTAAATTGAATCCATTTTTGATGCAAATCTAGAGATATCGATTCATCCCATCCGGTCTTGTTTAACCACAACTGTTGAAGTAGTACTTTTGGTATTAGAATACAGGGACCTAACAGGCCGAGAGGGTCAAATATCTGGGAGATTTCTGAGAGTATACTTCGTTTCGTTATCCGTTCATTTGTAGAAGGGGATATGAGAAAAGCCAAATTGTCATTTTCAAAATTCCAATATAGACCCAAGGTTTTTGTATGGTTATGAGATCCAATTTCTAAGAAGTCCGGGTGTATATCAGTCGGATTAACATCTTTCAATACACGAGGGTCATTAGATATCCACTTTCTTAACGGAAAACAACCTGATAAAAGAATTTTTGGTAAGTGCTCACATATTTTTTGAGCTTCTTCAAGGGAATCCGCACCCGTGAGAATATCATCTACATAGAAATCCTCCATTATGATTTTGGAGATTTTGGGTGCGTATTTGCACATTCAATTCTAGCTGGTGTAGACAGCGAATTGCAAGAAAAGAGGCTGCAGCAGTGCCATAAGTTACAGTCCTCAGATTATAACTATGAATTTCCTTAGTTGCTTCATTTCGCCATAATATTTGTTGCAGAGGTAATTGCGAGGGGTTAATAAGTACTTGTCTATACATCTTTTGTATATCGGCAGATATGGCAAACTTATGAGATCGAAAACTGAGCAAGATTGAGAATAAATCTCGTTGAATTACAGGACCGACCATTTGTATATCATTAAACGAATAGCCAGTGGTTGAGGGAGCACTACCATTAAATACAACTCGTATTTTGGTAGTGGAGATTTGTTCTTTGAGCACGGCATGGTGAGGAAAAAAGTATGAACCTTCCGAAACTGCATTGTCTACTTTCGCTAAAGACATATGAGAGAGTGCTAGATATTCGTCCAGAAATTGTGAATATCGTTCACGAAGAGACTGGTTTAAACTTAGTCGTTTTTCGAGAGATAGAAGACTTCTTTTTGCAAAACTATATGAATCGCCTAGTTTTAACGGAGAATCTTTTAGAGGAATTGTGACGACAAATCGACCATCGCGTTCCCTACGAGTGTTGAAAACGAAATGATTTTCACATTCAATTTCCTCTACTGACATGGGTTTTTTGGGAGAGCATTCTTCGGTTTCCAAAAATTTTGCGAGTTGATCTTGAATGAGCATATAACTAGAGGAAAAATTACAAACAGCTACATTTGAAGTTGAATTAGAGATTATAGGGCCGCTAACGATCCAGCCAAAAGAGTTTTTGTAATTTGGGCTGTCCTTTTCCCAGAGAAATTTGTCCGACACATAACAAATCATAGAAACAGTTAGCACCTAGTAATAGATCTATATTGCCGGGAGTGTTAAAATTGGGGTCAGCCAATTTTACATTTGGAACAACTTTATATGACTTGTGTCAATTGGAGCATTTGGGATATTGCCAGTAATTGCGGTTATTATTAAGCAAGAGGTTTTTAAGGTATACGAACTATGTTTGGCCGTTAGAGACATTACATTTTGAGTTTATTTGAGAGTTATAATTGGCCAAACCAGTGACGTTTATTTTAAAGTTGTCACGTTGGAGTTTTAGTCGGTTGCACAAGTCACTTGTAATGAAATTACTTTGACTTCCGCAGTCTAGAAGCAAGCGAGCATTATGGGCTTTACCCTGAGAGTCCAAGATAGACACGACGGCAGTAGAGAGAAAAACGTTCGTGTTGTTATCAACAAACGAAGAAGTTAGAGATTCTTTCTTCCGAAGGATTGATTGAGAAATACCCGAAGGGCCTGGGGCGCTTACCTCTGACGAAGGAGACTTACCAATATGTAAAGAGAGTTATGCTTGGCCATGCAAGTACGACAGGAGTGTCGAGATTTACAATCTTTGCTGTTATGACCACGAGCGAGACAATTCAGACACAATTTGAGAGATTTTGCATTAGAAATTCTGTCATCTGCAGTGAGAGCTTTAAATTTTCGCAAACATATATTGAGTGTGTGCCTTTACAGTAATTACAAAGAGCCAGGTTAGCGTTAGTTACAAAGGATTTAGTGCTTTTGTGCTTAACAAAGTCTTATTTTCACGAGCGGTTGTAGAGGATTTGTGCGACATATTTTCGCTTTCTAACGCTTCAAGTACACTCGCTTTCTGTTCCAAAAATTGGATAAATTCGGACAAAGCAGGTATTTCATTGTCATTTTTGTGCGTTTCCCAGTCACGTTTAGTAACCGAGTCGAGAAAAGAAACTAAATTTTGAGTTATGATAACTTCGCCTAATTTATCTGAGGAACCAACGAATTTAGAAATTTGGAATGTTCTAACGTATTGTCTATTATTTTTCTGATATGAGTGGAGGATTCTTTTCGGGCAACTTCTAAAGAGAAAAGAGCATTTACATGATTCCTAATGAGACCACGTTTATCATTATATCTTTTACAAATCATCTTCCACGCTGATTCGTAATTGTCCGAACTGAACGATTGAGTTCTAAGAACGTCAGCCGCTTTTTCTGTCAATGAAGATTTCAAATAGTGGAATTTTTGTATGTGACTTAGATTAGCATTGGAATTGATTAAACTTTCAAAAGTGTCTCGAAATTCTATCCAAGTAGTTTGCGATTTGCCATTAAAACGAGGGAGCTCTATGACAGGAAGGCGCACAAAAGGCGCATTTGCCGATTGCCCAGGACAATCATTAGTACTTGAGATTCTAGAGTGAAGAGAATTAGGAGACTGTCTTGGAGAATTATCAATACTAGGAGGTTTAGATTCTAGAACGGAATTCGCAGAGCTATTTTTAACGGTCACTTGTAACAAAAGTTCGGCTTCTGTAGTCAAAGCGTAATATTTTTCTTCAAAACTATCGCGATGTGCAAGTTCAGCATCGAAATCTTTAGAGAGGGTTTCAATTAGATTTTGTATTTCATTATATGCACTCGGTAAGCATATAAAATCATTTAGTCGTTTACGCAATTCAATTATTTGACCCGCAGAAGGAGACATTTGTTGTAAATTACTAATAAAGGTTCCAAAATTTGTTACCTTTCGCTTGAGCACTGTTCGCTTTTTACGCAATGTTTCAATTTCTGTCGCCATAATTAAGAGCAATGTTAATAAAAATACAAATATTTTTAAAACAAAGGTAGTCCTAAAGACCGGTATAAATACCAAGAGAGAGTAAGAGAGAGATTTGCGACAAAATTTGATAACACTTTTTGAGAAGTATAATTGTACGACAAGGCACTAATTTTGCTGTAAACTAGTCAAATAACTTAGTTATAATACGTTTTCAGAGAGAGATATTTGAGCGCATCAACATTTTATACAAAGAGCGTGAATACAATCAATATTTACTACCAAACACTTGTTACTGAAATTTAAGAGCATTGAACATCACTGAAAGCAAAAATAATTTTTCATTTCAGTTGAGGTTTGTGTACATGCATCACATTAGATCATTCATACAAAATAACCAACTTTTAGCACAAATACGTTTTTTTTATAGGAAAGTGAATAAAATAAATGGAATTGACTTACAGCTTTGTGATGAGTGTACCGTTGGATTGCATCAAGAAACCCTTAGGTAGAAACCAGTTTGTTACTGCAAACATCTAATATTTCATCCCCTTTACTTTTGCCTTGCTATGTTGAAGAATGCGAACTCGAGCTTGAGATATGCTGAAGCGTGATGCGTGATCTACAATTATAGTTAATCGAAGTGATTGCTAATTCAATAATTCGGCGTTGGACCAATGTTTATTACGTCAAATGTTAATACTAAATTAACTAACAAATGCACGTCGGACTGTATATAATTATTTATTTAGTTTAAGAGCATAAGATTACAAATATAGAGATTGTTGTAGACACGAGTACGTCTACACTTTAGAGAAGCTAACGAACAAGTGCGTCGTGGTTAAATGCACCCTCTTCACATATTAAAGGCGGGCGTGGTACAGTCTTATACAAAAGTAACGTATACACACAACAACAAATTAAATATAAAGTATTGAACACTTACTAGTTATGTATATGTCTTTGTTCGAGCTAATACTTTCATTTAATTGTTTCACTCCATGTGCTTGAAGATATTCAAAATATCTCAATGGCAATATACTTTTGAACTCTTCTGTTTCCACTAATACTCTTTCTCCATATTTTGTCTTGACAGTTTCCACTTTCAAAACTTTAAACCTCTTATTCACTACAAGATCTTTTGAATTTACATAAGGTTTGCGATATGTTGTTTTATTAAGAATATTAAAATCCATATTGCATTTAATTACTTGCTTCTATCTTACACACAACACTTCGTTAACTAATTTATGTTGTTATGATTGCTAGTCGAAGATTTCTCACTTATATTAGATAGGATTGACCTTGATTACCACCGCTGCTTTTACTACTGTGGGCACACTTTGAAGTTAAACCGGCCTATGTGTATTTGCAGCCTCTAAACAAAAGTAAAAAACATAAATCAGAATCCACTTTAATTAAATACAATTGACTTAGATGCGATATTTTACATCTAACCTACTTTATAACTTCTCGCTAGAGACCCGAATTCAAAACAACTCCACATTTTTTCTGCGCGTACTTACATTTTTTCAACGTAGCATACGTGTGTTTTGAAGTCACACACGTATGTTCCATTGAAAGTAATATAAGGCCGGTCTGACTTTAAAACGGTGCACGCGTATGTTACATTGAAACTTTCAATGGAAAAACATACGCGTGCACCGTTTTGAAGTCAGACCGGCCTTACTTACCTACTATTGTAGCTATATATAATTTCGATTAGTTATTATCAATGGCATAAAATAAATTGTAATTTTTGTGATTCTATTGGTCGTCGTGTGTATTTTGGTTTTAGTCCAACTAAATTAGTACCGTAAGATAGGGTTACTTTGAACGGCGGGGTAACTTTAAACAAAAAGTTCCAGTTTGTTATTTCAATTTTCCTATCTATCACAGACGTTGCTAATCTATGGTATTAGCACTATTCGATAGGGGAATATATTTTTAACGGTTGGCAACACGCACGCTTTGGCGCAGACGCTAATCCTTATCATAACCTTCAATTTTTTGTGGTTTTGTAACGGTGGAATACTTTTGTTATTGCAGCGCAAAGCACAGGTGTAATCAGTAAGAGAATATTTTATTATTAACCCACATAATGTAAGTACCACATTAAAACATTATTTGCATCAATCCGTCTTGTGGTTTTGTGTAAATATTTTTTATTGTAATAACCTGCCTATTATAGTACAACTAGGGGTTACTTTGAACACGTTCAAAGTAACCTTTAAACATTATTTTTCTTTAGATAGAGTCTTATTCTTTATTGTTCTGTTACAGAATCATGACTTGGATATACAAAAAGAAACTGGGTTGTCGGAATTATAAGAACTTTGGCAATGAGATACTCGAGAAGGCAATTAATGCAATAAAAACCAAGAAATTGACTCTGAGAGCAGCATTAAAGAAATTTAAAATATCACTAGGAACATTAAGCAATAAGATGAAGGGAAAGTATATACAAAAATTTAGTCATCTCACAGCACTTACTGATGTAGAAGAATTATGTATTGTTAAACACGTACAAGTTATGGTCACATGGGGCTTTCCACTTGATCTACGTGACATACGCATGTTTGTTATGTATTATTTGGAAAAGGTAGAAAAGACTGTCAGCATATTTAAAAACAACCAGCTTTCATCCGACTGGGTGTGTAGCTTTTTGAGCAGGCACAATAATGAAATTTCTGTCGTACACGTCAGAATAATAAAAAGTCTAAAGCTTTTATGTCTGTAAAAGTTATAAAAGAGTATTATGACAATTTAAAAGAAAGTACGTTAGGAATACCTGCCACCCACATTTTTAATTTCGACGAAACAAATTTATCTGACAATCCTGGGACAAAAAAATGCATTTTTAAACGAGTAGTGAAATATCCAGAACGTATTGAAGACTTTTCTAAAAGTGCAATATCTGTCATGTTTGCTGGCAGTTCATCAGGTGACATGTTACCAGCCAACGTATTTACAAAGCAGGCAACTTGTGGAGTACCTGGTGTGAGAATGGTCTTCCGAAAACAAGATATGGAAGAACGAAGAGTGGATGTTTGACTCCTGTGCATTTTCCGACTGATTTGCGTCTGTTTTTGTGCTTGCGGCAAAGAAATTACCTGACCCAAACACAATTATAGGGGATAATCTTTCGAGTCATTTTAATGATACAGTTATAAACGTTTGTGAAGAAAACGACATTAGATTTTTTTGCTTACCCGCAAATACTACTCATCTGTGTCAGCCTCTGGACGTGGCGTTTATGCGCCCTTAAAAAAAACTTGCATCAGATTTTAGATGAGTGGAAAATTAGTTTGAGAAGAAAGATCAAAACACTGTCAAGGATGAATTTTCTAGACTTTTAAGTAAATTATATAAGAAGCTGTATCCAGTCGAAAATGAAACGTCTAACAATATATCTGGATTTGAAAAATGTGGGATTTTTCCACATAATCCAGATAAAGTCTTAGAACGCTTACCTGACAACATGAAATGCAATAAAAATAAAGTAGACCAAGGAACTTCCAGTGCTGTTATTGAACTATTACAAAACCTGAGAGGAGCAGAACAAGTTGTACAAAAAAGAAAAAAGAAAAGATTAAAAGTTGCCGCCGGAAAAAGTATTTCCACAGCTGATTTAGAACCTGAGAATGAATAAATTTTACATGCGGAAAATAACGACAAAGAAAATGAAATTACAGAAATAGAAACTTTGCTCGCTGATAATAGCAGCAGCAGTTCAAGTAGCAGTTACTCAGAAAGCGAAAATGAGTCCGATAGTGACTCTAAAAATAATAGTGATAATAAGGGCATTAATTTGGAAATTGGAAAGTTTTATTTAGCGAAATTTGAAGTAAAAAATATTATTAAACACTTTGCGGGAAAAGTAATTTCGACTGCAAAATTGAAAGATAAAAAGATGGAACTTTACTTCTTGCGCCATTTGCGCAAAATAAATTACAAATTTTCCTGGCCACATGTCCCAGACGAAGGCGGTATTCCTGTGCATAAAATTGTAAAAGCGCTGCCAAATCCTATCGCCGATCGAAGAGGAGTTTTGGTTTTTTGTTTGTCAAAAAACTTAAAAAATTTTTGAAGACGTTGGAATAGCCTATACCTTATATTTTTTTCAATTTAAAGCTTCTAATATTAATGTTTTTGTTTTTGTATGTAACATTTTCAAAAAAAAAGTATTATGCCATACATATCAGCAAATTTCAATTTCAAAAATCTCAGGTTACAATAATATATTTTTTAAAGTATACGCTCGAGTTTACGTGTTTAAAGTAGGTCTTAGAATGCCATATAATTGAACATAGATTTAGTTTTCACGTGTGTTCAAAGTAGCCTCGAGGGCGTGGTAACATTGAAAACCCATATTTAAAAAAAATAGAAGCAATTATTTTTCCAAACGCAAATTTTCTAGATTGCTTCTCCTTCTTGATGCCCAAAATTTAGCGTTTAAACGATAAAAAAAAACTTAAGCCGAAAAAAGTTATTACAAAATTAACGAAAAAATGTTCAAAGTAGCCTCATCTTACGGTACCGATAATTACGATAGTGCAAAAATTATTTACAGTGCGGAACGTCAGAAAAGTGTATGCACAACATGTATTTAGATATATTCAATGCAATTTAGTTGTTTTTCATTTTTATAGAATAAGAAATTGCCCACATATAATGATATCTTTTAGGGTAAAAAATATCTATCCTTTTAAATTTGTGCCTTACTTCGTAATACCTTCCTTCTAACTTTTTAACATATAATACAATGATATTTCCAATTATTCATATTTCAATTGATGCTTATCATCATTTTGTTTTCGACCTTACTTAAGGTCGGCGTGACGCAGCTCTAACTTCTTTTCTACTCTGTGCTAATCTAGAAAGTTCAACATACCCTTCACAACCTAAATTTCTAATAATTTGACTAATATAGCTTGGTCTAGTTCTTCCTACACTCTTCACTCCACATAGATATTAGCAACCCGATGGTTATTAAAGAACTTCAACATGTTTACATGATTCCCATTTATAAGGATATAAAATATTACCTGGTTATCCCTTCAAAAAAAGAAAAGTGTTAAATTATATGTTATGGTAAAGTTTAAGCAACAAATCGCTGCCAACATGCCAGACCGCTAACTAATTGTGAGTTATGTCGTGTTACATTCCAAATTTGGAAATGTACATTGCTAAATATGTGGGTAAACTCCCGCGAATGTTTTCAAATAAACTTGTTAATTTCCGCCATTCCGGACAGTTGCGTTTGCGCAAAAGAATGCGCAGGCGCGGAGTGAATGGCGCAAGCACGCGGTGTGTAATACGACGCCATTAGTCACGAGACTTTGAAGCCGAAAACAGCTATCTGTGTTGCTTGTCTGTCTTTTTTAGGTTGTAGGTTCTCTTTTATCTTTATCTTCGAGTACCTTTACCTGTATCCTTGTTGCCTTACCTACAAAGGAACAAAAGAGGAGGGACGCCTAAATTTGGACTCAACAATGGCGTGATAGACCCACAAGAAGATATAACTGCAAGGCGCGTTTCAAGTGAGTACATTGCTTTATTTATATTATATATTAAGAATTGTATCACTTTTAAACGTGTTTGGTATTTGATACAATTTGCCGGGTAATTATGTTATAATATACGATTGCGCAATAATGTGAAATGCGGAAGTGTATCAGTGACGCCGAATATGTGTGTTGAAAATTCGTTTTAACCTCTAATTTATCTTGTAAGATGTTAGTTTTGAATATATTTATATTTCTGTACGAAAATTAGGTTTTCACGCAAGTAATATAATAAAAATAATTTTTTAAAATTTTTATTGGTTTTTGGGTAGAAAAAATACAACTTGACAACATCGCATTTAGTAACTTTTTGATTTTATGTCGTGGTGACATTTGATGGAATTTGGAATGTCAATTTATATGACCAAGACCGCTATTTTTGATGGTGTTTGTTTACTTTTTAGGTATACTATTTTAAACTCAGTTAATTGGTATTGGCATTTCGGTTGAATAATTACTTAACGTGATTTGGGATTAAACTAATATATATATATATATATATATATATATATATATATATATATATACCTCTGATGTGTTTAATAATTATCTTAACCTCACTCATAAATGAACGAAAATGTGCTTTTGGATTAAATAATTCATTTTGTAAGTATTCTTAGCTATAGATAAAAGCTTTATTTACCATCCATTATGATTAAATTTTTTTTTAAAATCACACTAAATCTGGTTAAATAATTATTTTGGACCTGAAATTTCTCTAGATTATTGAAAGTTGGTTTTACTTTAAATTTCAGTTAACTATCATATTATCTTTGTTTGCCATGATTTAAAACCGTTTTCTTATAATCTATACTATAGGTTACAGATTCTTTCGTAGAGAAAATTTTGTCCCTAAATACAACTTTCGTAATCCCTTGAAAATTTATTTTACTATATCTACTTTCTCAAACACTATAGTACAATGAATCCCGTACACCTTAAAGCTTTTGAAATGATCTTTGAGTTGAAGTCGCGTAATAACCAATCGGCAACCAACCAAAATGATAGGCGACTGCAGTTAAAAGCTATATTAGCTCAAGAAGCTAAAGGTCAATTAATTCTTTGTGTAATAGTCTCTAATCTACCTCAAAATACCATTGAAATTAAACAATCTCTTGACGACATTAGTAATATCCTTTATAAAACTGATTCCGAATCCATAGAGATTGAGCTTAAACGCATTACATCGCGTATAACGCACTTGAAACAGCGAATAGATTTATTGTCGTTATTTAACGATGAACAAGCTAACGAAACCAAACAAACCTTCCTATCTGATGTTTTCTTACTTGAAGGAATCGTCCTCGAAAAACTTACTTAAATTTAGATGTAAATTTATCTACTGTTTTTTTCTAATTTAACAATGTCCCAACCTTTTATATCGTTTGCGAAATCGATACCAGTATACAAGTGGGGTATAACTTTTTAGGGCTTCGATTCCCAAATCTCGGTAATGTCACTCCTAGATAGAGTAAATGATTTTAAAATTTCTTGTAACTGTACAGCGAAGATTTATTAGTCGCTGCAGGCGAATTATTTTCCGGTTCCGCCTTGATTTGGTATAGAAATATACAAAACCAGATTTCTACCTGGGAAAAATTAGTTACATGTTTAAAACGCGATTTCTTACCCCATGGCTATATGACCGATCTCTGGAATGAAATAAAAAATCGTACCCAAGGACCTAACAAAAACGTAATCTGTTTTATTACCACAATGGAAGCTTTATATAGCAGATTAAATAAAAAACCACCAGAATCCGAAATTATAGACCAACTTCTCAGGAATTGAGAACCCATATTTTCCGAACGTTTAGCTTTACAACACATCTCTTCTTTACTTCAGTTTAAAGATTTATGTCGCTTGCTCCAAGAAGTGAAGTTACGTGTAGATAAATACCGTCCTCCTCCAGAAAAACAATCTGGCCTATTAGAACCAGATCTAGCATGCCAGTCTAAACCCTCTCGTAAACTATCTAGTATTACTCTTCCTACTTCCCCTTCAACTAACTCACTTACCTGTTGGAATTGTAAGAAAAGTGGACATACCTATAATGTGTGCACATATTCCAAAAATATTTTTTGGTATGGCTGCGGTCGAAAAGACACTTATAAATCTAGATGCACAAATTGTAACCTTAACTTATCGAAAAACTCCCGCCGAAATATTCCTACCAGGGACGTGAATATCTTAAGGAATCAAAATCGTCCTCAACACCAACTATTCAACGCACCCAGACGACATAGATTTAAAGCATAAAATTACTTTTAATAATAAACCTCTATTTAATATATCTATTAAGAATAATACCGCTACCTTAAACTTACACAAGATCTTACCTCCCTTATCTGAAGTATGTCGTACTACCCCGGTCGAATGGTCAAATTGGCTGAAAACAGTTAATTCTTTTTATCATAAAAATTCTGCTGCTTTACAACTTGGCGGCTCCGTGGCGTAGTGGTATGTGTGTGACTACTACGCCCAAGGTCCCGGGTTCGAATCCCGACACGGTCCGCTTGAAAAATGTTAGGCGAGCATTTTTCACAAAAATACACCCTCGTTCGGATGAGAGGTAAAATGGAGGTCCCGTGTGTGAGTGTTGTCACGCACGTTAAAAATCCCTACCTTGCTTGGAACAGCAAGGGTTCGGCAAAATTCCAAATTTTCCAGGTAAAAAAAAAAACTCGCTTCCTGGCCAATGTAGTACCTTCGGGTGGAGCATTGGAAAATCACATGTAATGCTTTACAACTTGTTAAAAAACCTCTCGATATCCGCCCTCACTTACCTATCTCTGTTGGTCCCCTAAATGTAATTGCTTTATTGGACATGGGTTCGTCATGTTCTCTTATAAATAAGGAAGGCTTACAGCAATTATCTGAACAAAACCTTAAATTTCAGGTTATTCCGGAAAAAAACTCTATAAATTAGGCTGACGATAATAAAATATATGTAACTGGTTCCTTTAAACAAAAAATCCGAGTAAAGTCACTTGAACATGGTGTTTCATTTTTGATTGTACCTACATTAGCTTACCCATTTCTACATGGCGTTGATTTTTGTAAACTTTTTAATTTATCTTTATATTTTCAAGATTTTTCTTGACAAGCTTCCCTCAAAACAAATTCTTGTGCGTCGGCTGGTATATCTAATACAATTTCTCTTACCGATTCCCAAAATGCAATTCTTAACTCCACAATCGACAAATTTCGTAAATTAAATACCTTTAAACTTGGTTGCGTTACTACTGCAACACATATTATCTCTACGGGTGATGCTGATTCTATTGTAAGTCGGCTTTGAAAAGCTAAATTTATCTCATCTATCGATCTTAAACAAGCTTTTATCAGATCCCTCTTGACTTATCTTCACGTCCAAAAACTGCTTTTTGTGTTCCAGGTCGGGGTCTTTTCGAATATAATTTCTTGTCATTTGGTCTCTGTAATGCACCGCAAACTTTACAACGTACTATGGATCAAATGTTAGGTCCTATCTTACACCAGGAACGTGCCTTTGTATTTTTAGACGACATATTAGTTATCTCAAGTTCCTTTGAAGAACATATCGCTACACTGAATGAAGTTGCTGAACGCTTAAATGCAGCAGGTTTTAAAATAAATTGGGAAAAATGTCAATTTTGCTGTTCTTCTCTTACATTTCTTGATTTTATTATCGATGAAACTGGTCTCCGGGCCAAACTTGCTAAAGTCGACGCTATTACTAAATTTAAAACACCCAAGACTGTTACCGAAATTAAACGTTTAATAGGAATGATTAGCTACTATCGCATTTTTCTACCTAATCTCTCAAGTATATCTACACCCATTACTGCCTTAATTAAAAATAAAAAAAGAACCCAATTTGTCGAACGAAATTCAGAAGTTCAGCAGGCTTTTGAACAAATTAAAACATTAATCACTTCTGCACCTATTTTAATCTCGCCCAATTTTGATGAAAGATTTTATATACAAACCGATGCCTCACTTACTGGTTTAGGCGTAATGTTGTTTCAAGTAAGCAATGGATTAGAACACCCTATTGCATATGCTAGTCGTGCTTTAACTTCCGCTGAACAAAAATATTCAGCTACCAAACGTGAATTATTAGGCGTTATCTTTGGCATTGAAAAATTTAGAGGATATGTTGAAGGTACACATTTTACAGTAGTTACTGATTGTGCAGCCCTCACATAATTGAACAACTTAAAACAACCCACAGGTCGGTTGGCAAGATGGAACTTGCGTATTTCTCAATTTACTTTTGACGTTCGGCATAGACCTGGCAAATTAGATATCGTACCTGATGCCTTATCTCGTGATGTCGCTTCTCTTAACCTCCCAGATCTAACTCCTGATGCCTGGTATCTAAATATGATAAAGAAAGTTTCTGAAAATCCCGATAAATTTTCCACCTTTCGTGTAACGAATAATAAATTATATAAATTTGTATCTTCCTCATCTCGCAAAATCTCTAACATCCCTGAATGGAAACTTGTTGTTCCTACCGCTAACTGCAGTGAGATTCTTAAATTATGTCATGATGACCCTATAGCTGCTCATCTTGATGTTATGAAACCCTTAGCAAAAATATCTGAATTATATTACTGGCCTACATTAGAACAATCTGTCTGCCGCTATATTAGAAACTGTAAAATTTGTAGGTCACAGAAAAGCTCTCAAGAAGCCCGTTCTGGTTTAATGGGTAACTTCAAACGTGTATCTTATCTCTTTAATATCGCTTGACTTATTAGGACTTCTCCCTCGATCAAAAAAAGGTAACCAGTATCTTTTAGTTGTCACCGATTGGTTTTCTAAATTCGTTATGGTACAACCGTTACGTAAAGCCACATCTGCGGCTATTATCAAATTACTAGAACAAAATGTATTTCTTATCTTCGGTGTCCCACAAATTATTCTCTGCGATAATGGGGCGCAATTTATCTTAAAAGATTTTCAAAATTTCGTCAATAGTTATAAAGTACAAAAAATTTGGTTCAATGCAAAATACCATCCCCAGGTAAACCCTACCGAAAGAGTAAATCGAATCTTAATTACTGCTATCTCTTCATATATCGACTCAGACCAGACTAGGTAGGATGAAAATATCTTTAAAATTGTTCAAGCTTTGCGTACCTCTAAACACGAAGCAACCCAATTTACTTCCTCATTTCTTGTTTTTGGAAGATATACTCCAATTGATGGTAGTTATTACGAATTTGACGAAAAAGTACACTGGGACGAAGACCAACAATCATTACTTTCTATCTTTAACGACGTTAGAAAAAATTTGTTAAAAGCTTACGAAAAGAGTAAGGATCACTACAATTTGCGAAAACGAAATATTTCCTTTGCTTTAGATGAACAGGTCTGGAAAAAGAATTATGTCTTATCTGATGCTATGAAAAAATTCTCTTTGAAATTAGCCTCAAAATTCATCTTATGTTAGGTCACTCGTGTCATTAGTCCACTTATTTATGAACTTCAAGAGACCGAAAAAAAACGTCAAGGAAGGTTGCATATCAAAGACCTTAAACCATTGTCTGCTGACCAGAATGCTAATTAATAATTCTCACGTTTCATTTCTTTAACGGTTTACCTAATGTTTTTGTCCCTGTTATGAATTAGTTACCTTTATTCATCCATTTCTTTTCTTATACAACATTCACCTTTTACAATTTAAGCTAATTCACCTTAAATTAGCTATCTTTTTGCTGCCTGTTAACTTTCCCTTGAATTTATTGTTAGTCACATATCTGTTTGTTATCTAGATTATCTAATATAACTTTGTTGCTTCATTTAATTAATCTTAGCACCCTTTCTTCACCATATTATTTTGTTTTTAGCATTTATCTTATGCTGTTTAATTTTGTGGTGATTGTCGTAACTTTGGTTGCAATAACTCATTGAATTTTTATGTTTGGTTTTAGCTGATGTTGAGTGGATGCTTTTTTTTGGGCTCATATAGGAGACGCGGCCTATGCCTTTGTAAAAAATAGTCCATATTCGCAGTTGCAAAAGACTAGGAGTTTCTATTCTATGCGTTCTTCTTCTGAACTATTGTAGTCGTTCACTTTATCCTATATCATTACTTGTTTTCTTCTTCTATTAAACTGTCAGAACATATAAACATTTTTTTGTTGTTTTTTTATTGGTGGTGAGGTGCTATCGCTTTTTATTGATATCTTATCAAATTCTCGGTTGCTTTTAGCATATTGGGACAGTATGGTTGTATTTAACTGCTTATAGTTAGGCATTCTTGTGTGTTTATAGCGTTACCATTTCTAAAAATTACCTTGGAACAGTTGGTTCTTGTGTGAAGGTATCTGTAGTGACACTTTTAAGTTGTTGTTTCAACTTTTGTCTGATTTTCTTTTCGCAGTGGATGCACTCGTTAGGAAAATGATCGTACTAGTTCTCATCAAGAGTCTAGTAATTGTTTACCTTATTATGTGCCTTAACTTGTCTGATTAACATAGCTGGTGGTCCTTCAGACCGATCTGAATTTAACAGGGACTACTCTCTACCTTCTCTCGGACGCTTGTACAAAACTCTACTTTTTCTTATCCCGCTGTCTGCGTTTCCGCCTTATTTTTCATTCGGTAGACCTGTTCTTGTCCCGAAACATCCGTCTACCACATAGTGATTTTTTCCTCACTCCGGGCTACTAACCACATTGATTGGTTGAGTAGTGCTTCTCTATCCATCTTTTCTATCGCTTTTGCTCAATGCGAGCCCTTCCTGTATTCTTTTCTACCTGGAAGTCACTAGTACATTCCAAAATGCCTACCTCCCTCTTTTTACCTTTCCTATATCTCTATTGCCTTTTTATTTCCGTTAGTCACCGTGTGGTTGCGCGGGGGGTTGTCACAGACACCCGGATCACGTCTCTGGGAATCTTTTGTGAGGTCATGCGGGGCCGCTGTCAGCCGCACGTGGCCGCTAACAGTAAACGCATGTATGAGTGTGTGTATGTGTGAGTGTAAGAATATATATATATATATATATATATATATATTACTCATATTTAGACCAGGGTAGAAAATTAAATAATCACATCAAATAATTTTAATCACCGTGTAGAAGCTTTGGGAAAAGGTACGCGTTATTAAAACCGTGAAGCATAAAATTCATTCGTTTCATTAAAAAAGAGATTTAAATTATTTACAAGACGCCTTCTATAAAAAGAAGCAGTATTAAAATGCTCTACGTGTAATTTAATTATTCCGAGTAAAGAAACAAATAGAAATTACGTGCAAAATTTATATTAATTAACTCAATTTTAAGTAACCGGTATTAAACAAAATGTACAGATAATAATTAATATTTGATTAGGAGTCACTAAAAATTAAAGGGTATTATTTTAATTGGAGTTAATTGAACCATTAGTAACATATAATATGTATAAAAGCTAGTAAAAACCCAATAATATTCAGATCGTAGAAGTATTATGTTTGAACACCTGCGTATTTTTAAATGTTTTATGTTCTGCGTAAAATTTGCAGATAACAAATGGTTACAGAGAATGTTGGAGAAACCGTTGCTTAAAATTTACGGGAAATGCTAATAAGGTGGGTTATTTCACAAGTCCACATGGATTGAAAATAACCGATACTAAAGAATATAGATTTGTACCACTCGGAACAGGGTAGATAGAGACAGATAATATGCGCAAGACAGAGACACATATAGTAAAAGGCGTGAGTTGAGCAACGTCACTGGGTTGCGATTGGTTGAAAATAAGAGGCAAACTTGAGAGGTAAAAATAACATTTCTGTATAAAAATTAATTAGTTATTCCCAGACGTTGCGAGCCGTGTTGAAATTTCTGAGATTTAACTGGTGCGAGTGCAAATTTAATAAGAACCGACGCACAGGCGGTCGAGATGGGAACATAGTATACGAAATTCTAGAAACTGGCCGTTTTGAGGACAAAACCGACAGACAGGCTAACCACTATATATATACCCGGGTTAATATGAGTTTCGCTCTCTTAGATTTTCGATTTGATTCAATGCGTTAAACAGTGCTCTTAGTTTTCCGATTTTGATTGAATAATTTAAACAGTTTGCTCGTATATTTTGGTGATTTAAAACAGTTTGTTCTTTACGTGCTACAATGAAAGTAATTTAGTGCACTTAGAAAAGAAGATACAAGGTAATAAAGTCTAGTATCACTGTACCAATTATTCAAATTTGCAACGACAAATGAATACACAAAAGTAGGCAGTTTTGGCGTATATTTGTGAAAGAAGTATGAATTTCTTTGCTATTTTTCGGGGGTGTTAATAATTAAATGATTCGTAAACGTGTCTGGATCCACAAAACAAGCTTCAGATTTACACAAATGAGTTCCGGAAAAGCACTGAAACAACTTTAGATGAATGGTGGTGTAAAAAAAAAAAATTTTAAAGGCGACCAGCAATACGAGGACCTAAACATAACCCAGTTGGATTGGTGTGATTAACAGAGGACGATGTACATTGACGCCACGAGTGCATTAACCTTCAGGTAACTTATGCTTTGTTGTTCGATTTTTGATGTTTTGGTGTGTGTTGAATAACTTTATAATTTGTTTACTTAAAATGGACAGTAGTGAAATTGTACTAACAACAAATTTTTAATTTTAAGGTGAAATTTTCTTGTTTAAGTAGAAAGGGGTATTTAGTATTTATGTTCTGGATTATGATGAAAATTTGGGTATGCCTTTGAGCTCAATTAGACGAACCTGGTTATTAACGTAAAGGGGTGGTAGATGTTCCCTTTGTACTCAGACTCAGGTCTGCATATATTGTTATATTAATTAGTAGGCATCCTACAAGGACTTTAATTCTGGATGCACATTAAAATGATAACAAATTTAATCTTGAAATTTTCTGATACTGAAATTTATGCTGAATTTTAATTTTGAAATTTTAATGTATTGTGAATATTGATGTAAATAGAGTTAACGTTGATGTTTGTGGTAGGAATGTGTTTGTTTTTTTTATGAATGAGGATGAAGGTTTAACTAGGTGAGCAGCCGAGGCGGAAAAGAGTAAAGAGGCGATTAACAGAAGAAAGTCAACGGACCAGTTAATTTAAAAGGTTTCACAGCATTCTTGACGCGCCAATCTGAGGGACTCGATTCGAAAACCGTAGTTCCCGGATTTTGGTGGATTCACAGCATTCTTGGCGACCCAAAAGTGAGGCTCGAGTTCCAAATAAAATTTTGGTGATTTTATTCCAGGAAACTGGCGATCTGAGAGAGAGAGTTTCTGTTTGTGTATAAATTTAAGAGTATTTTAGAGTGTGTGTGAGTGAGTAGAACGTATGCAGAGAAAAGAGTGGTTAAGGAGTCAAGGAGTGGAAATTGAAAGTGACGATAGTGCATTGTGTGAGAAAAATTCGAAAATGGAAGAAGCTGGTGGCAGTAGAGATCAGTCGAGGACGAAATCAGGGGATCAAGGAATGAGTTAATGATGAGAATGTTAGAGGAAATGCGATTAGCTAGGGAGGAGTCCAACAGAAAATTAAAAACAGCTAAGCGATGAATCTAATAGAGCTAGGGAAGAATCGAATAGAGCGAACGAAGAGTCTAACCGAAAATTAGAGCAGATAAGCGGGAAAATTGAACAAAATACTAAAGAATTTACAGAATTTAAAGATAGTCTTACCGTGAAACTGGGGGAAGTAGAAAATAGGGTTGAAAAAAATGAGCGTGATATTACAGGTCTTCGACAGGAAATGGGACATTTAAGGTCCGAAGTACACATTTTTTGTGAAGAAGAGATTAATATAAAAATGACTGAAGTGACGGACTCATGTAGGGATCAGTTAGGCAGGGTAGAACGCGAAGTTAGTAGTATCAAATACAACATGTCAAATTTAACGGGGGATGGTCCCAGATTTTATACAGGTGGAGGATCATTGGACCAACACATGAAGTTTTATGGCGATAACAGGGTAAATCCACAAATTTTTATTAATAGTGTAAGAAATCTAGTGGGAAATTTATTTGACGAACAGACTAAACTGAATACGATAAAGGTTTTATTAAAAGACAACTCGGAAGCATGGTACAATTTAGTAGGACAGGAAATAGACACCTACACGGACTTTGAAGACAGATTTTTAAAGCACTACTGAAGTGACCACATACAAGACCAGGTACGAGACGACTTAATCACAGGGAAATTTAAGGGAGAATTTTCAGGAAGTAGGGAGCAATATGCTATACGCAAGTATAGCATAGCAAAGCAACTGAACCCACCACTGACGGACCGACAAATTATCAAGTATTTATCACGACACTTCGAGGTAGAAGTAAGACAACACGTAGCACTACAGAACATAGTGGACAGAGAAATGTTTTTAGAATACCTGCAGAGGTACGACGACGTAAGTAGTGGACGACCTCGGGATAATAGGGAAAGACAGATCAACACAGTTAGGTTTGACAATAGACGGGACAACTATGCTAGAAGGGGGAATAGTTACGAATACCAGCGACAGAATTGGGAACAGCGACGACCATACTCTAGAAGTAATAGTTTAGGAAGGGGACCTGCACCGAGACCGGAACCTACCAGAAGGAATAGTTCACCGGACATCAGGGGGACTGCTAATACAGACACGGAACGAGTGGAAACGCCTAGGACATACGCTGAGGTGACGGCTAGACCAGGACCAAGTAGGGAAAACAGACCTGGACAGGATTTTTAGAACGCGACAGACCACTAGATTTCAGTGTAAATGTATATGAACATCCACGTGAATTTTTCAAAATTGAGAAGGAGGTAGAGCCAGAAACTGAGGAAAAATTATGTTTGCCAATTATTAATATAGGAATTTTTGAGAATAATGTAGAAGTATTACTTGATACAGGGGCAGAGGCGAGTTTAATATCGGAGGAATTCGTCAGCAAAATTATGGATAAGGTTTGTGATAGAATTATGCCTATAAAGCGTAGCCATTTAGTAGCTCCAAATAAAAAGAAGTTTGCTGTAGTAAATAGTGTTGTGGTGCTTAGGATAGATATAGGAGGTTTAAGCTGTGAACAGGAGTTTGTAATTGTACCTGGACTGAAGTTTCAGAGCATTTTAGGTGTTGACTGTATGATGCAGTTAGGGGTTTTGATAGATATGGAAAGGAAGGTAGTAAGGATTAAGGATAGGGTAGTGCCATGGAAGGGCAGTTATGAAGTCACAGAGGATGACACGGGGTTTAGTATTAATGTAGTAGAGGTAGACGATGATGAAGTTAAACAGATCAACACAATAAGATGTCCAGAGGATAGGAGAGTAGAGGTTCAAGCTTTATTACAAAACATGCAGAATTAGTGGGGGTAGAAGCAACAGCAGCATATCGGGAGCAGGTGAAGGCAGAATTAATTAAAGATGCACGAAAAATTAATCAACGGACCAAACCGCAATTCCATTGTCCAACATCCATGGACACACTTTTGACGAGGTTAAGTGGCAAGTTTGTTTTTAATAAAGTAGATTTAAGGAATGTATTCTGGCTGATTCCATTACACAAGAATTCTAGAAGGTACATAGGATTTTCCGTAGAGAGAAAAATCGATAATTTTAAGGTAGTATCGTTTGGTTTGTCGGCAGAAAAGAAAATAAGAATAAATGAGAAACAGACAAGTGTAGGGATTAAAGAAGAAGCAGTATTTAAGAGTCAGGATAATAGGGATGATAAGTTTATTTTATGTGAGATAACAGGGAGGTTAAGTATAGATATAGAAGGGGGAGAAATAGGGATGAAGAGTATTAGGATGGTAAGAAGAAAGACGTGGAGGGTCAAGAAGAGAGTTAGATTTAAATAACTTGATGAACAAAGGATAGAGATAGGTGGATTTTAGTATAGATATAGGATAGGAGTAGGAATAGGTGTATATAGAAGAGTAGAAATAAGTGGTTATAGAAAATAAAGCTAGGTATAGGATAAATAGGGGAGATAGTTAGAAATAGGTATATAGGATGAGAAGGAAAATTAAATGTAGGAAGAAAATAAGATAGGTTAAGTATAGATATTTCATATAAGATTAGTGGAGAGTTAGGAATAGAGTAAGAGTAGGATAGGTATATAGGATGTATATAGGATTAGATGGATAAGTAGGATGAAGTTAGGGATAATTTCAGTTTATAAAATTAGGTGAGAGTTAGGAATAGGATAGGGATATAGGATAGGTGTAAATATTTTTTTTGGATTGGATAAGGTAGGTAAGTTAAATAGATAAGGGTAGAGAGAGATAGGCAATTTTTTTTGTAAATTTTTTTTGGCAGTTTAAATATTTTATATTTGAATTCAAATAAGTGGGATTATTTGTATTCAAATAGGGGGGAAATACTCATATTTAGACCAGGGTAGAAAATTAAATAATCACATCAAATAATTTTAATCACCGTGTAGAAGCTTTGGGAAAAGGTACGCGTTATTAAAACCGTGAAGCATAAAAATTCATTCGTTTCATTAAAAAGAAGAGATTTAAATTATTTACAAGACGCCTTCTATAAAAAGAAGCAGTATTAAAATGCTCTACGTGTAATTATATTATTCCGAGTAAAGAAACAAATAGAAATTACGTGCAAAATTTATATTAATTAACTCAATTTTAAGTAACCGGTATTAAACAAAATGTACAGATAATAATTAATATTTGATTAGGAGTCACAAAAAATTAAAGGGTATTATTTTAATTGGAGTTAATTGAACCATTAGTAACATATAATATGTATAAAAGCTAGTAAAAACCCAATAATATTCAGATCGTAGAAGTATTATGTTTGAACACCTGCGTATTTTTAAATGTTTTATGTTCTGCGTAAAATTTGCAGATAACAAATGGTTACAGAGAATGTTGGAGAAACCGTTGCTTAAAATTTACGGGAAATGCTAATAAGGTGGGTTATTTCACAAGTCCACATGGATTGAAAATAACCGATACTAAAGAATATAGATTTGTACCACTCGGAACAGGGTAGATAGAGACAGATAATATGCGCAAGACAGAGACACATATAGTAAACGGCGTGAGTTGAGCGACGTCACTGGGTTGCGATTGGTTGAAAATAAGAGACAAACTTGAGAGGTAAAAATAACATTTCTGTATAAAAATTAATTAGTTATTCCCAAACGTTGCGAGCCGTGTCGAAATTTTTGAGATTTAACTGGTGCGAGTGCAAATTTAATAAGAACCGACGCACAGGCGGTCAAGATGGGAACATAGTATACGAAATTCTAGAAACTGGCCGTTTTGAGGACAAAACCGACAGACAGGCTAACCACTATATATATACCCGGGTTAATTTGAGTTTCGCTCTCTTAGATTTTCGATTTGATTCAATGCGTTAAACAGTGCTCTTAGTTTTCCGATTTTGATTGAATAATTTAAACAGTTTGCTCGTATATTTTGGTGATTTAAAATAGTTTGTTCTTTACGTGCTACAATGAAAGTAATTTAGTGCACTTAGAAAAAAAGATACAAGGTAATAAAGTCTAGTATCACTGTACCAATTATTCAAATTTGCAACGACAAATGAATACACAAAAGTAGGCAGTTTTGGCGTATATTTGTGAAAGAAGTATGAATTTCTTTGCTATTTTTCGGGGGTGTTAATAATTAAATGATTCGTAAACGTGTCTGGATCCACAAAACAAGCTTCAGATTTACACAAATGAGTTCCGGAAAAGCACTGAAACAACTTTAGATGAATGGTGGTGTAAAAAAAAAATTTTAAAGGCGACCAGCAATACGAGGACCTAAACATAACCCAGTTGGATTGGTGTGATTAACAGAGGACGATGTACATTGACGCCACGAGTGCATTAACCTTCAGGTAACTTATGCTTTGTTGTTCGATTTTGATGTTTTGGGTGTGTTGAATAACTTTATAATTTGTTTACTTAAAATGGACAGTAGTGAAATTGTACTAACAACAAATTTTTAATTTTAAGGTGAAATTTTCTTGTTTAAGTAGAAAGGGTATTTAGTATTTATGTTCTGGATTATGATGAAAATTTGGGTATGTCTTTGAGCTCAATTAGACGAACCTGGTTAATTAACGTGAAGGGGTGGGAGATGCTCCCTTTGTACTCAGACTCAGGTCTGCATATATTGTTATATTAATTAGTAGGCATCCTACAAGGACTTTAATTCTGGATGCACATTAAAATGATAACAAATTTAATCTTGAAATTTTCTGATACTGAAATTTATGCTGAATTTTAATTTTGAAATTTTAATGTATTGTGAATATTGATGTAAATAGAGTTAACGTTGATGTTTGTGGTAGGAATGTGTTTGTTTTTTTTTATGAATGAGGATGAAGGTTTAACTAGGTGAGCAGCCGAGGCGGAAAAGAGTAAAGAAGCGATTAACAGAAGAAAGTCAACGGACCAGTTAATTTAAAAGGTTTCACAGCATTCTTGACGCGCCAATCTGAGGGACTCGATTCGAAAACCGTAGTTCCCGGATTTTGGTGGATTCACAGCATTCTTGGCGACCCAAAAGTGAGGCTCGAGTTCCAAATAAAATTTTGGTGATTTTATTCCAGGAAACTGGCGATCTGAGAGAGAGAGTTTCTGTTTGTGTATAAATTTAAGAGTATTTTAGAGTGTGTGTGAGTGAGTAGAACGTATGCAGAGAAAAGAGTGGTTAAGGAGTCAAGGAGTGGAAATTGGAAGTGACGATAGTGCATTGTGTGAGAAAAATTCGAAAATGGAAGAAGCTGGTGGCAGTAGAGATCAGTCGAGGACGGAATCAGGGGATCAAGGAAATGAGTTAATGATGAGAATGTTAGAGGAAATGCGATTAGCTAGGGAGAAGTCCAACAGAAAATTAGAACAGCTAAGCGATGAATCTAATAGAGCTAGGGATGAATCGAATAGAGCGAACGAAGAGTCCAACCGAAAATTAGAGCAGATAAGCGGGAAAATTGAACAAAATACTAAAGAATTTACAGAATTTAAAGATAGTCTTACCGTGAAACTGGGGGAAGTAGAAAATAGGGTTGAAAAAAATGAGCGTGATATTACAGGTCTTCGACAGGAAATGGGACATTTAAGGCCCGAAGTACACATTTTTTGTGAAGAAGAGATTAATATAAAAATGACTGAAGTGACGGACTCATGTAGGGATCAGTTAGGCAGGGTAGAACGCGAAGTTAGTAGTATCAAATACAACATGTCAAATTTAACGGGGGATGGTCCCAGATTTTATACAGGTGGAGGATCATTAGACCAACACATGAAGTTTTATGGCGATAACAGGGTAAATCCACAAATTTTTATTAATAGTGTAATAAATCTAGTGGGAAATTTATTTGACGAACAGACTAAACTGAATACGATAAAGGCTTTATTAAAAAACAACGCGGAAGCATGGTACAATTTAGTAGGACAGGACATAGACACCTACACGGACTTTGAAGACAGATTTTTAAAGCACTACTGAAGTGACCACAGACAAGACCAGGTACGAGACGACTTAATCACAGGGAAATTTAAGGGAGAATTTTCAGGAAGTAGGAGCAATATGCTATACGCAAGTATAGCATAGCAAAGCAACTGAACCCACCACTGACGGACCGACAAATTATCAAGTATTTATCACGACACTTCGAGGTAGAAGTAAGACAACACGTAGCACTACAGAACATAGTGGACAGAGAAATGTTTTTAGAATACCTGCAGAGGTACGACGACGTAAGTAGTGGACGACCTCGGGATAATAGGGAAAGACAGATCAACACAGTTAGGTTTGACAATAGACGGGACAACTATGCTAGAAGGGGAATAGTTACGAATACCAGCGACAGAATTGGGAACAGCGACGACCATACTCTAGAAGTAATAGTTTAGGAAGGGACCTGCACCGAGACCGGAACCTACCAGAAGGAATAGTTCACCGGACATGAGGGGGACTGCTAATACAGACACGGAACGAGTGGAAACGCCTAGGACATACGCTGAGGTGACGGCTAGACCAGGACCAAGTAGGGAAAACAGACCTGGACAGGATTTTTAGAACGCGACAGACCACTAGATTTCAGTGTAAATGTATATGAACATCCACGTGAATTTTTCAAAATTGAGGAGGAAGTAGAGCCAGAAACTGAGGAAAAATTATGTTTGCCAATTATTAATATAGGAATTTTTGAGAATAATGTAGAAGTATTACTTGATACAGGGGCAGAGGCGAGTTTAATATCGGAGGAATTCGTCAGCAAAATTAGGGATAAGGTTTGTGATAGAATCATGCCTATAAAGCGTAGCCATTTAGTAGCTCCAAATAAAAGAAGTTTGCTGTAGTAAATAGTGTTGTGGTGCTTAGGATAGATATAGGAGGTTTAAGCTGTGAACAAGAGTTTGTAATTGTACCTGGACTGAAGTTTCAGAGCATTTTAGGTGTTGACTGTATGATGCAGTTAGGGGTTTTGATAGATATGGAAAGGAAGGTAGTAAGGATTAAGGATAGGGTAGTGCCATGGAAGGGCAGTTATGAAGTCACAGAGGATGACACAGGGTTTAGTATTAATGTAGTAGAGGTAGAGGATGATGAAGTTAAACAGATCAACACAATAAGATGTCCAGAGGATAGGAGAGTAGAGGTTCAAGCTTTATTACAAAAACATGCAGAATTAGTGGGGGTAGAAGCAACAGCAGCATATCGGGAGCAGGTGAAGGCAGAATTAATTAAAGATGCACAAAAAATTAATCAACGGACCAAACCGCAATTCCATTGTCCAACATCCATGGACACACTTTTGACGAGGTTAAGTGGCAAGTTTGTTTTTAATAAAGTAGATTTAAGGAATGTATTCTGGCTGATTCCATTACACAAGAATTCTAGAAGGTACATAGGATTTTCCGTAGAGAGAAAAATCGAAAATTTTAAGGTAGTATCGTTTGGTTTGTCGGCAGAAAAGGAAATAAGAATAAATGTGAAACAGACAAGTGTAGGGATTAAAGAAGAAGCAGTATTTAAGAGTCAGGATAATAGGGATGATAAGTTTATTTTATGTGAGATAACAGGGAGGTTAAGTATAGATATAGAAGGGGGAGAAATAGGGATGAAGAGTATTAGGATGGTAAGAAGAAAGACGTGGAGGGTCAAGAAGAGAGTTAGATTTAAATAACTTGATGAACAAAGGATAGAGATAGGTGAATTTTAGTATAGATATAGGATAGGAGTAGGAATAGGTGTATATAGAAGAGTAGAAATAAGTGGTTATAGAAAATAAAGCTAGGTATAGGATAAATAGGGGAGATAGTTAGAAATAGGTATATAGGATGAGAAGGAAAATTAAATGTAGGAAGAAAATAAGATAGGTTAAGTATAGATATTTCATATAAGATTAGTGGAGAGTTAGGAATAGAGTAAGAGTAGGATAGGTATATAGGATGTATATAGGATTAGATGGATAAGTAGGATGAAGTTAGAGATAATTTCAGTTTATAAAATTAGGTGAGAGTTAGGAATAGGATAGGGATATAGGATAGGTGTAAATATTTTTTTTGGATTGGATAAGGTAGGTAAGTTAGATAGATAAAGGTAGAGAGAGATAGGCAATTTTTTTTGTAAATTTTTTTTGGCAGTTTAAATATTTTATATTTGAATTCAAATAAGTGGGATTATTTGTATTCAAATAGGGGGAAAATACTCATATTTAGACCAGAGTAGAAAATTAAATAATCACATCAAATAATTTTAATCACCGTGTAGAAGCTTTGGGAAAAGGTACGCGTTATTAAAACCGTGAAGCATAAAAATTCATTCGTTTCATTAAAAAGAAGAGATTTAAATTATTTACAAGACGCCTTCTATAAAAACAAGCAGTATTAAAATGCTCTACGTGTAATTTAATTATTCCGAGTAAAGAAACAAATAGAAATTACGTGCAAAATTTATATTGATTAACTCAATTTTAAGTAACCGGTATTAAACAAAATGTACAGATAATAATTAATATTTGATTAGGAGTCACTAAAAATTAAAGGGTATTATTTTAATTGGAGTTAATTGAACCATTAGTAACATATAATATGTATAAAAGCTAGTAAAAACCCAATAATATTCAGATCGTAGAAGTATTATGTTTGAACACCTGCGTATTTTTAAATGTTTTATGTTCTGCGTAAAATTTGCAGATAACAAATGGTTACAGAGAATGTTGGAGAAACCGTTGCTTAATATTTACGGAAATTTAATAAGGTGGGTTATTTCACAAGTCCACATGGATTGAAAATAACCGATACTAAAGAATATAGATTTGTACCACTCGGAACAGGGTAGATAGAGACAGATAATATGCGCAAGACAGAGACACATATAGTAAAAGGCGTGAGTTGAGCAACGTCACTGGGTTGCGATTGGTTGAAAATAAGAGGCAAACTTGAGAGGTAAAAATAACATTTCTGTATAAAAATTAATTAGTTATTCCCAGACGTTGCGAGCCGTGTTGAAATTTCTGAGATTTAACTGGTGCGAGTGCAAATTTAATAAGAACCGACGCACAGGCGGTCGAGATGGGAACATAGTATACGAAATTCTAGAAACTGGCCGTTTTGAGGACAAAACCGACAGACAGGCTAACCACTATATATATACCCGGGTTAATATGAGTTTCGCTCTCTTAGATTTTCGATTTGATTCAATGCGTTAAACAGTGCTCTTAGTTTTCCGATTTTGATTGAATAATTTAAACAGTTTGCTCGTATATTTTGGTGATTTAAAACAGTTTGTTCTTTACGTGCTACAATGAAAGTAATTTAGTGCACTTAGAAAAGAAGATACAAGGTAATAAAGTCTAGTATCACTGTACCAATTATTCAAATTTGCAACGACAAATGAATACACAAAAGTAGGCAGTTTTGGCGTATATTTGTGAAAGAAGTATGAATTTCTTTGCTATTTTTCGGGGGTGTTAATAATTAAATGATTCGTAAACGTGTCTGGATCCACAAAACAAGCTTCAGATTTACACAAATGAGTTCCGGAAAAGCACTGAAACAACTTTAGATGAATGGTGGTGTAAAAAAAAAATTTTAAAGGCGACCAGCAATACGAGGACCTAAACATAACCCAGTTGGATTGGTGTGATTAACAGAGGACGATGTACATTGACGCCACGAGTGCATTAACCTTCAGGTAACTTATGCTTTGTTGTTCGATTTTTGATGTTTTGGGGTGTGTTGAATAACTTTATAATTTGTTTACTTAAAATGGACAGTAGTGAAATTGTACTAACAACAAATTTTTAATTTTAAGGTGAAATTTTCTTGTTTAAGTAGAAAGGGGTATTTAGTATTTATGTTCTGGATTATGATGAAAATTTGGGTATGTCTTTGAGCTCAATTAGACGAACCTGGTTAATTAACGTAAAGGGGTGGGAGATGCTCCCTTTGTACTCAGACTCAGGTCTGCATATATTGTTATATTAATTAGTAGGCATCCTACAAGGACTTTAATTCTGGATGCACATTAAAATGATAACAAATTTAATCTTGAAATTTTCTGATACTGAAATTTATGCTGAATTTTAATTTTGAAATTTTAATGTATTGTGAATATTGATGTAAATAGAGTTAACGTTGATGTTTGTGGTAAGAATGTGTTTGTTTTTTATGAATGAGGATGAAGGTTTAACTAGGTGAGCAGCCGAGGCGGAAAAGAGTAAAGAGGCGATTAACAGAAGAAAGTCAACGGACCAGTTAATTTAAAAGGTTTCACAGCATTCTTGACGCGCCAATCTGAGGGACTCGATTCGAAAACCGTAGTTCCCGGATTTTGGTGGATTCACAGCAATATATATATATATATATATATATATATATATATATATATACATATATCTACATATATTCGTGTGGATATCTTGTCGATATCGCTCAACGCCGGGTGCAGGAATGCACCCACATGCCTTTTTTTCGGTCCCTCATACTGTTATAACTAACGGGCCTGCCTCACAGGTCGCTCTCTTCTAGGGGGTATGAGTATTTTTCCTGTATAACGGCTTCAAGGAACCACTCTATCGTGTATCTTTCTGATGGATGACAAAACGGCTTGGTGAGCTGGGGAATTCTACGCTATATTTTTGCTGGGACGTTTCGGATCCATCTATTGTTATCTAGTTTTATCTTAATATCTTTATCTTACCTATTATGTTTGATAATAACTTGAGACTTTGTCTTACTATTTTTGTTTTTCTAACGTTTTGTATTTATGATCAGACGTAGGAATTTTTATTTTTTGAGTATTGAGTGAAGAAGCGAACCTGATGGTAGCAATGTAATTTGTTAGGTTAGTAACGTAAGAAATTAGTAAGATGGTACTGTTGGTAAATTTGTTGATTCACAACCATGTCATTAAAAAGTTTTGATGTGTATTGTTTAATAAGCCAGAGTACCAATATATAAAAATTTGCTAAAATGTATAGTAACTTGCTCTCTTGGGCATTTTGAAATTTTGTCATTTTCTTGTCAAAGAAAAACAGTTTAAATGCAATGCTTATGTGCGTGTGCACTTAAAACTGTAATGTTAGCTTTAGTTATTGTATATATGTTAGGCGACTTTGTAACATACTGTTTTAATACGCTCTAATAGTTCTATTATTTCTAAAAATAGTTATTTTCTAGTTTAATTTTAGCATTCCAATTATTAGAATGAAGGTCTTGTAGCATAAATATGTCTGCAATTGTAAGCGGCTGCAAGATCACCCAAGTAGCGTCCTAGCGAAGTCCCAGGAAGATATAATCTAAGAGTTAATTAATTTTTCTAAAGGCACTTTACTTCAAAGGCACTAAACATGTCAGATTAGTTGCTATCTATGATTAGATGTCAATCATGTTCTAGGATCCTATTTATGTCATGGTGGTCGGAAGGAATTTTTCAATTAGCGGAGTACTCAACTAAAAATTAGTTCCGAGATCTACTTGTGCGGCTATCTTAGTGCAATTGACAGTTTAATTAATCTTAAAGATTTACGACCGGCGTATCCTAAGTCGAGTATGAGAGCCAAGAAAGGGGTTATTTTTCAATTAACTTAAATGTATATAAGGATGCCAGCCGGTGGTAATCGGGGTTGTTTATTTCAAGACGCGAGTTATGTATCCCCAATTACATATATATATTGATATATTGAATCTAATAGGAATTATTAGAAATTATTAAGTAAAAGTATAAGTTCAATGCAACATTGTAACACAAGGATAACCCAGAGAGGTTATCGACAGTTCATGTGAACGGACATGCAACTTTGCATCCGTGAGGGCAGTGATACTGCAGGTGGCAGGTCACAGGCGGTCAACAGACCGCAATTACTTAGAATTAAGTCGTTACATTGTAATAAAGTGTACAATTAAAGAGAAACGCAGACATGAGATCTGCAAGTTCTCACAGCCGTGTGAGGGGCAGGTTATTATAAAAGGTCCGGGAGCTCAATGCCCGGCAGTCAGTCTTCGAACTCCATACTTCGTTGTTCCAGCTACTCAACCGAGTCAGTCTTCAAACTCCATACTTCGTTGTTTGAGCTACTCACCAGTACAATTAATTATTTTTTTTTTATTAAAATTATTATGAACCAGCTATTCCAAATTTCTTGTAATTTCTGTTTAACTTATTAAATAAAAAATTGTTAAAGTGTCGACGTTTTTTTTTAAAAAAACCAGCTCCAAAGGCCCGAACTTTAACTGGCGCAGCGTAACGGATGTCAAAAGGGCACTGAAAATCCAAAAATCGGAAGATTGGTGACCAAGAATTTTAATTCGAAATTTTGGCAGAACCCAAACCAAGTTGGAGGAAGAACACAAATCGTCTAAATCCAGCAACAAACCAAGTTGGACAAAGAACAAGAATCGTCTAAGGCCAACAAACAAACCAAGGTGGACAAGATACAGCATCGATCGAACCCACCAAAGAAACAGATGAAATTAATGTAAGTTCATTTCCATACCTTTTTTTTTAAACCAAAACTATAATTGATATATGCTAGTATTATAATTATTGATTACCATTTATTTATCATTGTTTAAGAATTTATTTTTATGAATATTGTTTTGAAAATAATTACAAAGCGAATTATTTCCAAAAAACGAGACTGTATAACATTTTATGAAACTTGAATGTTAAAGAGATATTTTTTCTTTAAAAAGTAAATGAGAATTAATATTAAGAGATTCTTACCACAATTATTAAAAACAAACTCAAAATAATCCAAAAATAAACGGCGCACATTCACTAACACCAAAATAAGAAACATTAACTAGCGCGATTCAAACCCACGTTTTCAATCCGATAAAATAAAAACACAGAACGCGAAATTAATTTCAAAGCTAAAGCTAATCCTTTAAAGCAATCACGAAAACGATTGATTAAACCATTGACTTCTACAATACTGAATAAATCACAGCAAAAAACACTCTGCAATAATTGAAACTACGGTAATTTAAAACTACCGTAACCCAAAACCTCACCTAAGATAAGCGAAGTCTGCGAACGCAATATCATTATTACCTTAAAGAAATAGCTTTCAGGATCTTTTGCACAGTACTAAAATATAATTTCAATTTGCATCATAAGTAATTAAATCCATCACGGAATAACAAAGCAATGCAGTTTTGCATTTAATACCCACAAGTAATTAATCCATAAAAGCGTGTACAATTGCAACAATCACGGTAAAAAATCTAAACGTTTTTCAACTAATTAATCAGCATTATAAAGTGCATTATTCCAATAAGAATACAGAATAACGCTAAACGCTCATAATTGTAAACCTGAAAACGCACGTAACGAAGAGTTCAATTTCAAGTCGTGAACACCGAGATATCTAAGAATAAAACTAGACGTAACACTTTATGCAAAAGCATTAGCAAGTAACTTAGTAATTCCTATAAACTGAAAATAACACCTGAAAGTGCAATTACCTCAACGTACGTAATTAAATAACAAAGCCTACAACTTAAGTATATAAATTGCGACAATAGAGTACAGGAGCAATTAACCTCAAGTTATATTTAGAATATAAGACAAATTAAAAGCTGCATAAAAACAAGCAAATCCAAGACTACGGTAATTAATCTAACATTATTGAAATAAACATCACAAGTACATCACCACACTGTGTAAATAAGCACAAGTGACAACGACTACGATTCTAAAAATAATCAAACGCAGTCTAAACTTAAAATTAATAAATCAAAACCAAAATTAATACTACAAGTACGAAATTAATTTCAAATTTTTACCAAATTTTTATTTACTCAATCTAAACTGAAAATTAACAATTCCAAACTAAAAATAATGCCGAAAATAGCAAAATAAACCTCAATCTCTACAAAATTTGACATTACTTAATCTAATTGAAAAGCTAATGCATCCCAAGCATAATTAACGCTACAAATAACAAAACCAACCTCAATTTCTACAAAATTTGAAATTTTACAACCCAAACGGAAAATTAATAAATCCGAAGCAAAAGTAACAATACAAATAGCGAAATAAACCTCAATTCAAAAAAAAATAATAAAAAAAAATTTTTTTTTTAAATTTCCCAAAAATCGAAAACAACCCTTAACCAACATGAGTAACACAGACTTGCGACTCTATTTGAAGACAATCCAGATATTTGATGCCACGGAAGCCCATCTCTCAAATTTCATTGGAGCAGCCGAAATGTTCCTAAAAACCTTCTACAAACCCGGAGATGACGCAAGAAATTTATTGTTTATACGCTTGGTAATAAGTAAACTAACCGGAAGGGCGCTAACCATAATCGCCAGTAGGGACGATTTACAGGAATGGCAGGAGTTTAAACAGCTACTAATTGCATATTTTGGGGACCAACGTAATATAAAATGCCTGGTACGAGACCTAATAAACCTTAGAATGGAACACAATCAATCCCCCTACCAATTCGGAATAAAATGCCAAGACGTGAGAAGTTTAATTTTAACAAAATTAAAAATCGAAGAACCCGATCAAAACGTTAGACATTTAAAAACAAAAATGTATGACGAAATGGCACTAGACACGTATATAAACGCTTTACCAGAACGACTATCGGATAAAATCAGATTCCAACGACCCCAAAATCTAGAAGAAGCTATGAGCCTAGTAATAGAAGAAGAAAATGTAATGTATTACCGCAACAGACTATACAATCCCAACGCGAATAAAAGTTATTCACCAATAAAAACCATACAAGCTACAAGACAAACAACCCCTCAACAAAAATTCACACCCTTTAACGCACAAACAAATCAACCGCGAAGTAACAACCCAAGTTTTAACAATACCAATTTTAATAATCAATTTAAACATTTTTCAAAACCAACATTTAACCCAACTTTTACGAAACCAGCATTCCAACCAAGATTTAATCAAAACTTAAACCAACAAAGACCAGCATTCAACGCAAACCCTAATAGAAATACACCAATGACTAATAACAATAACAACCCTAACAATTATTACAAACCAACACCAATGGATATCTCATCTAGTAACACCAGACAAAACACAAAAATAACACATATCCGACCAAACCCTCATCAGAAACGTAATTTTACATCAGAGGAATTATTCCATCAAGAAATAGAAAAATTTGACACTGACCAGAATAATTACATTGAGACACCTACGAACAATGAATCAAACCATGCAGAAACTTATGAACGTGACGAACAATACGAAACTTACGAGGAGTACGACGAAGAAAACTCAAACTCAAATTTTCAAATGGACCAATTCATAACCGACCAAACTTAATAAACTGAAATAACATAAATCACTTAGTATTACCATACATAGAAATACCCCACGCCGAATTCAAACTATTAATCGATACTGGATCCTCTAACACATTAATTAGCCCCAGAACCGTACAAAAACATTATTTAGATTATGTAGAAAGAGAACCATTTAAAATTAAAACAGCCCATCAAACGACACTACACCAATTCGTAGCAAATATACCCTTACCGAGAACATTTAATGTTAAAATAAAACATAAATTTTGTGTATTCGAATTTAACGACAAATATGACGGATTAATCGGAATGGACCTTCTAAGAAAATTAGGAGCCAACATTGACATTAAAAATCGCTTATTAAGGACAAAATACGGAAAAATCCCAATTAAATTTCAAAACACACAAATTGAACAAAAATACACTATAGAACCCCGAACGGAAAGAAAAATAAAAATCCCAGTAAAATCTAACAAAAATTTAGGAATAATAAATCATATGACATTTCAGCAAGGAGTAGAAACCCCAACCGCCTTAGTACAAATAAAAGATAATTATGCAACCACAACAATATTAAATTCAAACGACTATCCCGTAGAATTATCATTGACAGACCCAATTAGCGTAGAAGAACTAAATTTTAACGAAATGGAAATAGACGAAAATTTAGAAAATAATTACAACCCAATAGAACATGACGAAATGTTAAGAGAAAATTTCACTAACATCCGCTTTAACACCGATATCAATCAAGAAGAAGAAAGAGCAATTAAGAACTTATGTTTTGAATACCGCGACATATTCCATTGTGAAGGAATACCATTAACATTCACCAACACAGTAAAACATAATATCGAGTTAACAGACAATAAGCCAATTTTTACAAAAGCATATAGACTACTTCATGCTAGCCAAGAAGAAGCTGACAGACAAGTAGCAGACTTATTAGACCAAGACATAATCCAGCACTCCAATTCACCATGGAGCAGCCCCGTGTTAATAGTACCTAAGAAATTAGACGCAACCGGAAAGAGAAAGTACAGAATGGTAATAGATTATAAAAAGTTAAATGAAAAAACGGTAGATGACAAATATCCACTACCAAATATAACCGAAATTTTAGACAAATTAGGCAAATGCCAATATTTTACAACATTAGACCTAGTATCAGGACATCAGGTAGAGATGGAAGAAAAAGACATATCAAAAACAGCCTTCAACACACCTAGAGGACAATACGAATACAAACGAATGCCATTTGGACTAAAGAACGCACCCGCTACTTTCCAGAGAGTCATGGACAATATATTACGAGGAATACACAATGAAAAATGCCTTGTATACCTTGACGACATCATAGTTTATTCCACATCACTGGTAGAACACATAGAAAGATTGACAGAAGTATTCGAAAGACTTAGACAAGCACATTTTAAAGTACAATTAGACAAAAGTGAATTTTTACAAAACAAGTATCATTTTTAGGACATGTAATAACACCCCAAGGAGTAATGCCAAACCCAGACAAAACAAACGCAGTTCTAAATTACCCATTACCAAAAACAAACAAAGAAATTAAAGGATTTCTAGGACTTAGTGGTTACTACCGCAAATTCATTAAAGGTTACGCTCAGATAACCAAACCCCTGACAAATTGTTTAAAAAAGGGAAACAAAATTGAACACACCCCGGAATTTATTAAAGCAGTAGACAAAATTAAAAACATATTAACTAATCACCCTGTATTAGAATACCCAGACTTTACAAAACCATTTATACTGACGACAGACGCATCAAATGTAGCATTAGGCGCAGTATTGAGCCAAGGAAAAGTAGGTAGCGATAAACCTATCAGCTACGCATCCAGAACCCTGAACGAAACCGAACAAAAATATAGCACTATAGAAAAAGAATTATTAGCCATAATTTGGGCAACAAAATATTTTAGACCTTATTTATACGGAAGAAAATTTTACATATACACTGATCATAGACCACTAGTATGGCTATGCAAACTGAAAGAACCGAATTCAAAATTACAGAGATGGAGAATCAGACTCGAAGAGTATGATTACGAAATTATATATAAAAAGGGAATTTATAACAACAACGCAGACGCTTTAAGCCGAATCCAACTCAATGCATTAGAAACGGAATCCATTATAGGAAACGTAGACGAAGAAGAAATAAGGGAAGATCCAGACGAGAGCGACACAATACATTCGACACAAAACGAAGAACCAAAAAACGCGATTAAAATTTTAAACGAGGCAATCGATATGAAACCCAACCAATTTATAATAACCGAAGTTTTAAATAACCCCAATCCAGTTAAATATACAAAAGTAGATAACAAAAAGATACATCAAATTCAAATAACTAAAGATGACAACGAGGAACAAATTATTAAAATTCTAAAAGAATACACCCCCCAGAAAAAACGATTTTATTTTTATTTCAACACCGAACATTTATACCAAAGATTTTCAGAATTATACATTAAACTATTTAATAACTCTGGACCTGAACTCATCAGATGTACTAGAAAATTAATAACACTAGACGACCCTGACGAAATAAACGATGTAATTAGAAATCAACACGAAGGAAAAACCAACCATCGTGGAATTAACGAAACTATAAAGCAACTTGTAAGACGTTATTATTTTAAAGACATGAAGGACTTGACCACAGATTTCATTAACCAATGCGAATTATGTGACAAAGCGAAATACGATAGGAAACCCCCAAAGATACCCTTAATGTTAACCAAAACACCCGACAAACCATTTCAAAACTACATGCCGATACTCTAGTAGTAGAAGCTTAAAACTATCTGACAATTGTAGACGCATTCACAAAATAGGCCAAGCAATACCAATCACATCCAAAAATAGCATCGACGTGACCCAAGGATTTTGCAATATTTCACATTTTACGGAACACCCGAATCAATAACTTTAGACAATGGTAGCGAATTTAAAATGAGACAATTCAAAACACTTTAGAACTTCACAAAATAAAAATTCATTTCATAACGGAAAACCACCCTGAATCAAACGGACTAATTGAACGATTACATTTAACCCTGTTAGAACAAATTCGATTATTAAGAATAAATTATAAAAAGGAACATATAACCAATTTAATGTCATACGCACTAATCGCCTATAATAACACAATTCACTCATCAACAAATTTTACACCCTTAGAATTAACCTTAGGACATTCAGATTCACGAAATCCCTATGACATACACTACAATAAAGAAGTATATCAACAATATGCAAAAGACCACAAAGAAAAATTAAAAATAACTTACGACAAGGTAAAAGATAAATTAGAGAACGATAAAGAACGTATCACCACAACCCGAAACAAAAATACCGACTCAAATAAATTTTCAATAGGACAAACCGTGTATGAGAAAAACTTTCAAAGCAAGCGACATAAAACAGCACCCAGAAATTTAGGACCATTTAAAATTAAGAAAATATCAGATAAAAACATAGCAGTAGTAGACAACGGTAAAGTAACAAAGTACATTCATTTAAAAAACCTAAGACACCCTGTAATTTCAGATGGACAAACATCACCCTTACCGTCAACCTCCACCCAGGTAGAACGGACAACCAAGTAATAATAGAAGACATAAAAAACAACCCCGGTATACTACCAACTAAATTAGGCAGTATGCAAAACACGATCGACTATTGGACATTCGCACAAAAATTCGACCTAACAGAATTAAAACAAGAATTTCAAACAATCACAGAAAATTATGACCGATTAAAACAATCAATGGACACGGCAAAATTCGGAAAAGAATACGCAATAGAGACGATGAATTACAACAGCATAATAGAAAACATTTTAAGAAACATAGAAAATAAACTTAATAGACTAATACCCAACGAACAAACTACGAGACGAAAAAGAGGACTAATCAACGGATTAGGTAACATAATAAAAGCTATCACAGGCAATTTAGATAACCAAGACGCAGAACGTTATGACAACACAATACAACAATTAATTGAGAATCAAAACGACATAAAAACCATAATCAGCAACCAATTATCGTTAACCCAATCAACGATTATAAAATTCAACGAAACATTGAGAAAGTTAGTAATAAATCAGGACAGTATAGCCAACCGAATGCAAACCCTTGAAACCACCATGCAAACTACCTCGTTAGGCATGCGAGATTTAATTAGATTTAACACAATATTTACTCAAATAATATCCACCCTTAGTTTAATGCAACAAATTTTAGCAACGTTAGAAAACGCAGTAACATTTGCAAAATTAAAAACCCTACACTCTAGCATTATTGAACCAACCGATTTATTAAACGAATTAATAAGAATTAGATCACTTATAATTAACAGTAAATTACCTTTTGATGTAACAGAATCGAACATTCTAATATTTGAAAAGATAGCTATAGTAAAAGGCTACATTAAGAATAACGAAATAATATTTTTGATAGAAATCTAGATAGTAGAAAGTAACAATTATCAATATTATCATTTATTTGCTTTTCCAACAAAGGTTACTAGCACATATCAAGTAATCATACCCAAAACCAAATTCCTATCCCTAAATGAACTGAGATATGGTTATACAAACGAAAAATGTACTGAAGTAACACCAAACCAATATTTATGTCAATCGATGACGACAACAACCATTCAAGAAGACAGTCCTTGTGAAGTACAACTATTAAAATTCTCAAATCATTACGAAAACTGTGAAACTAAACAAGTGCAAATAACTAATATGAAAATTCAAAAAGTTACAGATAACAAATGGATAGCCATTTTCCCAACAGAAGTAATAGCAACCATCCACTGCAACCAAGATGAAAATAACCAAGCATTAATCGGAAGCAAACTAATTACCCTCAAAGAAGACTGTTATGTGAAATTGAAAGGAGAAGTAATCAGAGTTTATCAAGATCCCATAACAACAAAGAAACTTGCAAACCTACCGGAACTACAATTCAAAATACAACAAGAAGACGAAGAAATAATCAAGAAACCTATGAAGCTAGAGCATCTAGACTTAGACGACCTCAACCACGCCGTGAAATTAGTGGAAAGTTATAAAGAACAATTAAATGAACTCAAAACGCCAAAGTTACATTATAATAATATAAGTGTGTGGACAATTGTATTAATCATTTTAGTAATTTTGTAATCATGTATGTATTATACAAAATGTACCTTAGATATAAGAATGAAGGAAACAGTTCTAGATTTAAGGAAACAAAAGAAAACAAAGAAACGACAAGTATACCTTTAGAAATAATGAATTTTAAATGAAATTGAATAATGTATTTTATGTATTTAAAAATTAAGAAAAACCTTAATTTTTCATTTACGGTGGGAGGAGTTATGTATCCCCCAATTACATATATATATTGATATATTGAATCTAATAGGAATTATTAAAAATTATTAAGTAAAAGTATAAGTTCAATGCAACATTGTAACACAAGGATAACCCAGAGAGGTTATCGACAGTTCATGTGAACGGACATGCAACTTTGCATCCGTGAGGGCAGTGATACTGCAGGTGGCAGGTCACAGGCGGTCAACAGACCGCAATTACTTAGAATTAAGTCGTTACATTGTAATAAAGTGTACAATTAAAGAGAAACGCAGACATGAGATCTGCAAGTTCTCACAGCCGTGTGAGGGGCAGGTTATTATAAAAGGCCCGGGAGCTCAATGTCCGGCAGTCAGTCTTCGAACTCCATACTTCGTTGTTCAAGCTACTCAACCGAGTCAGTCTTCAAACTCCATACTTCGTTGTTTGAGCTACTCACCAGTACAATTAATTATTTCTCTGAGTAAGTAATTAGTATATGTAATATTACCATGAACTCAAGGCTGTGTTATGCAGCATAAGTCAGTTATTTGTTTAAATACAGTATTTGTCGACTTCCATAAAATACAACTCCGGGTTAAAGCTCAGTGCAAGTAAATTGATCCGTTAGATTATTGTTTTGGAGACCGCATCGTTTTAGAAGGGTCTTCTATTATATTGTGTTTCGACGGTGTCAGAGGCCGTTAATCACTAAGCCACGAGACTACCTGAGTATGCAAAGCTCAGGTCAGGAGTCACGTTACTGTACTATTTGACCCTTGAGAAGGTCGTATTTTTCCTGGTGTTGATGACCCCGTGGTTAAAGGAGGGTCGTCGCAATAAGCAAGTTAAGTAGACTACGGTAGAATTAATTAATTATTGTATTGGGGTGGTTTCACCCAGAACTGTTATTAATATTCATAAAATAAGGATCTTAGTTTAGTTTAGTTAAGATGTGTTTGTGCTAGCCGGAGACTTTAAAAGATTAGCCCCTGTGAAGTGACTTATTTTCTGTCCTGCAATCTTGGTTCATTGCCCACGAACAAAGTGCGACGAGAGCTATTACCGCGATTGGTCCATGGGCCGTTTAATTCCCATGGTAGCGCCCTATTGTAAATAATGTTATTTACTGTATATTTTTGTTATGCATATGCAATTAGTTAAAGTTTTAGCTAGTAGCCCATTTAATAAAACAATCGGAATTTCGTCTCAGTGTGTTTGTTTAATGAACCCCCCCCTCTCACCGACTGCTGCAGCTTGCGAGGCAACGTCCCGAAACGTGAGGGTACGATAGTGCTAGAGGTCCTGTCATTTATTATTTATTGTTAATTGGATACCCTCCTGCGGTAGGTAAATATAATAAATTACAACTTGTCGCATTTGTTTTAGTTATAGTAGTGTTTCGTGCTCTCCGACAAATTTGTGCTGTCGATTATAACTGCGCTACATCAAAGACTCGTGTGTGCATTTATAGATGTAGTTCGAAAACAATGGGGCTCCACATTCCGTTTCCTGGTTACTCGTAAGACGCGCTATCGGTTGAAAAAACCAGGTGACGCCTAAAATAAACATTTACTAGAATGTAAGTTAGGGTATATGTAAGTTAGTGAGACTTTAGATTTTAAGTTTTTACCGTGCTAACAGTCTTTTTCTTTTTTTAAGTTTTTTTTATGGTTTTGTCGCGATTGTTACATTCCAAATTTGGAAATGCACATTGTTAAATATGTGAGTATACTCCTGCAAATATTTTCAAATAAACTTGTTAATTTTCGCCATTCCGGACAGTTTTGTTTGCGCAAAAGAATGCGCAGGCGCGGAGTGAATGACGGCATTAGCCACGAGACTTCGAAGCCAAAAACAGCTACGTGTGTTGCGTGTCTGTCTTTTCTCTTTTTTAGGATGTAGGTTCCCTTTTATCTTTATCTTTAAGTACCTTTACCTTTATCCTTGTTGCCTTACCTACGAAGGAACGAAAGAGGAGGGTCGACTCAACAATGGCGTGATGGACCCACAAGGAGATGGCCCTGAGATATAACTGCAAGACGCGTTTTAAGTGAGTACATTGCTTTATTTATATTATAGATTAAGAATTGTATCACTTTTAAACGTGTTTGGTATTTGATACAATGTGCCGCGTAATTATGTTATACTATACGATTGCGCAATAATGTGAAATGCGAAATTGTATCAGTCGTGGTGACATTTAGCTAACTGATTTTTATTTATTTATTTTTTTTTGTTTTGTTTTCGAACTTACTTAAGGTCGGTTTGACGCAGCTCTAAATTCTTTTCTGTTCTGCGCTAGTCTAAAAAGGTCTACTAACTCTTCACAAACTAAAACACTAATAATTTGACTGATGTAGCTTTGTATAAGTCTTCCTACTCTATTTTTATTTGGTAGTCTATAATCTAAGACCTTACTAAATAGTTCCTCATGTCTGAACTGGTGCTCTATCATCCTATCTCTCATGACCTTTAATTGTTTCCACATACAGGGTTCCTCACCTCCCCTTCTATAAACTTCCTCATTTGTTATTCTATCTGTCCAACTAATCTTTAACATTCTTCTATAACACCAAGTTTCAAAAGCTTCTATTTTTTTTTATCTACCTCTTTAATTGTCCAAGTCTCACCACCGTATAATAGAACGCTCCATACGTAGGACTTTAAGAAACTTTTTCTATTAGCAATTAGTAAGTCTTTCTTATTAAAAACATTTTTCTAGCCTGAGCTATTGTAGCTACTATATCCCTTCCGCTACGTCCGTCCTTTGTAATTATACTACCTAAATAGCAAAATTCATCTATCTCCTCTAACTCGGTATTGCCTATTTTTAATTTTGGTTTAGAACTAAGCTGTTACTCACTTGTCATTGTCTTTGTATTGCCTGAGTTAATTCTCATACTATAGTTACGCTGTAGTATCTCATCTAAAATATTTAAAAACTCTCCAACTCTTGCCTAGACTCTCTGCTATAATGGCTATATCATCTGCAAAATGTAACATGTCTATTTTCTGTTCCTGTACACTAATACCTATCTCTTTTCTCTCTCTAGCTACGTTGAAAGCTTCCTCAATATAAACATTAAAAATCGAGGGAGATAGTATACAGCTCTGTCTAACACCATTTCTAATCTTAGTTTCCTTTTGTATTTCATCAAATCTAATTACTACGCTTTGGTTTTTATATAGACTGTATATAATTTTTCTATCCCTATGAGAGATTCTTACTTATCGCAAAACCTTGAACAAAACAATTCAATTAACTCTATCAAATGGTTTTTCTAAATCTACAAACGCCAAATGAGCTTTTAATTTTTTTGCAACCTTTTTTCGATAATTACCCTAATCATTAGTATCGGTTCTCTAATCGCTCTGTCTTTACGAAAACCATATTGGTCTTCGCCTAAATAATTCTTAGTCAAAGCTTTCTACTCTATTTTAATTATTATTGTTAGTATTTTGGAAGCGTGGGAAGTTAAACTAACCGTTCTAAGATTCTCACAATTATCAGTTCCTGACTTTTTTAGGATTGGGATAATAATAATTTTTCAAAACCTATCGGGCCCTCACATGTGTCATATATTACTTTTACTAGTTCATGTAATCTGTCTAAAGTTTTCTGAATTGCATATTTTATTAATTCTGCGAGTATATCGTCTATTCCCGGCGCTTTATTTAGTTTAAGATTCCTAACAGCTCTATCAAATTCCTCTCTTAATATTGAGAACTCTATTTCTACATCCTCTTCTTGGTCGTTCTCTAACTCATCCATATCGTCCCCTTATATAAATCTTCTAAATATTTTTTCCATAATTGACGCCCAGTGTAGTTTAAAATAATAAAACATGCAACCTTATAAATAAAATTAGTAGCTGACGATTATTCAAGAAAAAAATTATATTTTTATAACTAAAATATACAATCAAACCAAAAGACAAAATAAATGAAACTGACTCTTTATAATTATGTGCTCAGCGCTGTGGTAAGATATAAAAAGTGGGCGTATGTACAATTTCTATCATATCTTATTGCTAACGTCAGGCTCACTATACTAAATAAAATACCTAGTGACTTCGATATTGGTACTAAACTTCACGAGCTCGCTGCAAAACCGTATTTAGTTGATAGGGTTACTCTTAGCGTAAAATGTGTATCTATCCAATCATATTCTCTAGTCTTAAATAAAACAGAAATCTTGAACCTAAAAACCGAAATATTTTTTTAACATTCGTATTGAAACTACTACGACGATCTAATTTTTATTTAATGTAAGAAAACGTTAAAAAAAACAATAAAATCACACAAATTCCCATGCAATTAAGATGTATAAATTATAATTAACAAAAATGTACCATCTCCTGAAATTGATAACTTGACCGCCAAAACCATGTCACAGGCGCTTTAGACAATCAAAAATTTTAAATACTGTTTAACATCCTTAGAGTACGTTATTTACAAACGCATTTTAAAATTTCAGCATTGGGTTCACAGAGAAGTAAAGATATATTCCAGCGTTTACTTTTTAGTACGTAGTGCGCTCTAACATCCTTAAATATCATTTGGAAGTGTCGATTTTCTGAATATGTGATTCCTGTAACGAAAACCCTAATATTCTAATAATCAATTGCAATACTCTGCAACGAAATTATGCAGTTAAACCATTACTGTAACTAATTACAAAATACAGGCGCACCAAAAAATAACTAACAAAGTTTATTGCAATATTGATCCATTTCAGAAATACAAACCATTCATGTCTAGAAAACTGTATTAGTAATTTAAGATTCAAAGTTAATTTAGCTATTCAATGTGAGAGGACTAGCTTATTAGAAATAAATGCATTTTAACTAATGGTTTTATAATTAAACTATTCAATTGTGTACTTGTTATCATTTACATTGACAGGATCACCACCAAATCTCGTTAGTGTCGCACTTCTTGGTGGTACAAACCACACAACTTCGTTTACAAGTAACTCTCAGAAACACCTACACTTAGTTTTGCTTAGCATATACAAATGCTCGCGTATAAGTGGCAGTAAACAGCATGTAACTAACTGGTAATTTAGTCAGTTTATGCAATTACTGCAATAAACAAGTTTCAAGTAAGTGTGCAGCGTGTCTGGAATGCAAAGTTTATATGTATCCATCATGTTAAGAAAGACATGGGGATTTTTTGCCTAGTTCTGGCATTAGTAATAGTGTTTTTGAATATAATAACTATCGTAAACATCGTGATCTTAAGCAAATTTATTTGTACCTACTATTACCTGTACATCTAATCCAATCATTGCTCCAGATAGTAAACTTCATGATATAATATAAGCTGATCTAAGAGAAGAGTTTAATACAGTGATAAACTTCCTATGCAGCAATATATTTAACGACATGATTAACGATATAATTAACTCGTATATCATTCATAACACTAAGGCCCGGTTGTATAACATCAGTTTAAACTAGGTTCATAGCAAAACTCAGTTCAATTTATGTGGGATTGTTGTACGGTTGCGGATTAACTGTTGAACCATGGTCAATAGCTGAACCACCTTTGATCTCTAGTTAAACTGAGTTCAGTACTTTTTAACCTCACTTTTAAAACGACATTTGTTTTCTTATATTTGGTTTTGTAAAAAAATGGATATTCCTGAAAATTTAACGGAGGACGAAGATTTTGTAGAGTTATTTGAAATGGTTCTCAATCCTAGATTGCCAAAGTATATAGACATAGACCTAATAACTTTCAAATATGGAATGATGATCAATTTGTTCAACGCTTTCGTTTATCCAAGCAAACAGTTAGGATTGTGATAGATACAATCTCCGAAAATATAAGGAATGAAAGGGCACTGTATATTTCTGTCTATTATCTAATATTTTCTTATTATTATGTTTGTCTTTTAGAAATCGTGCACTGTCACCAGAAACTATAGTGTTTATAACTTTACTACGCTTTTAAGTAGTGGTTCATTTTTACAAATAGTAGAGGATATGCAGGGTGTTGATAAAAGTACTGTTAGCAGAACAGTAGCAAAAGTTATTGAAAGTATAGCTAAGCGCTTTAGATATTTAATATGTTTTTCGAACAATGTAGAGGAAAAGCAAATAATTCATCATTGTTTCTACACTATAGTAAAACTACCAAACTGTGTAGGCGCATTTCGATTGCACACATATTAAAATAATATCTCCTGGTGGCGATGCCCCAGAAAATTATAGAAACAGAAAAGGCTTTTTTTTTCAGATAACGTTCAAGCTATTTGCGATGCTAACTTGCGACTGCTCAATATTGTATGTCGTTGGCCGGGTGCTACACACGATTCAACAATATTTGCAAATTCTAGAATTCGAGCACAATTTGAAAGTGATGCTTTTGGAGATAGTATTTTAGTGGGGGATAGCGGGTATGGAATTAAACCTTACTTAGTTACACCGCTATTAAATCCAAACTCGCCTGCTGAACGGTTATTTAATGAAGCTCAGATTAGAACAAGGAACCCAACTGAAAGATGTTTTGGAACATGGAAAAGAAGTTTTCCAATAATTGCCCTTGCAATACGTCTAGTCAAATCCAAGGTAGAAGGTGTTCTAATAGCAACTGCTACATTGCATAATCTTGCAATTATGATAAAGGATCCAGTAGCTACTGTGGATGAAGAAACCGAGGTTGCAATTAATTTGGCTAATAATATAAATATTCCACCACATCCATATGTAAATGAAGATGCTACAAACAACGTAACAAGACTGGTACTAATTAGATACTATGGAACCATAGAATAAATTGATAGTATAGAAATAGCTTAAGATGTTTATTAGAAATATATACATTCAATTATTTTAACTTATTTAAATTTTTTCAATAAAAGATCTTTTTCTAATTGGAGTATTTGTAGTTTAATTACATGCAGTTCCTCCTCTTTGGTTTTTCGATCTGCATACTCTTTCCCCAGAAACTGCATTTTCATTTCATGTTCCTTTAGCATAATTTCCATGCGTAAAGCACTTTCCTCTTTCATATAAGCTTCTCGAGCTTCTTCCGTGTTTGCTTTAGTTTGCACCCACATCTGCATTTACTTGCTAAGTTCTTTCTTAGTAGTTCCTATGAAGTGTAAATATAAAAAAACACCTCATTATTAGAAGAGACGGTTTTACCCAATTCGTCCGTTTTTGCCTCCTACAAACATTATTCAATTATGTATTAAATAAGTAACAAAAATTTTACCATTATCCGCATATTCTATTGTTTCTTCAGCAGCTGCGTGTGCATAAGTGTGGCCCATTTCTTCGTTTGTAGGTACCAAAAATATATCACTTACTAAAGTTAATGACTTTACTTTTAAATATACTTACACATTGCATCATCATCATATTCGAACGGTAATCCTTTAATTCGTACTCCTAAAATTTCCTTAACCGTTTCATCAACTGGGGTATAAACAGTCGTTTCGGGTGGACCACCTCCTGTAGCAAAAAGCAAACATTTTTCATCTGCAAACTTTTTTGGTTCGTTTTTAATATTTTCGTATTTGTTTCTTAAAATACGAGAAACTCTGTAAACAGCACCACCAGCTGAACTATTAAATTCTTCTGTGATTTTCTCCCGCGTTTTTGATTTTAACTTACTACTGGAAGCGTCTGACTGCTTATTCTCTATAACACGTTTATACTTGTTTACTAAAGATACTAAAACCGCCTCTTCTTTATTAGTAAAGTTGGCTGCTAGTTTTATGTTAGAGGGCCCAGCAATATTCATGACCGCTATTTCTGTAAATAAAACATTCGATTAAAGTTCAAATGTGAATAGAGAAATTTACCTTTTGCCAATTACAATAATTATACACAATTAGAACTATAGGAACAATTGGACCACAAATAAATAAAATGCGAACTGTTTATATTGAAGTAGGGTTACTTTCTTAGGTTAAAATAAAAATTAGACACGATAAACGTTACTTCAAATTGCGCATGACAGAAAGTACATAAACGTCGTTCAACTAAGCTTTATTTGATTAGCAGTTCTACAACACAACTACGCTTGAACGAGGTTCAATAATTAAACGGAGTTTTTGTGAACGTGGTTTAAACTAGAAACTGTAAAACCGGACCTAAGTCGTTCTTAGTCGAGCGTCAGTATTTAAAAATTAAAATTGATAATTTAAAGCAAAGTAATATTCGGGCCCGCGCTAGCACTTTTGGCGCCCTTGTGCAAATTTAAAATAGCGCCCCAAATTTGTATTACGTTCATATGTGAGTACAGATACGGGTTAAGTTGGGTATTATTATTCACTATTGAAAAATAATTTTAAAAAGCATTTTTATAAATTTATATTTTACAAGTACAAGCCATACAAGTATTGAGGTATATAACATAATTATAAACTTATAGAAAACAGAAATATATTCTAACAATACTACAACTCAAAATTTTTGTATTTTAGTTTCAAATGTAATATATGATACAAAAGCACAAGGTATTAGGTATTGTTATTAATATTTTAGCTAAGTGAATTGAGCTTTTCGTGCTTTAATTTTTGCAAACCGTTTAATTAAATCTTCTGTGTCTAATTCTTTAAGCTGGTCCGATTCTATTAAAATCATAGTAAGATAACTTAGTCGTTTTTGCCCCATGGTCGATCTTAAATAATTTTTTATTATTTTGAGTTTTGAAAAAGATCGTTTTGCGATAGCAACCGAAACCGGCATTGTTAATAAAATACAAAGTATTTTGCTCATATTAGGGTAAATGTGTATCTATACAATCATATTCTCAAGTCTTAAATAAAACAGAAATCTTGAAACATAAAAATATATATATATATATATATATATATATATATATATATATATATATATATATATATACATCTTAAACCATTACTGCGTACTTTCATAAAGCAGTGCTATTGCGTCCCCCTGAAAACACGGTGCTATACAAATTTTTGTTGTGAATATTAGTCGCTGAAGTTAATTTCTGTTCAGTACACGCCAAAAAAACAACAAAATTAGAAATTTGGATATACACGCGATTTTCTTACTTTGTGCATATTACTAGCTCTGTATGATTGTTGCACAATGCTAACTCCATTTAAGACATATATGGTATATTGTTGCGTCTAGCAACGCTGCCATGTTTTGAATAAGAAATTTAATATATTTAAATCCGTACAAATAATCATGCTAGTTTAGGATTCGGATTTAATTACAAGTAAGATTATAGTAATGTTACTGATCTAAATTTTAACTATTTAGATGCTTTGATGTACATTTAAATTATTCAGAATTATAATACTTTAGTTTGAAGATTTGAAAAGTTTAAATATAATACCCTGCATACATTATTTTAAAGCTAATGTTTTCGAATGTTTTAAAATATCTAGTTGTTGTCACAAATGAAGTTGGTATAAAAAAAGTTCCATTGTATGTTTATGACCGTGAAGTCATGCTGCTCTCACATTTTTCTAGCAGCTTCAGATTGGTTGAGTTGCGTGCCAATACTGAAGCCATTGTTAATTCATTCATTCTGGCTACTTTATTAAATACGTCGGGATTGAATGGACATTAGTTGGGATTGAACCAATTTATAAATGAGAATTAATACACGTGCAAGAGTAAACACAACATTTTTGCATACTAGAATGATTCTAAGAGTCGGTATTTTAGCAGGCGCCGTTTAGTCGTAACATAACCTTTAATTTTATTTGTTGTTTTTGTTTTGAGTAAAAACATTATGAATTAGTCATGGGCGTTATTATTTACTTGGGTGAATAGTTCGTACTGAATTTATTCAGTCAAGTGAATAGTTCAAAATGAACTATAGACGGAAAAGAATAAAAATACTTTTGGTCTTGTGATATAATGCTTGTATTCATTCGATATTCGGTACGGGAACTTAACGAGTTTTTAAACTGATTTATAGGAATTGTAAATGTAAATACTTAATAAATAGTACCTATATTATTCACTTTCAGTATGTCGGCAATAAAACTGTAGTTAGTTAACCCTTATATCTGTTATTAGTATATTATATAAACTTGGTATACAAATCAATTTGATAAGCAATCCAAGAGCATTTCAATTAAATAATTTAAGTCAGATTTAAAAAGAGACGTATAGTAGGGATGTTAAATATACTGCGAATGCAAATAAATGGGGTGAAATTCTCAAGGACCATTCGGTTTGGTTACCTACGTACTAATTAATAAATTTCTCGGAAGAATGCACAATTGTAGATACGGGTCGTGTATAATTGGAGCCAGCAAGTGGTAGCCTAAGGGCAGTTTATTTCTATTTTATTCATCGGGTGGTTTATTTCTTTTTCTATGTATATCCACAAATTTTTAAAAGGTAAATAGTGAAATACTAAGAATAAGAAGTTCAATTGTATACGTAATTGTGTTTAAATTAGGCTGCATTTAAACTTTTCACTTCAGTTGTTTGAGTTCTTTCAGTTATCTATATTCAGTAAAGTTTTTTCTGCGGATTATTTGAGATTTTATTCTGATTTTTGATACATTGTTTTCTGTTTTTATTGTCGTTATTGTGTTATTGTTTTGTTGGCTGTGTATTATAGATTTTCATATTTATTGTTGTTATATAGTGTTAGTGTTATATTAAATCAATAATTGCAATATTACATCCAAAAAATTATAAGATGTTTTCACGGCGAAGAAGAAGTGCTATGTGGAGCCATTTTCACGAAATTGAAATTGGTAAAAAAGCAAAATGTCTCTATTACTTGCAGCTTCTCAGCATATCAAGTGGCTTGTTCAATAATTTATCCAGGCATCTTAAATCAAAACATCCAACTGTTGCAATAAATAATTGTGAGTCTGCATCTCGCCAATGTAATCCTCCTGGAGGGAAGTTTCTGGTGAAGAAACCCATGCTGAAACAGCTGAAGCTATTGTTCAGCAAACACAGACGGTGGTTAGTGGTTGTCAAGAACAATCAACTATGAATTTTGATAACCCCGTTAACTTTTAAAAGAAAACGAGTAGCGCAAACTATAGTTTTCGATTATATGTCAACTTCAAAACCGGTAAGCGCCTTAAAGCAAAAACAAATTGACGATCAATTAATAACAATGATTGTGAAAGAATAGCAGCCGTTTTCACTAGTAGAAGATGTAGAATTTAAAAAATTTGTATCAATACTGAATCCTGGTTACAAACTTCCATCGAGAAAAACAATTTTGACCCATCTTATTCCCAATCTTTATCTCAAGTGTAAAGGAAATTTGCGTGAAAAGTTAGAACACAGTAAAGCAGTTTGTCTTACTACAGATTGCTAGACTTCAGTGAAAAACCAAAATTTCATGGCGATAACTGCACATTTTGTTAATTCCCACGCTGAATTAATCTCGGTACTATTAGAATGTGTCGAGTTTGAAGAGCGACACACAGCAATTCTGTTATCCGAAAGACTAAAAGAAGTTGTGGGGAAGTGGGGTTTGGAAAATAAAATTGCCGCGTGTGTTAGTGATAATGCTGCTAACATAGCAGCCGCGGTTCAAAAATGTCAGTGACATCAGTTGGGTTGTTTTGCTCATTCAATAAATTTAATAGTTCAGAAAGCTGTACGGGAAAAGGCAGTTGCAGAAATAATTCTGAAGCTTAAATCTATAGTGGAACATTTTAAAAGAAGTCCGCATGCACTTGCTAAGTTGCAGGCTACTCAAAAACAAATGGGCCTTCCTGAATTAAAATTAAAGCAAGATGTCTCTACTAGGTGGAATTCCACTATAGATATGCTGTGCAGATGTTTAAAAATAAAGGATGCATTAGTTTCTACCATTGCTCTTTTGGATGGTAATCTTGCAAATGTGATGCAATCAGAATAGAGAATTATTGAAAAATTAATAGAAGTTTTTTAAATATTCAAGTTGGTAACTGAAAAAGTGTCATCCGAAAAAACAGTCACCGGGTCTAAAATAATGGTTTTCATTAAATCAATTAAAGCGCGCATGTGATATTTTTCGCGACTTTCTGTAACCGAATTACCAGAAGAGATACAGGATGTAGTACAATGTATAAGGAACGATATGTTAACCCGTTTTAAGCATATTGAGGATAATGAACTTATGGTTCAGTGTACCATTCTAGATCCTCGTTTTAAACAGCTCGGATTTGAAGATCCAAAAAAATTTGATGTGGCTGTAGCAAATTTAAAACGCAAATTGGGAACGGGGAATATTACTATTCACCAACAGCCACTAGCATCAGAAACATACTCTTCGGTGTCTTCCTTATTGTGGCAAGATTTTGATATGTCAATTAAAAAACTCACTGCTACAGAAAACCATGAGGCAGCAAGAATAGTGGAAGTAGATAAATACTTAAACGCGCTGCTTTTACCCAGAACGGAGGACCCTTTAAAATGGTGGTTTGATAGAAAAAACGTGTATCCGCGACTTTTTGAAATTGCACTTAAACGACTCTGCATCTTGGAAACATCAGTACCTTGCAAAAGAATATTTTCAAAGGCCGGGCAAGTAATATCTGAGAGAAGAACTCGATTAACATCTTCAAATTTGTCAAAAATTGTTTTTTTAAATTATAATTTATAATAAGCATGAAAGGATAGCATAACTGTAAATATGTATTTATTTTATTTCTAGATGTAACTGCATTTCATTTTTTAAAACATTGTTACACTTAAAATTATTATTTATCGTGTACCGTTTTACTGCAATACTAATATTTACAATCAAGTTATTGAAATAATCACCCTTTAACTATTAAATAAACGTTATATCTTTTGCTGAATAGTAGGACACTATTATTCCATTCAAGGATTTATAATTTGTATAACAACTAACAAAACCCACTCACTTTATAAGTAGTTCGATTGTTTGAAATTTTTTCTTAATTAATCCTACACAACAATAGACAAATCATAAAGTCTTAATAAAGTTCTTGGGATTTTAGTTATGTTGAAAGTAAAACATAGTGTACAATTGATAGTTTCTTCTAACTCAAACTATTCAGTATTCGCATTCAACTATTCACTTCATGGTTTATGTTCAGATTCATCCCTATGATTCACCCTTCACGGTTCTTGCAGGCAAAGAGAGGGTTGTTGTCCGTTTCCTGACCTTTTATATGACATCAGTTCACTAGTATGCTTCTTTTATTCTGTAGTTCGTATTGAATTATTCTTTCAGAATCCAACGAACTAGTTCGTTCAGTTTAGCGTTCGGAATAGTTCATTTCAACCTATTTGTTCATGAACGACCCATCTATATTATGAATCTTTCTATGTAATAATGCTTCGCGCTGGATCCTAAATTAATAGTTTTCTACTTCGGTATAATATTATTTGAAGATAATTCTAACAAAAAAACTACTTAATATTTAAAGATTTACTATGGAAAATATAACAATTGTCACTGTTCGTTACTTGGGCAATTTGAAGTATTATAGGTTAGTTGTATTATTTACATTCAAAATCCAATAATGATAATTTTTAGTTCTGTTGCTAAAAAGTGTTCCAGCAAAACTTTATAACATCGAATATCTTATAACAGATATGCCATTATAACTATTTAGAATAAATTAGTGATATTCAATTATACCTATGTTGGTCTTCCCAACACATAAGGAAATAATGCATACATGGGTTCAGAGGTTAATAATTTAAATAAAATTAAGGAATATCCTTCAATTGTATATTAATTAGAGATCAATATAAGACTAGAGTTAACATCAGTGAAGCACTAGAAAAAAAGAGCGACAGAAATCTGACAAAACTTGAAGCCGAAATGGAGGACATGCATGCCAGATTGAAAAGGTATATCATCTACAATATACCGATGATTTGAAATGAAAAAACCTGCCGTTACTGGTTAGACGATGCTGCATCATTCATGAGTTTGCAATTATATAAACATAAATAAAGTTTTAAAAATGCAAATCTTTTATGTTTTGCACAAAAGGTATTTAAATTATTCTATAAAGACAATGCAGTGCTAATGTTAATACCCAATAGAAAGGTTAGAACAAAAAAGACTAATTATTAACAAACATAGTTAAGGTAGGATGTTATGTCATTTTGCTAGCATTTACTAAAAGAGATCGTTAAATCTGTCTAATCGTACCATCTTCTCTCCTTATGTGCATCGCTTATACATTTAGAGATAGCACAATTAATATGAAATCATGATAAAATCAAATTAAGAAATAAAATAGATATTTCAAGATTTGATTTTTGTCTGGGGTACCTAGCGCAGCACGCCAAATTGTATGCACTCATTATTTTGTACTATTTGTAATTTATTTTTATTAAATTTCTTTTTTGAAATGCAGATGCGTCTAACTAGTAAAAATTTAGCAAAAATAATTGTACAATATGGAAGTGCATGTAATTTATGTGAAACATTTATTGCCATTAAGTAGTTTAAATTAAAGAATTTCATATTTGGTAGTTTTTAGACACATTATTTAACATCCAGAGTGCGTATTATTCTATCTGTTGAAACAATTCTTTTATAAAACAAAAATTGATATCACTTTTAATATCAAATACATTAATCTTCTTAATATGTTTTATATTCAAATATGTGTAACATAGAAAATACATTTGGAATTATCGTTAAATGGGTGGGCACAAAATTCATGAACCCAGTGGCAAAAACCGAATGATTTCAAATTGTAACTTGATTTTTTGTTGCAAAGGAAATCTGAAATTCCAATTTCAGATATGTGTTTAGCATGAAAAAGTGAGCAAAACGAATATTACGAACAAATTTGTGCCTATCGAAATAAATAAGTTATGAAGGTTTAAAGTTCGTTCTGGCAATGTTATGTTCCACATTTAACTGATTTTATTTGTTACTTATATTGCATTGCAAATATCAATTTTTTCAAATAATACCTCAAAATAGAATAGCAACAGATTTATGTACTTAGTAATGCTAAACAATACAAAATAATAAACTTAAAACGAAAATGTTTATTTATTAAAAAGTATTTACAGAGTTCTGCTATATAGGGTGATTGACTTTTCCACATCAATATAAATAAAAAATTCAAAATGGAATCTATAACAACTTTATATGCTCTTTCCAACTATCTACAAAATCATGCGGACAATTTAAAAACAAAAGAATAGTAATTTCTGACATTTTTTAACATAACACCGTGTAAATTGTTTGATGATGCAAAAGCTCATTAAATTCTGAACACAATGTCGTTCTTGTTTTTTTCAATTTAAGTGAAGAATTGTGTGTTAAATTCTAAAGAAACTATTTAATACACTAGATTAACTAAAAAACAAAATTTGTTTATCAGCCCAAGAAACTACGTCTGAAATGTTACATGATTTGCATTTTGGATAGTTTATTTAGCAATTTGCTTATGCTTTGTTGTGAAATAAAAATAAACATTTCTTTCTTTAGTTTTTCATCAAATTTCATATTTCCAAAACCTACTAAAGATGAGTTTTCTTTAATATTAACTCCTAATTTTTTGCTTAAATTTAAAAACTAAGAATTTAATGAGTGCTCGCATTATCAAACAATATTCTATAGAAAATTTGGCAATTACTGCTCTTGTTTCCATAATGTCAGTATGATATAGTAATCAGTTAGAAAGGAGAATAAAAAGTTGTTAAAGATACAATTTAAAATGTTTCATTTACATTGATTTTGACGGAATTATAACCAGTGTGTAGTGAAAAGTCATCCGCCCTTTACAGTACAAATTAAAGAAAAATTTCCAAAACAAAATTAGGATAAAGTAATAACATAAAGAAAATATTGCTGTAATGTTCTATACGTGATAACAGAATAAAAATCAATTTTTTTTTAATATAGTTGGGTAAACTTTCTAAGTTACTATCGAGTTTTACATTAGGCCTCAGCATACATCTTATATCTGTGCAATATTATTTTTTCTAATAGCAATTAAATGTGATGACAAATCTTTTACACATGTGCTATCAACCGAAACGAAACCAAGCCAAACAAGTAGTCAAAATAGTTAATGTTGTTTTTAAAACACGCCACAAATATGAAATTGAGAATGCATACCAATCTGTTTATACTAATAGAGCTATTCAAAACAATTAACTAGCAATTAGTTTTGTAGTGATTAAATAGCGCAGTCCAACAGATGTCCGATGACAGGGTATTCACGTCTTTGGTTATAGTGGAAGAGCGTATCAAGAAGTACAATACTCTATTTGCGATAAATATGTGATGATGTCATAGACAGTCTAAGTGCCAGGGATTGTATAATGAGAATATATATAGGAACGTTGCTTTTTTGATATCATTTAATGTGTTACCGTTGGTAGTTTTGTGCTGTGTTGTAACATTTTTTGCTTCTGCTCCTTTGACATTTCCCATTGCATTTTCACTGTTTAATTTGTAATAAAACGTTTATGCTTTACGGATAATGTTTTCATATCGAGTAGAAAAATACATCTATCATAAAAGTGCATTGTGTCATATTATTAGTTTAAGTTTATCATTACAACTCCACATTTAAATGAATTATGATGTCATCACATATCTAACACGAATAGGGTATAACATTATCTTTATCACTAAAGATGAGAACATGCACAAAATGTGTACAATAATGTGATTAGGGTTTGAAATAGGTAGGCATTAACTTTTAAAATCCCATAATCATTAAAAAATACTCTGTATGTAAGAATACCACTAAATTTAAATTTTTCCTTAACGATCTCTATTTTTCTTAGTGTATTGATTTTGCACGAAAACTTTAATTTTAAGCCAATTCTTATTTTGCAGTAACTCGGGATATTTGGACTTCAGTTCCTCACATTCAGTTCTCTTTGGAGGTTTACTATGTTTAATATGATTCCTAAAGAATACCATAACTACACTCTTTTGTTTAGTTGTCCAAGGAACCAAAGTGCGGTACGTTTGGGTTTTTGGAGTAACTGCAGAGGAAGCAGGCACATCTGCAATTGTACTAAGAACCAAACCACAGTTTGGTTCAGAATTTAATAAATTTTCTTCTTCAAAATTGTCATCAGTATCACTTTCATTATCATTCTGGTTATCGCCGAGCAAGTCCTCTTCCATATTAATAGTAATTTCATTTAATGATTGTCCTCTGAATTCATTAACAGCACCTTTCTCCAGGAGCAATAGCAGCTTCGATATTTTAGCTGTTTGATATATTTCATCTGGGAGCCTATATGATCCTCTATGAACTCCTGGCGTATGACCCATGAATGTAGCCAGTTGCTCAATTTCGTTTTCAGATAAATTAAAAAGCTGTGAAAGTGTAACCAAGTGCTTTCTTAGCCGAGTAGATGTTATAGACATTGGATTTTTAGCTCCACGACATTCGGTATATTTTGACAGGGTTTTATAGCCAATTATATGAGACAAGGAATTTGCCTTTGCAAAAAGATAAGGATTGTCTTTAGGAACTAAGCTACGTTGTAATTTAAGTATAACATTAATATGGTTTTGAACGTCTTCACCGAATAACACTGGAACGCCCCTACCTCGTTTTCCTCTAATAACTACTCTCTTTAGGGTTTTAATAGAATTTGTTCAGTACCAGATATAACTTTATTAAATTCTTCGTACTGCTGTTTTTCCGAGGAGTAATTTAAGTATGTATGTAGAAGCATTCTTTGACGTTCTCCAGAGCGCTTCCTATTGAATAATATAACTCGGTAATATACAGAGTCTGTCAAATCATTGAAAGATCTACTATCATTATTTTGTTGTAGTTGTTTCATAGCTCTGTCGGCCAACTGTATTAAATACTTACGTAATAATTTTAAGTCACTTGCGAGGGGATGATTGTCACCTTATTCCATTTATTGAGGCTAAGATTATTTGCTGCTTGTGATGAAATCTTAAAGCTCCAATTTGATTCGAAAAGGTGAATTAGTGTTTTTAGCTGTGCTTCTGCTTCAGCAGCAGGAACTGATAAATATGGAAGGTGTCTTTTGTGAGCATGTGTAAGAGCGATATCGCAACGTTGTTTTAGTGATGTGGCAATATTCATTGCAAATGTAGGTGATTTATACACATCTTTCTCTGCATCATACTTTGCTAATATTTTTGCAGCTTCTACAAAAAGGTCAAAAAACCTTGGCTGAAGTGCCGAATACATATTTGTAATACTTGTATCAAGTCCTCTAAGTTTGATAAGAATTTTGGAAAGTTCTCTCATTTTACGAGAAGTTACATGAATAAAATGTTTATCCCTATGTGTATTTAAATATCTTGCACCGAATGCACAAATTAATATATCGTTTTGAGCTTCCAAAGAAACTTTGTCTGGAAGCATTCGAGGAAATACCTCCTGTTTTAACCGTTGATCCACTTTTGAATTAATAATGAGCTTTGACTGACCTGCAGCTTGAGCTCTACCAGAATTGGCACGACCACATTTCTTTCTATGGCGGTACAAAAGTTTTGAAGAAAAAAAACCCTAAGCAATTATCACAAGGTAACACAGTTCGGTCTCTAACGTATGTCTGTCGTACTGCTTTAAGGCATTTCCCTCCACTAGCTAAAAAAAATTTCCTTTTATTCTTAATTTATTAATTAGGCATTTCCTCTCTTTACTTTTTATAGGTTTTGAGAAAGCTTCTAAAACTTCAACTTCAAGAGAGTGTTTTCTTTTAATATGGCGAGCAAAGTTCTGAACCTCTTCCTCACAAAAGTAGCAGAAGTCTGGCTTTCTTTTATAAACCGGTTTGGAGTGTTCTAGACTATGCCCCGTATTAAAAACATCTATTAGTTTGAAAAACATCTGTGCATTTATTAATAATTGTATTTTCTTTTTCCCTATGAGATGTGATTTTTAAAGCATTCTCTTGAGGAGCAGGTTGCTGCAGAGACGTATCATTTGAAATATTAATTTTATCGGCGACGTATAAATTACTTCTAGTTTCTTTGGTGTCAAGGTTATGAGGTCGCATTGTAAGAGTAAATGGTTGTAGAGTTTCATAATGAAACTGGGCCTGAAATTTGTTAAAAATTGTATGTAAACATTCTGAAATTTTCAGCAAAAAACAAAAGTATGACAAATATTTTTAAATATAAATTTACAATGTCATTTATACTAGTGCAAAAACCTGACCATGTCATAATAAATAGATGTAATGAAAATCCACAAATATTTATAAATTTATTTATTTTATGTTACCATTAGTCTATTTCTGCTACTATGCTTAATAAATGATGCCAGGAGGCGAGAAATAAAACACTTGTAAATTTAGAATTTTGCCAAACCCTTGGCGTTCCAAAGATAAACTAAATCTTTATCGTGTATGGCAACATTAATACAAGTGTCACCGGCTTTACCTCTCATTCGAAAGAGGGCATATTATTTGATAAAACACTCACAATACATTTTTTCAGGAGTGCTTTGTCTGTGAATCAAACTTGAGACATTTGACCAAGGAATCATGTGCATACTACATTGTGCCACGAAATCCAGGGAAAAAAGTAATTACTATTTTTTTAATTTAATTAGTTCGTCAAATTTGCCATTATAACATTATAAACAGATAAATATTAACATGAAAGTGTGCAACTGTTATAAACATGCTCATGCCAGGCATATTCGCGTGTTCATGCAAACGTTCTCATACACTCAGTATCTCAACACAAACATTTTTTGATTCATACACGTCTTTTATTGAAAAAAACAACATTTAACCCATGACTACTATTTTGTTTCAAAACCAAACTCAATTTAACCTAGAAGTACAGTAAATTTACTAAATTTTTAAAAAGGTTTGTACTTCATTATCACTACTACCATGGACACTTAAACAAAACCCTACTGTGTAACACATAAACCTTAAAGTAACAAGCTACGTACAAATAATTCAAAGTTCTGCATGAGTTGTATTTCAGACGTTGTATATTTGTCATATTCTGTTTGATGGTTGAATAAAGCATGTAATACACCACTAATAAAGTTAAAATTCCACATACCTCATCACCACAATTAGATGATAAGATGAATCACTGCTATCATCTGTTTGTATGGTATGGATCTTCTTGCAATGATAGCGGTAAGTCGTTTTCTCTTTCACTTGGGACATTCGCAGCTTCCTTTTTAACCTAAAAGGTGAAACCGATATATATATATATATATATATATATATATATATATATATATCAACAAACAAGTCATGTAACACATACTTCCGATGGGTTAGTGCAGGAATGCTCTTGTACATCCTCACTACTTGTCAAGATTGTTTCTGGACGAACAGATTTAAACTCATGTGATGCTTCAAGAGCTACGATTTGATGTACGATAATTTTGTCAGTTTTACTTTGCTATAAAATATTAGAATAAGGAAAATATTGCAATGATTTAAAGAGACAAAGTTGAATATAATGAAAGCTGACCCTGGCAATAATAAAAAATAATTAGGTACAAAGCTGTTATTAAGTAATGTTTTAAGAGTGCTAATACAGGCCAAAAGTACATTATTTTTTATTAATTTGCAGTAACCAATTAATGTCACTATTAATTGGTGCAAAATAAGTAATAAGTAATGGGCTACAAAGTGCTATAAAAAAACTTTGTAAAAAGAAAAAGGTTTAATGTTTTCACCCGAACTGGAAAAAATCACATTTTTAGCAAAACAAAAATAAAGCTTTGAATAACTCCTTATGAAGCTTTTAAAATGCTTGTCAATTAAAATTTTGAAAGAGCTATCATAAATGAAGAATTGTTATTTATTTTAATTAATTTCATTATCAGTTTGCACTGATATTAAAAACCTTATTTTGTATGTTGATTCCCTATTTGTTATTTTTCAATTTTTAGTTTATTATTCTACTATTGAACTATATAAATTTCGCCAAATTGAAAATTACATTTCCAGCTACACAACTTATAGAAAAGTTGTAACTTAGCTATTTGTAAACACTAATATAATAAAAATCTTAGAGGGCTTAGAAGGATGAAATACTCCAATTGACACACAAACATACCCCCACATCTGGAAAGGGTTGGGGGTGATTTTAATGCTGAAGTGAAAAAGTTACAGAACGAAGGTTCTGCATTAAATAAAATTAAAGACAGAATATGTACATACAGTACCACTTTTCATCCACTAGGGATGTTTAAACTTTTATATGCCATTTGGATAATAATCTTTATTCCGCCCCTTTTTTAGGATTATGAAATCAAAATACATATTAAAACTAGAAAAAATATGCAAACTGAAAACTGACGTAGAACCATAAAATACTTATTGTCGACATTATAGTCACGTTTTACCCCAAGGGATAGTCAAATTCTTGTGTGCCAGTTGAATGTTTTTTTATCCTTAACTTAAAAAAAGTGAAAAGTAATGGGCAAACACTATAGGGAAAAGGAATGAGCCAAGACATTCTAACTTCACATTTTAGTATTTACAGAGGTTTTAAGTTCTTTCTTGTCTTTGAATTAAATAGTTATTAAAAGTTGTATAAACATGTTTTCAAACTTTTTAATTAATTTAAGGCTATAAGAGTGTTTTACAATTACCTTTACTTTACTTAGCGCGTAAAATATTTGATACAGTTGAGAGATCATTAATAGTGATAGAGAAATTCTAAACCGTTGAACTACTGAACTGAACTACTTTAAATTAAAATCAGCCCCATCTTTAGGTAACATTAAATTTTGACCTTCACAACGAGTTACAGCCGAACCACCATTTTCATTTAGGCTACAAACTTTTTCATGTTTTCATAACAATTTGCTGGAATATAACCCCCAAATAAATCGGGCAGGGAGAATAATTTTCTTCGAGGTCATTTATCTGACTTCTATGAACTGGTTTAAAAAGTGATATTGAATTATTTATATAGTTTCCCTTTTTCCTTAAACTTGCAATAGCTCGTTTTCGTTTGATTGATTTCGGTGGCAGTATTAAAATGTTTTGTACTTTTGTTTCTCCGCGATGATTGCGTTGAATGTCTCGCAAGATTGTGTACCTTAGTTTCACAAAAATAACAGAAATCTGGTGTACGAATGTACTTTTTATTTTTATTTCGGAAAACCATACTATTTTTTGTTACAGATTGCTTTTCTTCAAATTCATTTAAGCCAACAGTACATTGGATTCCTGCCACATGTAATCAAAAAGCTAACTTACTTTTAGCTCACAACAACACAGCGCTTGTAACGATATGGGCATACTACCTTAAAACATACATTTTTTTTTAAATATAAAGGTTAAAACCATAGGAGTTCACATAAAAATATATACATTTTGCCCTATCTTTGCTATTGCAAAGTTAGAATTTTAAAAAATATTCTACTATAATTTGGCGCCCAATAGGCATCAAAGTTCGAAAAATTTAAACAATGCGTGGCCAACTTTACGCATCTAAAGTTGCTTGGAGAACAACTTTTTTCAAATACCTTTTTACACCTAAAAAGCAGAAAATTTTGTTTTAACGGCAAAAATTGGCGCTTACTTCACGCCTAATTATTGTATAACAGTTTTTTAAAATTCAAAATGTTGCGACCAACTTCACACACCTGGGCGATTATTTTTAAATAACTCGCTAACAAATATGCGCAAAATTTCGTTTTAGTGGCACCTAATTAACAAATTTTTCATATAATTCAAATAAGTTGTGGCCAACTTCATGCATCAATGGCAATTGCGTTTACTCGTTTCTAGCGTATATTGCCAACTAAATTCTAATTGCACTTATATCATCCTTCCTTAAAAATTTTACCAATTCGACCACTGAGCTATACCTACAGTTAACATAGCTATGTCATAACAATTTTAAGTACAATCAGAAAATTCATAATCGCACATGCAGAATTCTCAAAACATATGTACTTGCACATTAAAAAGAAAAACTAACTTGTCTTAGGCCTAGGGATTAGGTGTTCTAATATTCATGCAAATGCTTAAGTGTGTTGTTATTATCCCTATTAATTATCACTTGTAACACAAGAAAATAATCTTTCAAATGTGTCAATGATATTTCTGTATGTGGACAATATTTGAGTACAGAATAGATAGAGACAACGAAGTTGTTTCCGCAATAGTAGTATGTTATACCGAGTGTCCCAACACATACAAAACGATCTCTTACTGCTAAATGGTAATATTTAACAAAAATGTTTTTAAACAATCTTATGTATACTCAAAATGTCTACAATTTGAAATTAATTACCATTATACAAGGTGTTCAATAAAGAAGTGTTTTTGCCAAAGTTGTGTTTTTTCTTAATAGAACACCCTCTATTTCATTAAAATTTCTAATTGATCGTATTAAACTAAGGCAACTTTTATCAGGATTACCTATACCTAAATCTTATAGTTGCTCAGACATTCAATTTTTTAATACTGCACGATTTTTTTTAAATGCCTTTAATACACTGATTTCGATGATGTTGAACATTTAACTTTTGTAAAGCAACAGAGTATACTTTTTATTTAAGGGATACGTTGCACTAGTTATTAAAATAATATACAGGGTGCTCACTGCATCATTTTCCGTTCACTAATCAAGTAAAACAATTAAGTTGCTTATTTTTAATTAGTAAAATGCCGAATTAAATTCTCTATTAAACAATATAAAGTTTCCCTATATTCAAATTCAACCGTTTTCGAGTTATTAGCGAATAATTAAAGATGGTAGATAATGCTAAAATTGCGTAATAAATTTTGATAACAGGTGTCGCGGAGCATATCAAATAATTATTAACTTTTACTGCATTGCCATATCAACCATGTTTAATTTTGGTTTTGATTGTTTATCAGTTTTGTATGTGTGTTATTGTAAGGTGAACATTTGTAAAATGAAAACCTATCGTCTTAGTGAAAGGATTGATATGTTATACTGCTTAAAAATATACAGGGTGTCCCATTCGAAATAAGCAACTTAATTACATTTTTTGTTTAGCAAACGGAAAACGATAGTTTGAACACCCTGTATAATATTTTAATAACTAGTGCAATGTATCCATTAACTAAAAGTATCCTCAGTTCCCTAACAAAAGTTAAATGTCCAGCATCATCTAAATCGGTGTATTTAAAGCATTTAAAATAAATCATGCAATATTAAAAACAGTTGAATATCTCAACAACTATGGGATTTAGGTATAGGTAGTCCTGCTAAAAGTTGCACTAGTTTGATGCGAGGAATTTTAATTTTAATTCAATACCGGGTGTTCCATTTAAAAAAAACATAGCTTTGGTAAAACGCTTTTTTATTAAGCACCCTATACAATGGTAATTAATTTTGAATTGTTGACATTTTGAGTACACCTAAGATTATTTAAAAACATTTTTGTTAAATATTACCATTTAGCAGTAATAGAGTGTTTCGTATGTGTTGGGACACCCGGTATATCGCAGTTTTTCCTATGGATATTGACCATATTAAACAATCATTTGTTCATCTCCCACACCCAGGACAAGTAAGATAAACTTTGTGCTATACACATCTAATAGATGGCGAGAGAAAGAAATGCAAATTAAAATGTATAGCTGTATATGTCAAAATGAGGCGTATGTTAGCTGCAAAATTTAGGTCATCAAGAGCTAATACAGCAAGAAAGGAAATTTCGATGTCACCTATAACGAGAGGGTGCCTATTTTTCCAGCAAAAGGTATTTACAAATAAAATAATCCGAACACATCACACATAGCTGTAACGTTTAGTTACAGATTTTTTAAAAAACCTTAACAATAAAACCAGTGCGTCACCAGTATAACAAAACTTTAATTTTTTCAAATTTATTAGTTTTGATTATTTTTTTGGCTAGTATTAAATATAACCGTTAAATAATTTAGGTGTTGTAAATTGACAATTATTATAATGTGTAGATATATGTTTTCTGAATATGGTCAAAAAGCATTTGATGAATAAACTAGAAACACCTCTTTCAAACATTATAAGCATATACAGTAAACTGGTGTACACCCCGCACGTTACAAGTGCCGCTTATTAAAAAATGAGATTAGACAACATAAACGCCAACAGTAATCTAACTGAAACTCTTCTGATTGTACCAAATATTTTACAAATATTTTGTTTAAATGTTTCATAAATATATAAACGACAGATTTTGGAAGATATATGCAACAAAAACGATTAAAAAGTATAAACTAAATATATATATATATATATATATATATATATATATATATATATATATTTGTTTGAGGATGATTTTCTTGGGTTTTAGGTCAAAACATTAATATATAGTTTTACATTTTATTGTGCCATAACCTCACTCGACCATACGTACGTTTCGACTGCTTGAGCCTTTTTCAATGGTTCAGTCATTCCTATAAATTAATTTACTAATATACTAACCTACCCTTATATAATTTTGTCACTTACCCTAAACTATTATATTCGTTATACATTTAACAACTGAATAAACTAAACCTATTTGTATGTCATTTACAAGTACGTTACAAGATTCTTAACCTACCTTATTGTTGAATGTGTGTATATAACCGCATGTGTTGTATTACTACAAAATGTTATCCTAAACTATCTTTAAGATAACATTTTGTATTAATACAACACATGCGGTTATATACACATTCAACAATAAGGTAGGTTAAGAATTTTGTAACGTACTGTAAATGACATACAAATAGGCTTAGTTTATTTAGTTGTTAAATGTATAACGAATAGAATAGTTTAGGGTAGGTTAGTATATTAGTAAATTAATTTATAGGAATGACTGAACCATTGAAAAAGGCTCAAGCAGTCGAAACGTACGTATGGTCGAGTGAGGTTATGGCACAATAAAATGTAAAACTATATATTAATGTTTTGACCTAAAACCCAAGAAAATCATCCTCAAACAAATATAGAGTGAAAAGGTCAAGAAAAATAAAAACATTTAATATATATATATATATATATATATATATATATAATATGTAATTTAAAATATTGCATTTTAAATATTTAATAAATATTTCTATTATTGCTTAAACATTTATAAAAGATATGCTGAAATAAATATTTAAAACATATTTATAAAATATTTGGTGCTATCAGGATCATTTTACTAATAAAATTTTATTGCCGTATTAAATAACCCAAAGAGCGCACTATTAGCCAAAATGAACATACCACTTCATTTGCAGATGTCGATGCAGCTTTTAAAGTATCGTTTTGTTCGTGATTGGGCGTGTAGCACATTTCACCACTATTTGTGATATTATCTGAATCTTTTTTTCATCTTGTATATCTAGTCGTGCGGGAATCTTGTTTGGTGACAAAGGTCTGTTACAAATAGTATCTTTGAATACCGAAGTTGATTGGACTTTGTTGTAATTCTAAAATATAAAAGAAATGAAGAAAGCCATGCACCATTTATTGAAGGTGTATAGGTAGTAGGGTTTGTTAATTACATAAATTGCAAATGTGTGGTTAAGTAAGAATGTTACTGTAAGACAAACTCATTGTATAGAGATGGTAAGGTAGTTTTTCTTTCGACTGTACAAAACACTTTTGAATGCAACATTGTATAACTTACCGAATGAGTAAAAATTTTGCTCTTGGGTGCTTCAAAATCAGTTTCCTTGTAATCAGAACTAACTACGTAAGTTGGGTCTTCGTCACTATCTGATGAAAATAAAGAACTTCCACTTGAACTAATATTGAAATTACTTCGATTTGTAAATGGAACTATCGACTGGTCTTGTACTTTACGTTGTGTGGCAACCCAATCTATAAAAATACACGTACATAATATATATTTACCGAACTTGTACATTTATGTATAGATCAGCCAATTATCTAAATTGGTAATTTTAGTAGACTAGTTAGATAAATTGGTTTGGTGCATGCTCATGGAGTACGAACAAGAGAGTTTGTACTTAATTGAATTTAAAATCGTACAGCACTGACAAATTGTCTGATTTTTCTTTTTATGTGTCGTGTACTACTATGGTACCTCCCTTTCATATGAACAAATATATGACTATATAGTTTATTACTAGAAATTATCCTGTTGTAGATACTAAATAGTTACTTGGGCACTGCCAAAAAGACTATTTTATATTCAAGAAGATTTTATCTATAGCATCTATTAATATTTATTATTAAGTATTTGTTATTAAAAGTTAAATACAATATTATAATACAGTGTGCCCTATTTTCTAGAAAAATGGTCCCAAAGCTTTAGCGACTTCTATTGTGATTCAACTTAAGCAAACCATATATATTTTGGAAAGGGGTGGTCGTATAGCTACAACTTGGTTAGAAAATCTTTTTTATAGACCTTTATTTGTTTGTAGTGACGTTATTGGTATTTTTTTATTTAGTTGGTATATTTTTTAACGTATTTTTGGAAAAACATTTTCTATATTATTCACTAGTCTAGACTTTTAATAGGTTATGAAATTTTTGCAAAAACTGCGAACAGCTGATTCAAGCAGGTAGGCAATGGAATCGAATTTTCTGTATAAACTTAATAATCAAAAGCAACCAAGCTGCTTTAAAAACACTTTCAACTGCAACTTCATGTATCTTAATGACTATTGATACTGGGAAAGCAACAAAACGAAAATAAAATAGAACGAAATTCATTAATTCGTTAATAGTATTTTCCAATTATTAAATGGAAAATATTAGTAATAAATTAAGGAATTTAGTTCTATTTTATTTTTGGTTTGTTGGGTTCCTATTATTAATAGTCATTAAGATACACTAGTTACAGCTCAAAAGTGTTTTAAGGCTGCTTTGTTGCTAATTATAACCCTATTAAAAGTCTAAACTGATAAATATAGTATCAAAAATTTTCTACAATAATACACAAAAAATTATGCCAACCAATTAATAAAAAATAACGATGACGTCAACCAAGTTGTAACTAAGACGTCCCCTTTTCATAATATTAGGGTTTGTTAATTGATAAAAAGCTTTTATTAATCGGAGGGATTTTTTCGATTTTTTAAAATTGAAATCTATATTTTTAGTTTTAGCTCATCGAATAGCCATCATAAAATACAATTACAAGATATTCCATTCCCCCTATACTTACAATTACTATTAACTCTAAAAGTACAGAAATATGAAAAGAATTGTGAACTTATTGGAATTAATTCATTAAGTGCATCGAATTGGAACTTCAAAACTGGTATGCCAACAATTAAACGAAAAGTGATTATTATATTTAACATAAACAGTACTGAGTTTTCTTAGCAATATGTATTACGATACCATACGTTTATCTGGAAAGCCACCAAATATACTACAAGCAGCATATTTTAAAATTATATAATCCTGGGTAGAAGAAAGTAAGCAAATTTAGCCTGCGGCGACGTTTATACTGAAAGCCAAACCATACCACAATAAAGTTTCAAGTAGCAAAGTGTGTCGAGCCGAACAGCGGTTCTTTCCATAAGAAGTTAAAACCTAAGTGCATTTTGCTTATGTAGGTTTGAAACAAGTTTATCCCGTAAACGTAAGATCCCTGAGGTGACCTCTCAAAGTTAGATAATAACGCCGTATTGAAGTCTGCACAATGTTGCTAAATAAATATTGTTTATAAAAATCTTAATACAAGTAGTAAATTGATCAAGGTATTTTAAAGTGAGGAAAGAATCTTAATATATTTATATTATTATTACTACACAAATACATAAATACTATTAACTTTGTAATCCACCGCTCGTCACCGGTATCTTCTACAAACGGTAAAATGTTAAATTTTTATAAGGAACAAATTAATCACGTGTACGAGATTATTCATACTCTACAAGCTATAGTCAGTGCAATTTCTAAATAGACCTGCGTCATTAGCATTTGTGACGTCGAATTGTAGCGACGTTGCCACTACCAAAATCCTATTGCCACATGACTATAATAGCGCCCTCGGTAGAATACAGAGATTGAAAATATTTAATAACAGATGACAAATGTGATTTGTTACTTTTTAAAAAAGTATTTTTAGGATAAATTTCTATCGACAATATTGCAGATTAAAGTCATTAACTAACAATATATTTTATTTACTTCTATATTTTTACCATTGAGCATATTTTAAATATAGTTGCGTATTTCTAATGTTTTTAATTTTATGCACATTAGTATATTATACCAGACACGGAATAATAACCACAGGTATTCAAGAGGTTATGTTATTGGAATTATAATTTAAACGTTTTGATTGCACAAATCGAAAAAGAACAAAATTGCAATTTCATTTGTAAGTAAAATTCTCATTAACTTTGAATAATTAAGATATATCACTTTAAAATAATCTTTTAGATTTCCCTGAAACCATCTACAAAGACTAAAGTTATATGTTATGTACAGTGCAAACAAAGGATTTAACACTTTCAAATCACCCTAAAATTTGTGGTGATCGTTTTACTTCTTTTTGATTATTAGTATGCAACTGGATTGAATATGTCATGTTTTAAAAGCATATTCAACAACTAAAACAATGTATAAAGATAAAGGCTTTAATGAACCAACTTTGAATTCTGTTATTGAAGTATGCCATTTATCAAGAAAAGCATAACTGTTAGAGGATTGTTAATGTTCCCAGTAAAAATCCAAAATTGCAACTGATCTCCATAGTCAGTATCATTAAGCTAAAAATTAAAATCTTATAGCCAAAAGGTTCAACGATTAATCATTTCGCTGGAATTCTTAAAGATATAAGTTTGTTAAATATACAAAAGCATGAAGGGGCAAAAAACTTCCAAAAAACAGGCATTGGCTTTATTACTCTTCGAGACCAGGTAACTGAGTAGTTTGAAACAAATAATTCAATATACCATTTACCATTTTTTTGTAGATTGATGTAATATAAAGACTTTGACCTTACCTGTATTTAGCACCTCCAAAGTTTAAGCTAGTGTAGTATTGACCAGTTCGTCACCAGTGTGTTTATTACAACCATTGAAAATTAAAAGCTGTAGAAGCTGTTAGGATACCTAAAATCCAATATCCTGAAGATGAATTTGCAGCTCATGTTTTAAAAACAAGTCACTCAAGAATTTAACGAGTATTAAAAGCTTGTAATTTAACAATAAAATATATATGGTAGTACTTGTTTATTATACATAAAGCTTGAGGTAGTTATAATTAAATTAGAAGTACATCGTGTAAAAAGTTTTTTTAATTCTAAGTAACCATGCGTTTGGTTGACTAGTTCAATTTGATTGAAAATCTGAATCACTGTCATCACCATCACCAAAGTTAATAATTAGAGGTGCAGTATCTTCTTGATCAAATTTGATTTCACGTTCCCACCAATCTTTGATAATCTTTTCTGCATGTTCTAGCTATTGTGCCCAAATCTCTAATGTTATTTTTTCGAATGCTTCTTTCCACATCTGTAAACAGTTTTCAACAGACCTACCATCTCTCCCAACGTGTCGGTTGTAGTAGTTCTCACTAACACCCCATACATTTTCAATTGCATTAAATATGCAGTGATACAGAGGCAACCTTAACACCTTATGTCTATATTGTTCGGCCAGTAAAAACTTTAAAAACCTTTGGCGGTTTATGTCTAAAATTTTTAATAAAAACTGATGTTATAAAACACATAATTTTGACTTACATCATGATAAGTTTCAGAAGCTCTGCTTTCAAAGCATTACCATCAAAAGAAATTGTTTGTTTTGTTAGCCATTCTGCGATTTCACTTTTTTTCCAGAAACTGTTAGGTATTTTGTTTAACACAGTAGAATGATAGGAAGCGTTGTCTAAAACTATTGCAGATGGTGCTTCCAAATTCTTGAATAATTGATTTTCAAACCAATATAAGAAATTCTGTTCATTCATTTCTCCGTGGTAATCTGGGTTGTTAGTGGACGAAGAAAAAATCAATTCAGCCCCATCTATGAAACCATTTATACTTCCTGCATGTAATACTATGTACCTAAAAGATTATTTACATTATTCTGTTTTAAAAGGAAGTATATGACACAAACCTTTTTCTATCAATTCGTGTACTCTTTACAGTTCTTAAATCACTGTCTTGCCAGGAGCGGCTCACGGCACCATTTTGAAAAATCCATATTTCGTCCAAAAACACAAACTGATACAGATTCTCTTTTTTTATTCTCTTGTATGTCTTCAAGAAACATATCCTTCCATCAACAATTTTTGGCAATTCCATTAGACCTCTCCGTGGATTATCTTTTTGCCATTTAAATCCTATATTCTGTAGGATTGTATTCAGGGATCGTTTAGAAACCATTAAAAAGTTCATCGTGCTTCAGATTCTGCCACAAAGTACGAACAGAAATATGTTCATCTAAAATAAATACATATAATACTATACATTAACTTGGAAATGAGTATTTACGATTGTCATATAACCTATAAATCACATTTCGAATTCCACTTTTGGTAAATTTATCTACGTCGGTGACAGGCTTTTTGTGGACTCGCTTTTTTGACGTAAATGGTTCATTTTTTGCAATTGTGTGGAAAATCGATTTTACGGTGCCAATACTAAGACTCAGGGCAACCGACACTCTAAAAATATGCATAAGAAATAGTTTTTGAAGTAAATAATGAACTAAACTACCTCAAGAACCGCTATTAACGGAATAAACGGTCCACCACTATACCTTCCTTTTTCAAAAAAAAGTTATTAAACTAGCAACATGTTGTTTAGCTCTACCGCCTAAACTAATTCCACTCATTATCTTCGGTGATCAGAATTCAGTGTAACACTAATATGAGATCTGAAAAGAACTGTTTGAAGCAAAAACTGATCAAATTATGAACGAAGAAAAATATAAAGTGCAGCAGATGTAAGAATAACTAAACAACATATAACCTAAAAATTAAACGTCAAATCAATTAAAATTCTTCTAGAATTGTTAGCAACGTTACACATTGCTGCTATTCAAATCAAAACCGTAGCGTAAGCATTTTACGGTTTATAATGACAAATGTCTGTATAAATAGTTAGTACGTGTGTGACGTCGCAAATGACGAGGTCCATTTAGAAATTGCAAAGACTATATTTAGGATTTAACAATAACAGCGGCAAAAACTAAAAATTGGCTGAACAAACCGAAATCATCATTTCTTACCTTTCTGGTGTTTATCTTTAAGCTGTACTTCCTTTGCATGTGAATCAAGGCACATTTGAATAATTTTACTTGCTCTTCCACGATTATTTATATTGCTGTATAGAAACTACGTCGCATATCATTCCAACACCGCCGTTTGAATATCTATCTAACAAATTTTGTACCTAACCACACGGGAATGCAATTTGCGTTGTTGCCATAGTTCAGGACGCAGAATGATAGACGATGTAGCATAAATATATACATTGAAGATATACACGAAGCATCATGCACACCCCTGGTGGTATTATGTATAAACTATATTTACGAACTGTTTTTACATTTCTTAATCTTTCTGCGTCCCTACATTACTAATATTCCACCAGTATTAGAAGCATTCGCTAGTATTACAAAAATTAAGTTACCTACTGCACTGTAATTAAACTGTCTAACCGCAGATGGCCCCACTGTCACAACAACCGAGTAAAAATGGAATTATTTTTCAGCGTCCGAATATAGACGCAGAAAGCCGAAGGACGCTGAACCATATGTATATATATATATATATATATATATATATATATATATATATATATATATATATATAGTCGTGTTATTTCAGCCCCACGATTAGGTCTATCATAAAATGCCGTGTTATTTTTTTATTATATTTAGCCCCTACGATGGGCGTCATAAAATGCTGTGCCTTTACTCCAGCCTTTACGATGTTTTATTAATTTTTAGCCCCACGTTTGAGCATGTCATAAAATGCTCTGTTATCCCTTTTATATTATGCCCCGCGTTTTGGCCTACCATAAAATGCTGTGATACTCCCTTTATATTATGCCCCGCGATTTGGGCGTACATAAAATGCTGTGATATATTTTTTTAATTTGCCCCTTTGATTAATCAAGCACCTATGAAGTGAAATGTTAATTTATGGATTTTCTTTGCCTCAACTAGCTGATTCAATTAAATAAAGCAATTCTACAATACACAATATAATGATTAAATATTTACAACATTTAAAATCTTCTCCTTTTCAGAATGTTTACATATACCAGATTTAAGAAATTGAAACCAGCAAAACAAGCCTTTTTGTTTATATTTAGAGACCTTTTGAAACGTTTTAAGATGCCTATTACCTTTCATAAATTGATCAATGAAACCACTGTTTTGCTGGCTCTTACATATACGAAAAATATTGAATTGAAACAGTTTTCAGTAATAAATTATATCAATATTGCTAACCTGGAATGATTCTGTAGTTTCTCTGCATCCCCAAGAGTTTTTGTGCCAAGTCTGAATATTTAGAGTCGAATTTGGAAGTTGACATCAAAACCAAAATGCTATCCAAATCGTTATTAAAATCCTTAAATTGATCCAATTTAAGATTCAATTTGCATATCAGTAAATAAAAGATTTCCATGTCCGTAATTAACAAGACAGTAATAGAACATTTACCATGTCAGTAATTACCAAAAAGTAATTAACCAGAGTAATTAACAAGAGATGATTAATTTTTATTTATGTTAGAAATTGTATTTTTTACCAAGTCATTGTTTACTTACGTCTATAATAGATCGGCCCACACTTGCACAATTTGTACACTTTTTAAAATGATTTTAATTTACTTTCGTATCATTGGTTACGTAAATAATTTAGCACTTCAGAGTATCGTCGTAGCCCAGTTTAAAATGTATACTCAACTCGTCGCTCAATTGTTATCGTATTTAAAGGCCGTATCTTTCTCGTTTTCCATTCGCTTATTCACGTGTTGGGATGACACCTTTTGCCTTTATCTTTGTGTATTCCGGGAATTTTACCAATTGTTTAGTTTAAATATTCGAATGAATGCTTGAGTTGTCACGTATGCATTTACATACCATGATATTTAATTGAGAAATCCCACAAATTTCCGTTTATTAAGTCACGTATTTATTGTTTATTGCTTAATCTAATCTAAACCGAAATAAATTTGGTGTTTGTTTATTTCTTAGTTAATATTGGATTTTTGAACAAATGTAATACTTTATGTCACGTACGATTTTCAAATAATGCATAATTTTAGACTGCGTATACGATGATATATTTAACGCACTTGTTAAATATTTATCAAGCCAATTCATATAGGTTTCCCGTTGATTTAATTTTGATGCATTTTGTTACGTTTTCAAATCTTATCTTAACTTGTAACTACTCTTGGATATTTCTATTTCTTATGCGTTTAATCTCATGTATTTTTATATACAGTGTGCTCTCAACTAACAATGTGTATAGTGACCTATTTACTCTTATAATATCTGTAATTTTGTGCTTTTGTTAACTGGAAGTTTCTTTTATTTATTCTACGACCCTGTGACTTAACCTACCCCAAACTACCCTATAATTATAGCAATATATATATATATATATATATATATATATATATATATATATATTTAACATTTGTATTGATACTACTACGACGATCTAATTTTTAATTAATGTAAGAAAACGTTAACAAAAACAATAAAATCACACAAATTCCCATGCAATTAAGATGTATAAATTATAATTAACAAAATGTACCATCTTTTGAAATTGATAACAACATGACCGCCAAGACAATGTCACAGACGCTTGAAACAATAAAAATTTTCAAATACTGTTTAACATACTTAGAGTACGTTATTTACAAACGAATTTTAAGTTTTCAGCGTTAGGATCACAGAGAAGTAAGGAAATATTCCAGCGTTCACTTTTTAGTACGTAGTGCGTTCTAGCATCCTAAATATCATTTGGAAATGTCGATTTTCTAAATATGGTGTTTCTGTAACGAAAACCGTAATATTCTAATAAGCAATTGCAATTCTCTGCAACGAAATTATGCAGTTAAACCGTTACTGTAACTAATTACAAAAAACAGATGCTCCAAAAAATAACTATAAAAGCTTATTGCAATATTGATCCATTTCAGAAACACAAACCATTCGAGTCTAGAAAACTGTATTAGTAATTTAGGATTCTAAGTTAATTTAGCTACTCAATGTGAGAGGACTAGCTTATTAGAAATAAATGCATTCTAACCAATTGTTTTATAATTAAACCATTCATTTGTGTACTTGTTATCATTTACATTGACAGGATCACCAACAAATCTTGTTAGTGTCGCACTTCTTGGTGGTACAAACCACACAACTTCGCCTACAAGTAACCCTCAGAAACACCTACTTTTAGTTTTGCTTAGCATATACAAATGCTCGCGTATAAGTGGCAATAAACAGCATGTAACTAACTGGTAATTTATCCAATTTACGCAATTACTGCAATAAACGAGTTTCAAATAAGTGTGCAATGTGTCTGGAATGCAAAGTTTATATGTATTTATCATGTTAGAATGACATGGAGATTTTCTGCCTAGTTCTGGCATTAGTAATAGTAATAGATCTTAAGCAAATTGATTTGCACCTACTATTATCTGTACATCTAATCCAATCACTGCTCCAGATAGTAAACTTCATGATATAATATTGTTGTATATAACGAAGCCATTATTTTAGATTACTTTTAAAACATTACATTGTAATACAATCAGTAAGGCGCACATCCTTTGCTCTAGGAAAACTTGCAACATGCTTATCAAATGTCACGCTCTTGAAATACCTCACCACACTTATCTTTTTGTATAATTAATTTTTTAGTCATGTCTTTACTTTGTAACAGCCACAAATAGGTTTCTTGCAGGTGTCCTAGAACACAGGGAAGTTTCAGCTTACCACTATTAAACATACATTTTTATCGCCTGCCACAACCTTCGGCAGAAAAACCATTTCTTGTTATTAGCAGTTATAAAAGACAAAGCACGAGAATAGTCAGTAGTCTGTGTATGAGTATGAGCCTAGTTCAACCACTGCTCTGGAGCAAGTCGGCTCAGAGCCAGCACTAAAAATGGTGATTTAATCTTTTATGGTTGCTGAAACATTTTAACCGAGATAGTCACGTAAGTAACTCTTTATTGTTATAATTGTTTAATTCTTGTACTGCTTTATACTTTGTTATCAACATGTCATTTAGCTTAAGTTTATTTATTATTCATTAAATACTGTTGTTGATTTTGTCATGTTGTTACTCCACCTGTTACTAGATCCCAAGGTTTCTAGGACCTAAGTTAAGTACCACCTCTCTCTACTAAAGACTACCATCACATCACCTAGCTACGCCATCACGCCCAAGCATATTTCACAGTATCAAAAGTATCAATAACAATCATTCAAAGTGTATTTAACATATGGTGTAGACGCCGGCTCCTCGTGTTTAACATTTGGTGGAGGCGCCGTGTTGTCGTATTAGAAAAACCATATTTAGCATATGGTGAAGGCGCCGTATTACGCCATGATTAACATGTAGTGGAAATGACATGTTTAAATTTTTTTTATTTAAATGACTTGTATTTTAAAACATAACGCTTTTCAAATTTTTGTTCCTATAAATATTTATCGATTTCAGAAAGTACTTTACTATTAATTGAGTTTGACAACGTAAAAAAATAACAAGGACCCATATTTAAAGTCATTCATTACTTATTTCTTATTATTTAAATTTCAATGCAAACGTTTCTTTTTATATTGACTTTATCAAGGTTACTAAAAGCTACATCATTCTCTATTATTTCTATTTTAGTTTTTTCTAATTTGTTATCAAATATTAAAATTGCATTAAAATAATGGGAAGCAGGAAACAGTTATATATAAGTAGTTTAATTTCAGACAATACGAAACCGACAGTAAAATTTCTCACCTCGCTTATTTTTAATCTACAGTTATCATTACCAAAGTTTTCTATAACACAAATTTTTCACCATAATCAGAGAAATAAATAAATCACCGTGGAACAAATAAACCACAAATTTTTATCACAACTGACAATGGCGAAGCATACACTTTCTTACATAATGCAGTCTATATTAAATCCGGTGGCACTTATATATGTAATTCCAAAAACCTTTACTCCAAACAAGACCGATTGTTTTGAATTCTTAAAGAAGTTTGAAGAATGCTCTAATTTAAATTCTCGGAGTGACTCTCACGAAATTTATTATTTTTCTCGTTTTTTACTAGACATTTTACAAGTGTCGATTAAAAACTTTATCAGTAACCTAGAAAATAGTAATAAAACTTGGACTGACGTAAAGAACGCTTTCTTGAAATATTATGGAAGACCTAAGTTACCGCAACAACTCTAATCGTTTTCGCTCAAGACATCAGATGCCAAAAGAATTGGTTGTAAATTATTATTATGCACTTCAAAATTTAGTTATGGATGTGACACCTACTATCTCAATTTCAGACTTCGCAGATTATTTCGCACGAGGACTTTTACCTGAATTACGGAATAATTTCATGTTATTAGTTTCAAATAGGGACATTACTGAAAATTTATTACGAAGTATAGCATATACCTCGTCAGATATCCAGTCTAATTCTTTACACGATCCATTACTAAACCAAACAAATTTATTTACCTTTTCACAAAATACAAAGCGGACTCATTTTTTTTAAAAAGATAAACAACGGAGAAATTGCGATAGACTTGACTCTAATACTTTTCATAAAAATTGGTACAAAGGGAACCAATATACGAATCTACAAAGAAATTCACATGATTATAGGCCACGACAGTATTTTCATTTTAATCGTAAAGCACATAATTTTAAACCACAATGTTCAACGTGTCATAAAACTAGACACTACACTTCTTCATCTAGGAAAAATAAATATCTCATTCAAGGGAGCTACAATTTTAAAAATAATTTTTTAGTAGATTACAACAAAATAGGTATAGGAATAACCGATATAAAATCCCTTTATCTAATTTTAGATATAGCAGAGACGCGAGAAATAATGCATATACTTTTTACTCCGACCGAAATCGGAAAGATACGGAAACGTATACATTTAATAATTATAAGGATAGGAAATTCCAGTACATAAACTATGAATATAAAAATATTCCTTTATTTTTAAATACCAACGCAGACAAATTATATACAGTAAAAGCATTTTACAAAAATCAGGAAATTTCAGTTTTGCTTGACACCGGATCTTACTACAATATCGCTTCAAGAAAATCTTTCAATGATATTTCAGTACACCCGCAAACAAATTTAGGACTTAAAACAGCAGACAATAGAAACCTGCCCGTTTTAGGAAAATCCAATATAACTATTAATTTAGAGGGACGAAATACTGCAATACCTACGTTAGTCATCAGAGACCTACCTGTACCTCTTATATTAGGCTTGAAATTTTTAGAGGATAACGAAGCCATTTTGAATTTTCAAAATAGGACGATAAGTTTTGCAAACGCAGGAACTAACCAACACGATTCTAAAAATATCTTAGTCAGATAATTTTTTCGGAAATCAATATTATGAAAAATCGATAATGACAAACCCATAAAAGTTCAATTAGCAGAAGATATTACCGTATATCGCAATGTTGAGACTCCAATAAAAGTCATGTGTAAGAAAATACCTAAAGCTTTTTTTTTGTACCAAATACAAATTTCGTCACTAAACGAGACCTAACCATTACAAAAACCCCATATAAACACAAAAATATTTTAAAGGCAAGTATTCTTTTTCATAAACAAAAGCAAATGAAATTATTAAAAATACTACAATCGGAACAATTATTCCTCAAAAAGAATCGGCACACAACTCAGTATTAGTACAAATCACAGATTACAAACGTAAACCAGTAAATTTAAAATGGCAAAAAGAACAATCATTTACAGACGTTAATTAAGACTTCGACATGACAGAAAATTTTCCAATAATAAACGAATCAGACGATAATGCTGACAATTTCTGTCCACTCGGACTACTATTATAAAACTTACAATGAACTGACAAACCTACACAGATGCAGTAAACCAAATAATATCAAACTTTGAGTATAATATATGCTATTTCTTCAGTACTTTAATATTCTGACTTAACTACACAAATGAAAATTTATTTTGTTGTGGAACGAACCGATTCGTCAAGTCTCTTTTGAACTAATTACAGCGCTACACGCTTACAGGCACTACTAAAATATTTAAGCTAATTTTGAAAGAAAAATACACCAATTTTTAAGATTAATCCAATGAGACCACCCACTATTGACCCGCGAAATTTTTCTTCCTAGGGACAATTATTTTCGCAATTACACAGAAATGACAAATTTCTAATTTTAGCAATATTTTTTTTACTACCGACAACAGTTTTGCCAAATTTATAATTAAAAGAACACAAAACCAGTTTTATTTTCTTACAGCACAAATGCAGAGGCAAGATTTTTTTTTGAAAGAATGGCATACCAATTCCTTACTTAAGAATCTTTTAACAGACCTAATCTGACTGAACTTAAACTGACCGAACATAACAAAGTTCTCACGTATGGTTTTCTTAAACATTAATACTCATCATTGAATTTATTTTTAACGTTTAAAAACCCAAACTATAGACACAAAAAGTTTTTTTTTATTTTACATGAATATTATTATTTCAAAAAACAACATAGAATAGCACTTTCTATAAAATTTGTACACTTGAATGCAACGATTTTTAGATTATAATTAATTATAATCATAAATAACTAAAGGAAATACATCCGCTGAGCTAAACTTCCTTTATTTACGATATATTTACTATAATTAATACCATAAAAATTATTTCTACTATACGAGTTTTCATTTTTATAGCATTTGATTTAATACCATTCCAATTTCATTTACACGAATAATAACATTGTGACTTTCCAACAATTTTATATTACCTTGCAATTTCCTTGATTTGCACGTCCATTATAAACACTTGCAACAGTTAATATCACCCGTGGCGATAGACAGAGCACTGTATCCCCTGATCCTCAAATACAGTCGAGGGACACAATGCCTTGCCAATCCCTAGGAGATGTCTAAAATTAAAAGCTCAATCAGCAATGCACTACACAGTTATGATAATTTCTTATGTAACTGCAACAAATTTTACTGCATTATTTTATCAACACGTAGACATCCGCGAACTAACCAGCCTTTTTACTCACTTTGGCTACATACAATTTTCTTGCACCAAAGATAAAATGCACATACGACAATTTACAAAGAATAACGATCCAATTATCTTACAAAGATTAACCACAATCAACGACTAAAATGAGAATAATTTTCTTTATGCGATTTCTTTTATTCTTACCTTATAGCTATCAGAATTTTTTACCTAAGTGCCAAACTCCTAAACTAACAATTTTAGTATGATTATACCTGCATAAACAGAATAAAATAAAATGTTGTATCTCTCCTGTTTAGTTTTACAAGCTATCAAATTTCGAAAACATAGGTTTTATAAACTTTGCATTTTTAGCGACATTGCACCAATCGCATCTATTTCTCTAATAATTTTAATAATTAGCTTAACCTGGCGTGCTAGCTATAAACAAATCTCATTCAAAATATTAACGCATAAATAAATAAACGCATTCAAATACGTCATCATAGAAAATTTATTACGTGACAACATTGTATTTTCATAAAATTTAACAGATTTTGGAGTACTAAACAACAAATAAAAATGTTTGGTTACACGATAAAATATGAACAATAGCAAATATAAATAAGAGGATGTGACTTAAACGAAGGTAAAAGTTGGATTTTCAGATAATATACGCTATGCAAAGTATGTGCCTACGTGAGAATATACATCACCTCGATACGGTTCTGGATGGTAAAATTAATAGAAAGTCCGAAGGCTGCAATGATAAAGGCAATATACAACGCCTCAATTGACAAAGTGCGCGAGTAAAACCAATTAGCACAGGTGGAAGGAGAAGTCTTTATATAGAACACAGACTTAATAAACAATCAGTATATCTTCGACCAAGGCACAAATTATAACAATTCAAAGCCGAATATCACGCGAGTGAAAATAGAAAAATTGAAATAATTATTTAGTGATTGAAAGATTTTAAAAGTCGTGATAATCCAAGTGCCAATAAATATAATACAAGTTGCCGTTTACTGTGAAAAACATAAGTAATAATTATTAAATAAATCTAATATTAATGTTAATAATTTAAGGGCTCTAAGTATACTCCAAATATATTCTAAATACACTCTAAGTGTCCTCTAATTATCCTCCAAGTATACTTTAAAAATCTTCTAAGTATACTCTAAGCACATTACAAATCTGTTTTAAATATACTCTGGGTAAATCTACAAAAACTTCAAGATGAACAAATTTAAGAAACGAATTTAAGTCTAAACATTGATGGCTGAGCATCGGAAAGAAAATTAATCAACAAAGGGTTATACTGGGCGAAATTAAATGGAAACAATCCAGGGGTGCTGACCAACTACATGCAGAGGCAGTTCTAAGAAGTAGAAACGAGCAGGGAGAACGCAGGTTAGAGATAAAAATATTATTTCTAGTAAAAACTTTTATTTCAATTTTTAACACATAATTTTTATATATAGAAGTATTTAATTTGTAAGGGGTCATCAAAATTTTTTTGAAAATTTGCGTAGAGAGAAAGAAGGTAATTTGAATGTTCAAAAGTGCTTCTAGTAATAGACAGTGGTATTTTTGCTGGTTTTAAGGGAGTTTTGATTTGGGCATAATCAGATGGATATTATTATTATTTTGATTCAGGGGTTAATTTTATGAATAACAAAATTAATTAAACTATAAAGTGTACATATTCTTGGTCATTATACAAATTTTGGTTTGTTTTATTTATATCATTCAAATAGAAAGGAGCTAAAGTAAAAAGGGATCAAACAGTCTTTGTTGTATCGGCGTGCGCTCTGTGTGAATTGGACTGAGCTAGTCAAGGCATATAAGAAGAGGTATCTTTAAAATTTAAAAATAAGAAATTATTTTAAAAAAAAATAAAAAGAAGCATAGAGACGACTCCCCGTATATCACAACTACATATATATATATATATATATATATATATATTGCTGTGTTACTTGCCCCACGATTGGGTGTACATAAAATGCTGTAATATTTATTTCCTTTTGTTATTATATTAATATTTAGCTCCACGATTGGGCACACCATAAAATGCTGTGGTATTTCGTTTCCACGATTTGGGTTTAATATAAATTGCTGTGATATTAATCCCTAATTCAATCAAGCACCTATGATGTGGAATGTTAAGTTATGGTTTTTGCCCCAACTAGCTGATTAAATAAAGCAATTCTACAATACACAATATAGTGATTAAATATTTACAACTTTGAAATTTTCCCTTTTTTAGAATATTTACAGATACCAGATTTATGATATTTGAAGCCAGCAAAACTACCTTTTTGCTTATATTTAGGGACCTTTGAACGTTCCAAGATGATATTACCTTTGTCATAAATTGATCAATGAACCTACTATGTTTTGTTGACTCCTACAGATAAAATGATTAATTTTGAATTAAAACAGTTTTCAATAATAAATTACATCAAGATCGCTAATCTGGAATGATTCTGTAGTTCCTTCCTAGCTATGTCCAAATTGAGAGTCGAATTTGGAAGTCGACATCAAAATTCAATCCAAATCGGTATTAGAATCCAATTTTAAAAATCGGTATGAGAACAACTTCGATGTAGATATTAAAATCCCATTTATATGTAGGTATTTAGACCATTTCAATAATTTAAAATCCCATTTAAATATCAGTGTTAAAAGCCAGTATTAAAATACCAGTAATAAAATAATCCAGTTTAAAATACCATTATTAAAGTCTAATTTAAATATCAGTAATAAAAGCCCTGTTTTATTAATGTTAGAAATAGATTTTTAATTAAGTCGTTATTACTTACGTCTATAATAGATCGGCTTATTCGTTGCACAATTCGTACACTTTTCAAAATGATTTTACTTTAATTTTCGTTTCACTACTTACGTAAAATAATTAGCACTTCAGAACATAGTCGTAGCCCAGTTTGAATCTATACTAACTTGTCGCTTCATTCTTATCGTATATAAAGCAGTACCTCTACCTGCTTTTCATTGGTTTATTCACGTGTTGGGACAACACCTTTACCTTTATCTTTATGTACTTCGGAATTTTCACTAATTATTTAGTTCAAATATTCGGATGGATGCCTGACTCGTCACGTAATACTTTCACATATCATGGTATTTTATAAGAAATTTTAACAATTTCCTTTTATTAAGTCACGTATTCAATGTTTATTATTTATTATAATCTAAACCGAATAATCTGGTGCTTGTTTATTTCCTAACTAATATTGGATTTTTGAACAAATGTGAATCCTTCATGTCACGTACGATTTTCTAATAATGCATAATTTAGATTGCGTGTACGATGATATTTTTAACGCATTTGTTAAATATTTGTAAAGCCAATTCATATAGGTTTCCCGTTGATTTAATTTTGATGCATTTTGTTGCGTTTTTAAATGTTATCTTAACTTGTAAACTACTCTTGGATATTTCTATGTGCTATGTGCTCTCAATTAACAATATGCATAGTGACCTATTTACTCTTATAATATCTGGAATTATGTGCTTTTGCTAACTGGAAGTTGCTTTTATTTATTTTACGACCCCCTGTGACTTAACCTACCCCTAAACTACCCTATAATTATAGCATTAATCCCCCGAATTAAAATAAATTTTTTTTGAAAAATGTTAATTTTTGGCGCCCAATGTGAGACAAAATTCACATTGGTTTAAAATTATTTTGTTTTTATTTTGTTTTACTATATACACAACTCCTACATTATTTTTACATCTCTATTCCTATTTTGATCTATTCTATACCTATACACCTATTCATTATAAATTTTATTATGTTTTATAAATAACTACTATTTACACAAGTCTCTGTGAATGTATACCAAACATTCTCTCTCCCTGTTTTCTATCTATCTATACTTTTCCTATCTTTTCTAAATTTATACTTCACACTACCTATTATAATCTACTACTGTTTCACTCCCTATTTATCCATACTTTTCCTATTTATCATATACTTTTCTTATTTTCACACTACCTGTTATGATTTACTAATATTTTACTCCCTATTTATCCATACTTTTCCTATATACATATACTTTTCCTATTTATCATATATTTTTCTTATTTTCACACTACCTGTTATGATCTACTAATATTTCACTCCCTATTTATCCATACTTTTCCTATTTACATATACTTTTCCTATTTATCATATGCTTTTCTATTTTCACACTACCTATTATGATCTACTAATATTTCACTCCCTATTTATCCATACTTTCCTATTTACATACACTTTTCCTATTTATCATATACTTTTATTAATTTCACACTACCTATTATGATCTACTAATATTTCACTCTCTATTTATCCATACTTTTCATATTTACATATACTTTTCCTATTTATCATATACTTTTCTTATTTTCACACTACCTGCTATGATCTACTAATATTTTACCCCCTATTTATCCATACTTTTCCTATTTATCATATACTTTTCCTATTCTTCATAATTCTTTATCATCTTTTCCTATATCCAATTCCTATTTACATCAACCTATGCTACTCCTACTTTTCCTAAACCTATTCTAATTATTATTAACCTATCCTATGCTTTATTGTTTTCTAATATTTACAATAAGTTTTATTCCATTAACCCATACTACTCCTACTTTCCTAATTATTATTAACCTATCATATGCTTCACTGTTCTCTCATATTTACAATAAGTTTTTATTTAGTTATACTTCCAATTTCATTAACCCATCCTATGCCTCTAGTCGTCTAATATTTCCAATTTGTACAATTTTCTATTCTTAAACCTATCCTATGCTTTATGATGACATTCCTATTTAACTCTCCTATGCTAATTTATTAATATCCCTATTTAATTTTCCTATTTGTCTATACCTATCCTAATTTATGATTATATCTCTATTTCCACTAGTTTATCTTACAGTATGTACACTTTTCTCTATTATCAAGAGTTTTCTCTCTGCAATAAGCTTATCTTTCTTGTTTCTTTTATACGCTCTTTTTCCAAATTTATTTTCTAAAGTTTAGTTATTATCATAGATTTTTCCCTTAATGTATCTTCCTTCATATCCCAAAACTTCTCTAAATTTTAACCTATCACTCCCAAATTCTTCATTCGGTTCCCATATCATATCCTTCTTTTCCGACAAACTAAAAGGAACCACTTCACATTTATAATTTTGCCCTTTTCTATAAAACCCGATATATTTTCTTGATTTTCTTTCAGGTGAAATTTTATTAAACGTCTCTGTGCCTACAACTTCTGATTTCTTTACACCGTCTGCTACTATTCTGGATTTTGATTCTGTTAATTCTCAGTTCTTCTTTAATAGTGTCTTTACCCTATCCTTCACTTCTTCTGGACATTTTATTTTATCATCAATATCCCCCTTTATATCAACTTTACTCTCAAATTGATTAATATTCAAGCAGTCTCCTTCGACTTCAATGCTCTCCTCATTATCCCATTTTATATATTCCCCTTTTACATTTACTATCTTTCCTTCGGCATTAATTTTTAATCCCAACTTATCAATTATGTCCATACCAAATATTGCATCTACTCTTAACCCCGGCACTATTATAAATTCATTCTCAAACTTTATCTTACCCATTTCACATTCCAGAATTATCATCTTGCTCACACTTGCAAATCTCTTGCTATTTGGTGCTATTAAATTAAACTTCCCAATAGGCATCATACTCCCTATTAATTTTTCCCGTTTAACAAAATCCTTAGACACAAACGACGCTTCTGCTCCCATATTAATGAGTGTTCTACTTCTACTATCTCCAATTTTTAATTTAATTATTGGTAATAAGCTTTTATTCATATCATTTTCCATTTTACATTTTATATATTCACGCTGGTGTTCAAATCCATTAATTTTTGAGGGCTTACTTGGTTTGTCCTCTTTCAAAAATCCTGATTCGACGTAGATGGTCTTGCCTGACTCGTAACTTCTGCATAGGTACGGTTCGTTCTTGTAGGTTGTGCTGATTGTTCCCAATGTTGTGCTTGTATCATATACTGATTTATGTTTCTGTCGTGATTCGTTGGTTCTGTTTCTCTTCTTGGCGTATCTCTTGTGTTCCAGTTTCTTCTAAAATTATTATCGTTGTAGTTGTTGTAATTGTTTCTATAAAAATTTCCCCTATAACTTCCCCTATTATTCGATCTATTATTTTCTGTGCTTCTTCGCATTCTAACTAAATTTTCTCGCTGTCTTGGTATCATCCTACCTTCCGCTACACGACTCTGTCCTAACTCATCACAACGTTGTAGTTATTCCAAGAAGATCTCTTTATTTACTATATTTTGAATCATCACATAACGTCTTATCTCCTCGCCAAAATGTCCCGCTAAGTACTTTATGGTTTGTGTTTCTTCCATCCGTAAATCTAATTGTTTCGCTATACTGAATTTTTGTATGGCGTATAGTTCTCGTGTCATCCCTAAGTTCTGATTATATTTTCCTGTCATTAAATTATCTCGCGCCTTGTATTGTTGATTGTCCCCTCAAAATTTTCTTAAAAATCTACTCTCAAATTCCTGAAATGTCCCTATCTCTTCAGAACATAGTCGTAGCCCAGTTTGAATCTATACTAACTTGTCGCTTCATTCTTATCGTATTTAAAGCCGTACCTCTACATGCTTTTCATTGGTTTATTCAAGTGATGGGACGACACCTTTACCTTTATCTTTGTGTACTTCGGGATTTTCACCAATTATTTAGTTCGACTATTTGGATGGACACCTGACTCGTCACGTAATACTCTCACATATCATGGTATTATATGAGAAATTCTAACAATTTCCTTTTATTAAGTCACGTATTTAAAGTTTGTTATTTATTATAATCTAAACCAAATAATCTGGTGCTTGTTTATTTCCTAACTAATATTAGATTTTTGAACAAATGTGAATCCATCATGTCACTTACGATTTTCTAATAATGCATAATTTAGATTGCGTGTACGATGATATTTTTAACGCAATTGTTAAATATTTGTAAAGCCAATTCATATAGGTTTCCCGTTGATTTAATTTTGATGCATTTTGTTGCGTTTTCAAATCTTATCTTAACTTGTAAATTACTCTTGGATATTTCTATGTTTTTATGCATTTAATCCCATGTATTTTTATATACAATGTGCTCTCAATTAACAATACGCATAGTGACCTATTTACTCTTATAATATCTGGAATTATGTGCTTTTGTTAACTGGAAGTTGCTTTTATTTATTCTACGACCCCTGTGACTTAACCTATCCCTAAACTACCCTATAATTTGTTATTAATTTAGAGTGTGATAATTTGATACAAATTCCATCTTCAGCCAAAATAATGCATAGAATTTATTTTTTGTTATGTCAACTGTAAATATCTGTAACTTGAAGAGAATAATCCTTATTTGAATAGATGTACATACGTTACTTTCTTCAAACTTTCTATTAATTGATTAACGTAAAAGACTATTAAGGAAGTAATCTTATGATAAAATTTCCTTTTGTAGAATATGCAAAAGAAGTAGTGTGTATTAATGAGTTTAAGTTCTTATACAATATTATGTACTCTCATATTTATTGCTATGTTCACATGCTTCTTGCTCAGACGCAAATTGTGATTTGGTAGATATTTGATATACAACTACTTTTTCTTTCAGAGATAATATTGTTTAAATATAATAATCTTAGTCTTTGTGCTTTAGGTGTGTATAGTTATTACTAAAGTTCCTACACTCTCTTTGGTGACGCTGTCTTGCTTATGTTAAATCTTTGAGTTTAGTGGCGCCTGATATTTCCGTATTTTTAGGAACCCTCCCTGTAAGCCTCATCCCGGTGCAGTAGTTGGTACGGAAGTCTCCAGAAGTACCTACTACTCTTTTCACTACAATGTTTCTAACTCTTTCAATATAAAGAAGTGTAAGTAAACGTAGTCTCAGTTAGGACATGGTGCTACGCAAGTAGGTTTTAATGAGCTTAAACTTATTGAACGACCCTTCAAGAGAAGCGGTAGTAACCGGGAAAGTTAAATACAAATATAATACCGTACTCAAATCGGTCACACTACTAGTGATAGAGCAGTTTTTTACCACCACTAATTCAGCCACTTCTATGACTGAAGAAAGGTTTTAATTTTTTCTTTTATAATTGTTGGAAGACTAAGAATCTTTTGAGGAAATGTAGAGGACAAGTACCTGGATAGAATTGCTAACGCTTGTTTGCCTTTTTGATAATTTCTTCAGGAATTTTGTTTTTGGTTTGCAAAAAATTAATAAAACAATAGTTTTCATTCTTTTGAATTTTGACAGTATTACAAGATATGTACAGTAGTTACTACAAAGCAAGTAAAATCCTGTTATAATATTTAGTAAAGACTGTTGATTCTTTATCATCGGTCTGTCCTCTTATACAAATTTTATCAGAAGGAATGGTGTTATTTTGGACCAATCTCTTATTTGTTTAAAATTAACAATAATATAATAATAACATTATCATTAAAAAATAGTATAAAAAAGTAATTGTAAATCATTATGGTTTGCTTAACTAATAATTTTGATAATATAACTTCTCCCTCTTTAAGCTGGAGAATATGGGAACTTCTATTTCGGATTTGTGATTTTGTTTTTCTTAAGTCTAGGTTCTACAATTTTAATACAAATTGCGCTTGGAATAATACTTAAAATTAGAATTATTGTAAATAATTTATTGATCCAAGAAAGTGATGTTTTGCAGTATCTTCAAACTGTATTTGTTGTAAATTTTCTGCCTTTAATTTTAAGTGCTGTATTATCTCTGTCAATTTCCTGTAATTGAAGTGGATGGTGTTTCGTTTGTGTTTTTTTAAATGTTGTATTAAATTTAGGTAGTTGGTAGACGAATTCTTCGAGTATGGTAACTTCTGGAAAGGATAGTCTTACACTTATCTTCATAGGACAATTTTTTATTGATATAACATTAGGGGTTTTGATTTTATAAAGTGCTTCATTTTTACACTGTGATTTAACAATAATGGGTTTTGAAAGGATAACTAAGATGTTTCCTACGTTTATTTGTATAATTGTAGAATCGAAGAATTGAATTGGAGTACTTTAACATGTATATTGTCCTGTTTTTATTAAATTTACAATACATGGTTGATTTTTGTGCAAGTTGTACTGTTGGCAATAATAGAAGTATCCTATTTCTGGACATCTTTCAGTAGTGGTCCAATAATTTTCGTTGTTGATTAATAAGTAAGGTTGTTCAGGATTTATAATTAGATTAAAAATAGGTATTGGATATAGTTGAAGATATTTGAATTGTGAGGATATGAAGGGAGTACGATTTTAAATAGTATCAAGTTATCGTGAATTAATACTTGTGTAAAAAATAAAGATTGATAATAAATAAAATTTTGTAAGTAGATATTTGACATCTATCGTACACATTATTTAGTTTTGAGATAATTTCTTTGGATTGATTGGGTTCAATTACTTAACCGTGTAAGATGATGAGGCGTGCAAATGATAGAGCCAGTGCTAAATTATTAATCAAATTTTGTACTGAATTCAATTGGGTCATTAAGCTATCAATAAGGCTTCCAAGTGGAAATGCTTTTTCCAAAATAATAACTTAAGTAAGTCTTAGGGTTATATTGTTTAATTGATTTCGTAAAAGGATTTGATTCTCATGCAAAGTATTGAAACTTTGTTTGGAGGTGTTTATTTTCTCTTGTAATAAAGTTTTTGTGAGTTTAATTCGTTATGTACTTTTTGTGTCACTTATTAGTAAATAAATAAAAGTAAAAATTCGTATGTTGTTCATCTTCGGAATCCAATGTACTAAATTACCAATTTCATAATCTACTTATTCCGTTTATTAGTCCTTTTTTAATTCTAAGATTGTGAAAACATGTATTTAATTTCATTGTTGATATTCATGTTAGGGATAATGCATTGGAATATTTATTTTTTAGTCATCATAATTAGGTCTTCAGTTTTGGAACTGGTTAGACGCGTACCCTTACTGCTTCCTATTCTGAACTAACCTACAAGTAGTGGGGTAAGGCCGGTCCTAATTCAAAACGTGTTCACACGTATTTTCCATATGTAAAATACACGTGCACCGTTTTGAATTAGGATCACCTATATACTTTAATGTAAAATAGTTGTGAAAACATTTCAATGTAAAATAGTTGAGAAAACATGAATTCTTATATACTTTCAAATGTAAAATACTTGTGGGCACGTTTTGAATTAGGATCGGCTTTATATTACTTTCAATGAAACATACTTCAAAACACACGTATGTTGAAAAATGTAAGTGCAGAGAAAAATGTGTGTAGCTGTTTTGAATTCGGTTTTCTAGCGAGAAGTTACACGTGCACCGTTTTGAATTAGGATCGGCCTTACATACTTTTAATGTAAAATACTTGTGAGCATGTTTTGAAGTCAGACCGGCTTTATATTACTTTCAATGGAACATACATACTTCAAAACACACGTATGTTGAAAAATGTAAATGCAGAGAAAATGTGTGTAGATGTTTTGAATTTGGTTTTCTAGCGCGAAGTTATAAAGTATGCCAGATGCAAAATATCGCATTCAAGTCAATTGTGTTTAATTAAAGTGGATTCTGATTTATGTTTTTTATTTATGTTTAGAGGCTGCAAATACACATGGGCCGGTTTCAATTCAAAATGTGTTCACTCTTGTGATAGGTTGAAAAGTGGGTTGGCAAAGTACGCAGATGGTGGTAATCTGCTATATAAAAAGATTGCCCCTAATATTAATTTAATTAGTCGAAGTTTACTGCATATATTTATATACAAACATGTATATAATTAATATTCAGGGATTTAAATACAAGAAAAACGAGTTTGTGTGCAAAGAAATTGCAATTTTGGACTTGTTGGAAGGTGTTGTTTGGCATCAAATTTTTAAACTGCTTTTGCAGTCTAGTTGTTTGAGCCAAGATCATATAAAACATAACGACTGGGTGACAAGGAATATTCATGGTCTTTCTTGGGATAAATCTTCAACGGCTGGAATGGTGTTAATATATAGCGCTTTATTTGAAGCAAATTATCCGACCCGGTGAAGAAGTATTTGTGAAGGGTCTAGAAAAGAAGAAATTGATTGAAACATTTATAATGCAAAACTTTGTGACTGATATGCTTGCACTAAGTTGTCCTAAGCTATCGGAGTTAAAAATCAACAATCGTTTAAAATATAACATCCATTGTTGTAGACACAGCAATAATAATCTGCAATGCGCAAAACAAAATATCTTTTTATTAAAAGAATGGCTTGTTAATAATAAAAAACAATAGAAAGATTTTGTCTGTATTATTTATTTTAATATAATTTTACAATGTTAGCCGAAGGAAATTATCGGACCCGGTGAAGAAGTATGTGAGAAGGGTCTAGAAAAGAAGAAATGGATGGAAACCTATCTATTGCAAAATGTTATAGGCACGGCAATAATAGTCAGAAATGTGCAAAACAAAATACTTTGTTATTAAAAGAATGGTTTGATAATAATAAAAAACAATAGAAAAGATTGTGTCTGTATTATTATTGTAGTCAGTAAGAAATCTTTAATGCTGATGTCTGCAGAAAAAAACAATTAAACTCAGACAGCACGAATGGGACTCTCAACCCTGAAAGCAATTATAATTGATCAACGCAATAGCTCTTTACTGGTTTTACAACATTTAATAAATTGTACAGGTATCTCGAAAAAATTTGCCAAAGACAGACAGACAGATAGACAGATAGACAGACTGACTGCATCAATTTTCTCATTCTCGCTTTTAAAGAATAACAAGTCGTAGTTATTAAATCGCAAACACAGTTTATCTGCAAGAAATATATAAACGAGGAAATTTATTTAATGCTCAAACTTCAAAAAACTAGAAATAAATTTTTTGAAATATATGCTAACGTTGCAATTGGTGGATCTGCTCACGGAGTAAACAATTTTTTCCAGCACTTCATTTGGATTGACTATAAACTACTCAATAATTTTAACCTAACCACTATCATTATTCTTTCCTGACAAGGGCAATTTTAAAAAAAGTTTTCATTTTTGATTTGTACTATAGAACACAACTACAACTTGACAATAAAGATTGAGCGATTATCACACACATATCTTGAGTATATATATAAAGATATTAAACAACAAAAACAGCAGAAAATTCAACCCATGTCAGACAGCTTTTTTTCTAGTCAACGATAGTCTAGTCTAATGCTTCTTCAGCATTTGCATTTCCATAGTTACGTACTGAAGGCAACTCTGCAATTTTAGATCACATGCATTTCTAATTTCAATTGTAAAAAATATGAAAGCATCTATTTGAAATGCATTCCTAACTTTAATCGCAAAAAAATGAGAGCATCTATTCGAAATATGCACTCAGATTAAAAGTCAAAAATTGTTTTACACCGTTCTGTAAACTGAGATTACGTAGTTATTAAATCGGGAGTAATGTGAAATGAAACACACACTGTATTTTTCTTTATTGTAATATATAAAATACACACACACACACACACACATATATATATATATATATATAATGTTATGTACATACTATAATTCACTTAAGTTCCCAAATATAAAGAACAGTTCTAACTCACTCCAACTCTGAACGGTAAAAAATATTGCATCAGTTCTATGAGGGCTGTCGTCTTCATCTTTGACGCGCGGTCGTTTCTGGTTGTTCTTCTTCTTCGTGTTCACTAAAAAAAAGATTCAAATGAATATTAGATCAAGTAAATGCATTAAGAAAATTAAATCTATATATTAAGCTAACGAATACATACTCTGTATTGGTGCCATCAGGTCGTGCGTTGCAATTGGTGGATCTGCTCACGGCGTCAACGATTTTTTTCTCCAGTACTTAATTTGGATTGACTATAAACTACTCAATAATTTTTAACCCAATCACTATCATTATTCTTTCTTGACAAGGACAATTTAAAAAAAAGGTTTTCATTTTTGATTTGTTCTATAGAACACACAACTACAACTTGACAATAAAGATTGAAGGATTATCACACACACATATCTTGAGTATATAAGGATATTAAACAACAAGAACAGCAGAAAATTCAACCCATGTAAGCAAGAATTTAATGCTAAGGTATTGTCTAGATAGCAATTGTAGAAATATGAAATCTACAGAAAATTTAATAAAGCCAGTCATGTATAAATTGTTTTAATACTGACATCCACAGAAAAATAAAAAACGAGAAATTTAATGCTAACATCAGCAGAATAATAAATAAATCCACTTAGTCAGCATTAATGGAAGGCCGGTCTGGCTTCAAAACGGTGCACGCGTATATACCATATTTTAAAATTAAAGTTGTTAATTGCAAAACAAAAAAAAATAGATTTTACCTAGAAATCATTTGATATATTTACTTTTTTTCAGTACAACTGAAAGAACTTGACTTTTATACATTTTTTTAATCGATATCATAGACTTTTTTTCTATACAGTTGGTAAACCTACGTGAAGTATTTATATTAAATAATAAACTGACCTGTTATAAAAAATTAAAAATTTGGATCGTTTTCTGAAAAAATTCAGCTCTGTAATCTATTCTAATGAATAAAACAGTATGTAAGCGAATATAATTATACCACAGCAGAAATAATGAATTAGATTAATTGTCTGAAAAAGAAATTGCAATGAAGACACATAATAAAAAACCTAAATTAGATTAATTTCGTCACTTAGTCAGCATTAATGGAAGGCCGGTCTGGCTTCGAAACAGTGCACGCGTATATACCATATTTTAAAATTAAAGTTGTCAATTGCAAAACAAAAAAAATTAAATTTTACCTAGAAATCATTTGAAATATTTACTTTTTTTCAGTACAACTGAAAAAACTTGACTTTTATACATTTTTTTATCGATATCATAGACTTTTTTTCTATACTGTTGGTAAAATTTACGTGAAGTATTTATATTAAATAATAAACTGACCTGTTAGAAAAAATTAAAAATTTGCATCGTTTTCTGAAAAAACATGCATACTTTTTTCAGTACAACTGAAAGAACTTGACTTTTATACATTTTTTAATCCATATCAGACTGTACAGAAACAGTAATGTTTAATTAGATCAGTCAAACATGATGTGTTTACTATTAAACAAAACAAAATTGTTCTTAATCCAAGTGATGATAAAAGAATTCTTAGTACCTGAACCACTGAAACTAACTATTGCCTATTTTTGTAGTATTGATTAAAAAAATTCCATACGACAGCGAGTACTGTGTTAAAATTGTTTTCGTTGCAGAAGTAACTGATGTATTGATATTCCCATCAATATTACTGTATTAGTCGATTAAAGCATGAGTTAACTTTTTACTACGTGTCTTTTTTATTCGCTTAGGGCAACGCAGAAAAAGTTTGAATTGGCAACATTTTTTTATAATAAAATAAACCTTGATACAAAATCACATTCAGTTTTACTGAAAAGTAAATCAGAGGAGATTGCTAACTGTACGGTGTTATAATATTTTTCTATATCTGTCTGAATAAACTCACAAAGCGCCAAATGAGCGGTTTGTCTAACTGATTTTTTCACTTAAAGCGATTGACATTCATTTCAAACAAGTATTTATTAAGGTCATATAAAAAACCAAAAGTTTTATCATAGAAATAACGTCGTGTAATTTAAATTTCATTACGTAGCATTTGTTGAATTTTAAAAAATTATTTTAAACCTCCATCATGAGTTAGTTTTACTACGTGCTATAATTAATCCTTCATTTGATGAAGAAATGAATTGCTTTAACAAAGTTTTATGGAAAATGTCATGCGTTGCACATTGCAACATTTTTTTATAATAAAATAAACCTTGATACAAAATCACATTCAGTTTTACTGAAAAGTAAATATTTCACATTGATATTTTTGTATAAATAGTCAATAAAGCTCTACATATACCATATTTTAAAATTAAAGTTATTTTTTCCCTAAATTTTTAGTTAAACAAAAAAACACATGAGTTTGATGTAGATTTTTTCTGGGATTCTCAAATCTTTAGGGATTTTTTAATTGAAGCAACATTTTGGGAAAATTGTATCATTATTAAAATGTACTGAGATTATATCCATCTCTTCCAATAAATTAAAAATTGCACGACGTAATTGTATTATGATAAAACTGCAGAATGTTTTCAGAGTTGCCTTCAGTATGTAAATATGGAAATGCTTGCATAGCGAATTGCTTTGCCATAGTTACGTACTGAAGGCAACTCTGCAATTTTTAGATCGCATGCATTTCATGCATTCAGATTTAAAAGTCAAAAATTGTTTCTACATCCGTTCTGTAAACAAGAATTAAACGATTCAAGCTTGAAAATTGTCTTGAATAAAAACGTAAATAAAGGCGATTTTTTTTAACAATTGCATTCAAAGCAATTCGCTATGCAATTATTTTGTTTTATATGCTAATTCTTTTACAGTTGTTTTGCTTACGCGAGCAAGCATATTTTTTCCGTAAACGCAGCTGATTGAAAAATGATGCGAGATTGTTGTTATTGGAAATTAAAATTCAGTATTAATTTTGCTGCTGATGAACGTGCTTTGTTCAGGCAAGATTTTGAATTTGCTTTATTTTTCTGAAAAATTGCAAATGTCAAATTTTATAGCTATTTTGCTTACATTAGAACATATTTATGCATAAATAGCAAATAAATCTTTACAGATATTAATTATAAAGTAATTTAGCTAGTGACTGAAGTTAGTAGTGATATTTTAAAGTTAACAGTGAAGTGTTACACTCGAAAGTAAATATAAACAATCATGATCTGCTTAAAGAGTGTGTTCAACGTTTGTTCCCGTTTCGGACTTTCTAGCTTTTCACATTTTGATTCAGTATTACGATACAATTCCAATTGCATTAAAAGACAGAATATTAATTCTAAATATTTAATGTATTTTGATGTTAATAATTTATATGGGGCTGCAACGTCAGAATATCTTCCATATGGAGAATTAGAATTTTTTTAGGTGACACCAGTCCAGAAATATTACGTTTAGACGTTACTTTGGGACTGCAATGTCTGAATATCTTCCATATGAAGAATTTAAATTCTTTTTAGATGGCACAGTCCAGAACTATTACATTTGAACGTACTTAATATTACCAATAATTCTGATGTAGGATATATTTCTTTTTTGATTGCGAATTCCAATTGCATTAAAAGACAGAATATTAATTCTAAATATTTAATGTATTTTGATATAGTGACCGAAGTTAGTAGGGATATTTTTAAAGTTAACAGTGAAGTGTTACACTCGAAGGTAAATATAAACAATCATGATCTGCTTAAAGAGGGTGTTCAACGTTTGTTCTCGTTTCGGACTTTATAGCTATTCACATTTTTTATTCAGTATTACCCTACAATTCCAATTGCATTAAAAAAGACGGAATATTAATTCTAAATATTTAATGTATTTTGATGTTAATAATTTATATGGGACTGCAATGTCTGAATATCTTCCATATGGGGAATTTTAATTTTTTTTTAGATGGCACCAGTCCAGAACTATTACATTTGAACGTACTTAATATTGCCGATGATTCTGATGTAGGATATATTTCTTTTTGAATGCGATTTACACTACCCAGTATCTTTACATGAAATTCACGGTGACTTACCTTCGGCGTCTGAACATGTAAAATAATAAATAGATTGTGATTACTAAATGACTTATTGCGTTGTTCCCGTTTCGGACTTTATAGCTATTCACATTTTTGATTTAGTATTACGCTACAATTCCAATTGCATTAAAAAGACAGAATATTAATTCTAAATATTTAATGTATTTTGATGTTAATAATTTATATGAGGCTGCAATGTCTAAATATCTTCCATATGGAGAATTTTAATTTTTTTTAGATGGCGCCAGTCCAAAACTGTTACATTTGAACGTACTTAATATTACCGTAATTATAGCATGTAGTAAAACTAACTCATGGTGGAGGTTTAAAATAATTTTTTTTAAATTCAACGAATGCCACGTAATGAAATTCTTTCATTGCCAAGGTGCTGCAACAATAAATTAAATTACACAATGTTATTTCTATGATAAAGCTTTTGGTCTTTTATATGTCCTTAATTAATACTTGTTTGAAATGAATGTCACTCGCTTTAAGTGAAAAAATCAGTTAGACAAACCGCTCATTTGGCGCTTTGTGAGTTTATTCACACAGATATAGAAAAATATTATAACACCGTACAGTTAGCAATCTCCTATGATTTAATAAATTTTTTTTAGTTAAATGTGAAAATATTTACTTTTCAGTAATATTGAATGTGATTTTGTATCAAGGTTTATTTATTATAAAAAAATGTTGCCAATTCAAACTTTTTCTGCGTTGCCCCAAGCGAATAAAAAGAAACGTAGTAAAAAATTAACTCATATCTTAATCAACTAATACAGTAATATTGACGGGTATTGATGTTACTTCTGCAACGAAAACAATTTTAAATAATTTTAAAAATCCCCCAAAAAATTTACAGTCTGATTTTGGTAAAGAATATTATAACAAAAACTTTCAATCCTTAATGCAGACCTATAGCATAAACCATTTTAGCGTTTTTTCTATAAAGAAAGCATGCATTGTGGAACGTGTAATTAGAACTTTAAAGGGAAAAATTTAAAATAATATTGTGAAACAATACAACAATACGAGAATACAGTTCACAGTACTCGCTGTCGTATGTAATTTTTTGTATTCAATACTACAAAAATAGGCAATAGAAAAAAAGTCTATGATATCGATTTAAAAAAATGTATAAAAGTCAAGTTCTTTCAGTTGTACTGAAAAAAGTAAATATTTCAAATGATTTCTAGGTAAAATTTAATTTTTTTGTTTTGCAATTGACAACTTTAATTTTAAAATATGGTATATGTAGAGCTTTATTGACTATTTATACAAAAATATCATCATATAATCGGTCTGAAGAAGGTCATTTAAATCTTTTACTATCACTTTGCGTCTCTTGAAATTTATTCTTGCTGGTTTATGAAGTTCATTTACTATATCCTTTTTCACTTTTGATTGAGCAACTATCATAATATTTTTTTCTAATCAGGATTTATTAAATACAATTAATAAATACTTCTATGTTTGAATGTCGTGGGCTCCACTTGCTTTGAAAGGAACTTTTAATATAAAATCAAGAAACATTGTGGTATTGTTTATAAGTCCGGAACCGGAACAAACCTTGAACACCCTCCTTTAAGTGGATCATGATTGTTTATATTTACCTTCAAGTGTTAAACTTCTTGGATTGCCCAACCTGAATTTTTTTCGCTAAATTCCTCTAATCGCTTTGAAATCTTGTCCAATACGTTCTCCTTATACCACCGCTTGAGATTGGTATTTATATCAATGTGACGATTTGCAGTAGGAAACGTCTTCAAATCTATTTCGCCAGTTGTAGGCTTAACAAAGTTAGCGGTCAATATTACCTTAACTTTCAACATTGACTTTTTAAGCAAGCAACAATCTTGCGTTTAAAACTAGTGAACGCTTTGTATAAGAACACTAGAGGATCTCTATAACTTAAATTGGTAATAAGTCCCGTAATTATTCGACTTCCAAAACATGATTGTACATCATGCCAAATCAGATTTTTTCGAATATGACTTCTAGAAAACGTTGCATCGATACCTTTACCTTGATATTCCAAAAAGCGTTTCAAGTGCCTCAATCGTACAAGGTAACTTTTAAGATGTGCCAAATTAGATTCCAGCCTACTAGGATTTTCCTGACGATTGTCTTCGTATATCTTATTTCTAATAGCAAACTTCAATATACTAATATTTGCTTTGATAATTATAATGCGTTTCGTTATTACATCGACTGATCTGATTCGATTCACGCATTTTACAGTTAATTTCAAAATAGCGCTACTAATCTCGGCTACGGTTTCAGAATTTATGATTCTATACAAATCAATACACTACTTAATATATGTGCAGCTTTATTTACTATTTATACAAAAATATCATCTGACGAAAGCAAAACAACTGTAAAAGAATTAGCATACAACATAATTTTTCATTCAACTGCGTTTACTGAAAAAATTTGCTTGCTTGCAGTATAGTAATCAAATGTTTTTTTATACGACCCTTGATTTATGCTGTGTGTACAGAAAATACACTATCATTACAGCGCTATTTTTTATGGTTACATATAAAAAATTTTAACAGAAAATAAAGCAAATTTGAAAAAATGCCTCAGATTAAACCGTCAATGTTGTTTAATAATTTACACGCACTCATGGTTTTTTTAAAAACCCAGTATTAAACAATTTCTTACGCGGCATGAATGGTGTAAACACACAATTACCTATATATGCATATAAATTATGTCAGCGGTAATCTAAAACTTATTCTATATATATTACTAGCTAAGGGCCATTTACATTGCATTATTTTAAACGAAATTAATCTAAAGAAAAATATAAAAATTTAAATAAATTTAAAAACTCAGTATTAAAAAAACATTTTGCAGTACCTTGATAAAATTAAAAAATTTCTTATTCAGCATGAATCGCGTAAACACACACACAATTACTATATACCTATATATATATGCATATAAAGTCAATTTTTTGTTAAGTTTTATTGAAAAATAAATTATGATAGCAGTAATCTAAAACGAAATTAATCTAATTTAGGTTTTTTATTATGTGCCTTCATTGTAATTTCTTTTTCAGACAATGAATCTAATTCATTATTTCTGCCGAGGTATAATTATATTCGCTTACATACTGTTTTATTCATTAAAATAGATTACAGAACTGAATTTTTTTAGAAAACGATGCAAATTTTTAATTTTTTATAACAGGTCAGTATAAATACTTCACGTAGATTTTACCAACAGTATAGAAAAAAAGTCTATGATATCCATTAAAAAAATGTATAAAAGTCAAGTTCTTTCAGTTGTACTGAAAAAAGTAAATATTTCAAATGATTTCTAGGTAAAATTTAATTTTTTGGTTTTGCAATTAACAACTTTAATTTTAAAATATGGTATATACGCGTGCACCGTTTCGAAGCCAGACCGGCCTTCCATTAATGCTGACTAAGTGGATTTATTTATTATTCTGCTGATGTTAACATTAAATTTCTCGCTTTTTATTTTTCTGTGGATGTCAGCATTAAAAAAATTAATACATGACTGGCTTTATTAAATTTTCTGTAGATTTCATATTTCTACAGTTGATATCTAGACAATACCGTAGCATTAAATTCTTGCTTACATAAGTTGAATTTTCTGCTGTTCTTGTTGTTTAATATCCTTATATACTCAAGATATGTGTGTGTGATAATCGTTCAATCTTTATTGTCAAGTTGTAGTTGTGTGTTATATAGAACAAATCAAAAACGAAAACCTTTTTTTTTTAAAATTGTCCTTGTCAGGAAAGAATAATGATAGTGATTGGGTTAAAAATTATTGAGTAGTTTATAGTCAATCCAAATTAAGTACTGGAGAAAAAAATCGTTGACGCCGTGAGTAGATCCACCAATTGCAACGTACCACCTGATGGCACCAATACAGAGTATGTATTCGTTAGCTTAATATATAGATTTAATTTTCTTAATGCATTTACTTGATCTAATATTCATTTGAATCTTTTTTTTAGTGAACACGAAGAAGAAGAACAACCAGAAACGACCGCGCGTCAAAGATGAAGAAGTCAGCCCTCATAGAACTGATAATGCAAAATTTTTTACCGTTCAGAGTTGGAGTGAGTTAGAACTGTTCTTTATATTTGGGAACTTAATTGAATTATAGTATGTTTATTCTAGAGTACATAACAATTATATATATATATATATATATATATATATATATGTATTTTATAAATTACAATAAAGAAAAATACAGTGTGTGTTTCATTTCACATTACTCCCGATTTAATAATTACGTAATCTCAGTTTACAGAACGGTGTAAAACAATTTTTGACTTTTAATCTGAGAGCATTTTTCGAATAGATGCTCTCATTTTTTTGGGATTAAAGCTAGAAATGCATTTCAAATTGATGCTTTCATATTTTTTGCAATTGAAATTAGAAATGCATGTGATCTAAAATTGCAGAGTTACCTTCAGTACGTAACTATGGAAATGCAAATGCTGAAGAAGCGTTAGACTAGACTATCGTCGACAAGAAAAAAGCTGTCTGACATGGGTTGAATTTTCTGCTGTTTTTGTTGTTTAATATCTTTATATATATATATATATATATATATATATATATATATACTCAAGATATGTGTGTGATAATCGCTCAATCTTTATTGTCAAGTTGTAGTTGTGTTCTATAGTACAAATCAAAAATGAAAACTTTTTTTTAAAATTGCTCTTGTCAGGAAAGAATAGTCATAGTGTTTAGGTTAAAATTATTGAGTAGTTTATAGTCAATCCAAACGAAGTGCTGGAAAAAATTGTTTACTCCGTGAGCAGATCCACCAATTGCAACGTTAGCATATATTTCAAAAGATTTATTTCTAGTTTTTTGAAGTTTGAGCATTTCATAAATTTCCTCGTTTATATATTTCTTGCAGATAAACTGTGTTCGCGATTTAATAACTACGACTTGTTATTCTTTAAAAGCGAGTATGAGAAAATTGATGCAGTCAGTCTGTCTATCTGTCTGTCTGTCTTTGGCAAAATTTTTTCGAGATACCTGTACAATTTATTAAATGTTGTAAAACCAGTAAAGAGCTATTGCGTTGATCAATTATAATTGCTTTCAGGGTTGAGAGTCCCATTCGTGCTGTCTGAGTTTAATTGTTTTTTTCTGCAGACATCAGCATTAAAGATTTCTTACTGACTACAATAATAATACAGACACAATCTTTTCTATTGTTTTTTATTATTATCAAACCATTCTTTTAATAACAAAGTATTTTGTTTTGCACATTTCTGACTATTATTGCCGTGCCTATAGCATTTTGCAATAGATAGGTTTCCATCCATTTCTTCTTTTCTAGACTCTTCACACATACTTTTTCACCGGGTCGGATAATTTGCTTCGGCTAACATTGTAAAATTATATTAAAATAAATAATACAGACAAAATCTTTCTATTGTTTTCTATTATTATCAAGCCATTCTTTTAATAAAAAGGTATTTTGTTTTGCGCATTGCAGATTATTATTGCTGTGTCTACAACAATGGATGTTATATTTTAAACGGTTGTTGATTTTTAACTCCGATAGCTTAGGACAACCTAGTGCAAGCATATCAGTTACAACGTTTTGCATTAGATAGGTTTCAATCAATTTTTTCTTTTCTAGACCCTTCACAAATACTTCTTCACCGGGTCGGATAATTTGCTTCAAATAAAGCGCTATATATGATAACACCATTCCAGCCGTTGAAGATTCATCCCAAGAAAGACCATGAATATTCCTTGTCACCCAGTCGTTATGTTTTATATGATCTTGGCTCAAACAACTAGACTGCAAAAGCAGTTTAAAAATTTGATGCCAAACAACACCTTCCAACAAGTCCAAAACAGCAATTTCTTTGCACACAAACTCGTTTTTCTTGTATTTAAATCCGTGAATATCAATTATATACATGTTTGTATATGTAGGTATGTAAATATATGCAGTAAACTTCGACTAATTAAATTAATATTAGGAGCAATCTCCTTATATAGCAGATTATCACCATCTGCGTACTTTGCCAACCCATTTTTCAACCTATCACAAGAGTGAACACATTTTGAATTAAAACCGGCCCATGTGTATTTGCAGCTTCTAAACATAAATAAAAAACATAAATCAGAATCCACTTTAATTAAACACAATTGACTTGAATGCGATATTTTGCATATGGTATACTTTATAACTTCTCGCTAGAAAACCAAATTCAAAACATCTACACACATTTTATCTGCACTTAAATTTTTCAACATACGTGTGTTTTGAAGTATGTATGTTCCATTGAAAGTAATATAAAGCCGGTCTGACTTCAAAACATGCTCACAAGTATTTTACATTAAAAGTATATAAGGCCGATCCTAATTCAAAACGGTGCACGTGTAACTTCCCGCTAGAAAACCGAATTCAAAACAGCTACACACATTCTTCTCTGCACTTACATTTTTCAACATACGTGTGTTTTGAAATATCTTTTATTGAAAGTAGTATAAAGCCGATCCTAATTCAAAACGTGCCCACAAACATTTTACATTGAAAGTATATAAGAATTCATGTTTTCACAACTATTTTACATTGAAATGTTTTCACGACTATTTTACATTGAAATTATATAGGGCCGATCCTAATTCAAAACGTGCCCACAAGTATTTTACATTTGAAAGTATATAAGTATTCATGTTTTCTCAACTATTTTACATTGAAATGTTTTCACAACTATTTTACATTGAAAGTATATAAGGCCGATCCTAATTCAAAACGGTGCACGTGTATTTTACATATGGAAAATAAGTGTGAACACGTTTTGAATTAGGACCGGCCTTACCCCACTACTCCTACACATTCCCCTGAAATGTTCACGGTCTGCATCTTTCACTATCTGCGTGCGATAGTCTGATCTAGGTCTACCTCTACCTCTTTGTTTCCTATTTCTGCTTGTAATATATCTCGTATTATTCCCTAAAAATACCTTAAAACATCCTGCCCTTCTGTTTTTCCTATTTTTTTTGTTATCCACAGATATCTTTATTTCCCTACTATTTCTATAACCTATTTGTTATTAACTTTGTCTGTATATGCTATCATTCTCATACATCTGAAGCACAACATTCCAGAATGCTTCTACCGTTTTTCTGTCTGCTTTTCCTACTGCCTCTATTTCTAAGATGTACTGTGCATTGCTCCACACATATGCTTTCGACAATTTTCTTCTTACTTTTATGTTTGTTGTCTTTGAACATAGTCGCTGCTTTTTCTAGTTGGATGTAGTTCGATCCCCTTATATTGGTTTACAATTATATACCCTAATTCCCCGATATTGAGTGGTATGTGAAAGGGGATAAGCAGCCTGTGGCTGCCAAGGTCCCCCAGCACTTGAACATTTGCCGAATTACTACTTTTTCCAATATATCCCTTTGCACCTATCAACATTCATTGAAAATATTTCACAACCAACACCTGTAGTTGTTTATAATAATCATCAGATTTAAGTGCGCTTATTTTTTTCGTCTTTAGTTTTTCCGTATTGGGACTGGTTGGACGCGTACCTTTAGTATTCTGAGCTAGCCTACATATTTCCCTGATATTCCCACAGCCTACATCTTTCACTATCTGTGTGCAATAGTCTAACCTAGGTCTACTTCTACCGTATTGGTGCGAGCTACTATTAGGCAACCCGTCAAACACACAAGCACCGCTGGCACTGTATATTTTCCATGGACCGAGAAGCTTCTGGAAATTACTGGAGAATGAGTCATCCTTTTTAATTCACGGTATAAATAAGACCGATGATGAAGTACAGAGTTAGTCTATATCAGAAAGTCGAATATAAATTATATCGTGTAAAGTAAAACTAGTTGAGCTTTTTGAAGTCCAAGAGGTTATATGATGTGTCTACTGTACATGCAGCTTGTAGAATACATAAATAGACAAAAGTGTAATAAATAATAGTTGTGTTAGTGTTGTTAATGGACCTATGGTTGAGAAGTTAGTTTAAGAAGATATTAGTGCTTGTAAATTCATTAGTGTAATAGTGCTTCATTGTTAATTGGACTGAAAACATCTACAAATAAGGCATATACTGTTAATTAGACTTGTGAACAGTGAGTAATAAAGACTCTTGTTATTACTTGTTTTAAATTAGTGAAACGCGGTAGTAGTAGCCCGCTACAGTACCTAAACATATCAATCTTTTGTCTCTGCATAGTAATTCCAAACGACTTCCTGCGTTTGAAGTATTTTTTGTCTCTTCAATGTACAAGTTAAAAATTAGTGAATATAGGGGACATCCCCGTCTCACCCCTTGACTGTACTTCTATATGTTTGTGTTCTAATTCTATTACCACTGTTTGCTTTTTGTATAAGCTATGTTACTATCCGTCTATCCCTAAAACTCATTCCAATCTTTTCGAGTACTTGGAACATTTTTTTCTATATTACATTGTCAAATGCATTTCTCGTATCTACAAACCCTATAAACACGCTTTCCCCTTTTTCTATATTTTTTCCATTATTACTTCCAGAGCTAAAATCGCCTTTCGTATTTCCCTGTTTCGCCTAAACCCAAATTGATCTTATCCTAGTAGTTCTTCAGCTCGTTATTTCATTCGTCTTTGTACAGTTCCAGTTAATATTTTTGACACGTGCGCTGTCAAACTTATTGTTCGAAAATTTTCACATCTATCCGCGTCTGTCTGTCTTATTGTTTGGTATAGTTACTACGATGTTACGTTTGAAATCTTTGGGTATATTGCCTGTCTCATACATATACCTTACAAGTTGGAAGAGACGTTCCGTTACTGCTTGTCCAGCGACTTTTTAGAGTTTCTGCTTGCACTTTATCTGTACCCGGCGCCTTACCATTTTTCAAACCCTTTAATGCTAATGAAAAATCGTCTCTAAGTATAGGATATCTTAAGTCATCCTTTTAAATGTCTGATACCTGTTCTAATGCTATTAGTACCTGAACTGCATATAAATTCCTTATATATTCTTGCCATCTAACCACTTTCCCTACATTTTCTATAATGACGTTTCCTCCCGTGTCCTTTATATTTTTGCTACACGGTTTTATATTCCTAAAATTGATTCTAATTAGTTTATCTTTCGTCTGTCTTTCCTATTTCATCTTAATTTGTATCTCTTTGCACTTTTTATCAATCCATTGTTCTTTAGCTTTCCTGCATTAGCGAATATTTTCCCATTTTATAGCTTTGTATTCTGTTTTCCTGTTTCGTCTGATCTATTTTGTATTTTCGTCTTTGTTCTATTAAATTTAGGATTTTCTTTGTTATCCATGGTTCCTTATTTTCATTTTGTGTATACCTCAGAATATCTTCGGCCGCTATGTCTAAGTTGAATGAAATCCTATTCCATTCTGCTTCTACTTCCTTAGTACAAGAAATTTTCCCGATATATTTCTGCAATTCCTTCGACTTTTTTTTCAAATCTTTCGTGGATGTCTTTATCTTTTAGTTTCTTAAAGTCAAAATGCGTTTTTCCGTTCCTTTTTCTCAAACTTTTGGATTTAAGAACGGCCAATAAAATTACGATATTGTGCTCAGTGTCTATACCTGCTTCTGGGTGGCTTCTACAGTATTTTACTTGATTCATAAACCGTTGCCTAACAAGAATGTAATCTATTTGATATATTCCCATATCTCCTGCTATCTTCCACTAGTATCGTCTTCTACCGTGATGTTGAAATAATGTGTTTGTGATGATTAAATTGTTATGTCGCAAAATTCTACCAGCCTATTTCCCCTGTCGTTCCTCGTGCCTAAAGCAAATAAACATATTACCGCTCTTTCTGTGCCTTCACCTACCACTGCATTAAAATCTCCTGTAACTATTAAATTTTCATATTCTTTTACGTATCTTAATATGTCTTCGATATCTTTGTAGGTGGCTTCTACTTCTTTGTCACTGTAGCTAGAGATGGGTATGTAAACTTTTATTATTACTGTATTTATCGGTTTAGATTCAAATCTAACCATGAGTACTCTTTCGTTCTTTTGTAAGTAATTTTCTACACAATGTCTTATCTTTTTTCACATAATTATTGCCACACCCGAGTTTCCTACCTCTGATCCTGTATGAATTAGCCTGAAGTCTCTACTCCAAAAATCCCCCGCCTCTGGCCACTGAACTTTGCTAATCCCTACTATGTCTAGTGCTAACCTATCAATTTCAATTTTCAAGTTCTCTAGCTTACCTGCTTGCTTCATAATTCTAACAATCCACGTTCCGATCACATCTTCCGGAGTAGTCCCCTCCCGGAAATCTAAATGGGGGTCTATTTTAACTTAAAAATTTTTTACCCCAGAGGATTCATGATTTTAAAACAATTTAAATACGCTGTGTATTTGGGATGTAATGTGGTCGTTTCTTGTTGCCTTCCACATCGCAGTAGTGTGCTTTAGAGTGCTATACCGATCCCTATGGACTTTGCCACTCTAAGTACCGAAGGAGCTGCTGCGCTCTTTTGGGGACCTGTTTTAGTCTGGTTCTTCATCAAAGACCTCACCAATGTGGCAAAACCTTCGGTTCGGCTCGTTAGCTCATTGGAACACCCAAGCCGTTCTACACGTTCTAGTAATCTAAAACTTCTTCTAGGTGCAGGTCCATTCGGAACGATATTTTTTAGTAAAATTGAAAATTGATTTTGAGTATCCTTTTTGGATAGGATATTTTCTATAGATTGTAGATAGGTTTAAATTCCTGTGAGTGCTTTTTTTGAATATGTTAAATTTACATGACATAAAAAAAGTGTGTTATGAAATAGAGGTTTCATTCTGTCTAATTTGAACAGGAAGGATGGGATTCTTTATATCCTCTGTCTTCACTGCCGATATTAGTTTCGTGCTCAAGTATATAAAGTTTATAATGCCACTTTTAATTTTTACTTACAACTAATAACATTGTATGAATTTTATGGTCACTTTTAGTTTTTAACTGTTTCAAGTAACTTAACTAAACTTAATTTGTACCGTGGATGCTTCGAATGTAAAATACACTGACACTCATGGTCTTACTTCTATTTATGTAAATATTCATACGTCACACGCTAATTAAGACCCGGCGTGCATTTGCTTTAAAGATCCAGCAGCAAGGACAATTTTTGCTATTACTTATACACTGGGATGGCGCAGAAAATAACAACATATAACTTGTTTAAGTACATTTTGTACACTGTTAACTTCACAACTTTGGCACGGTAAACTCTTCAAAATCTACCAACTCTATAAAAACCCCATAGGAAGTGATCATACTTATGCGCATAGTAACAGCTAAAGTGATATATTTAAGAAATATTGTATTATGAGATACATGAATATTGCAAGTTACATAAAAATTTGTTGATTGTTAATATATATATATCTACGAATTATTTAGTTAAATTATTGAAAACTGCTATTTGATTAAAATTTGAATAATTAGGAAATGTTTTTAATGATATAAAGGTTTAAAACTATTAAGCGTGGCACATTATCTGAAAATCGAGAACACTGTTACGGTAACTTTCTGAAACAGAGAGATTCTGCATGAAATTACAACGACCTTAATTGAAACCGTTAATCTAAACCCCTTCTTATGTTATTTTTCCAAATAATCCAAACTTAACAAATATTCAAGTATTAAAAACTGTCCTGCATAAAAATGTTCCTCAATACGTGAAATATATCCCGTAACCCTTTATCAGTTCATTAAAAAACCAAACAAGCATTTGCTTCTTCTAACATTTTAAATTCTTGGAAATGTTTGCTCTTCAAACGACTTTAAATAAACCTTCTTCCTTGAAATACGTGCTAGTTGGTTTATATTTCAAATAGTTTTTCGTCGAAATAAATGATATTCTAAAACTGAGAAGCTCGCATTAGCAATTCTTTGTAAAATATTCTAAACCGCTGCTCGTTATATTTGCTGGTCGTTAAAATTATTTCTATAAAGGTCCTTTGGAAAGATTAAATGTTTAAATGAGCTTGTTATTTGCTCGCATTTCGTGAAATTCCGTTTTGTTATATCTGCACGTGTTCGTTGCTCAAGTTTTATTGATAGCAATATCCCCCATTAACTTATTCCAAGAATATTTATAGCCTGGATCGATAAACATTCAAACCCGTGTTCTTTTCTAAAAAAAAACAGGTAACTCGATTTGTTTAGCTGTGTTGCTATTTGTCTATATCGCAGGGGCATTTTAAAATGTAGTTTGCTTTTCCCTACGTTCAACGAAATTTAATGGAACTAATTATCGTATTTTGTTTTCTGAATTCTAGGAAGATTTTGCCGTTGTGTATATTTTCGCTTGCCTTCTCTGAATATTCTACACCAATATCGATGAGAGTGGTTTTATATTTTCCCTTCCATAGTTTTCTAAGTTGTATAAATACAACTCCAATTTTGTGAACGCTTTCTTTCTAATTCGACTTCTCTTTTATTAATTCGATTCTTCTTTACTGATTCTACTGCTCTTTGAGCGTTGTAAAATCGAGCTTTTAAAATGCGTTTGTGCTAGTGCAGTACCGTTAAGTTGTTCCAGCCCCCAGCTGCATTTCGTGAGATAGCACCAGAAAGAAAATAGCTCCAGGTACAATATGTTTTCCGGTTTGTTTTATTTTGTGTTGCTGTTCTGGAAGATAGGCAGTTGCTTTCGATTAATTCTACAATACATTGCAGACCGACGTTAACGCACGCTTAATTATGTATAAATTACTTTAATAATTTTAATGCGTTTAGAGCGCATTTCTACTGTTTGCATTTTACTATTTAAATTAATGTGAACCTCAATAATGGACTGTTTAAAATTTTAATGATACGAGATGCATTTCTTACCACAATTTTTTACTGACTATATTAATATTTCGATATTTCTTGTACATATTTAGGTTTAGACCATATTGTAAGTAAGCTTGTAATTAGATAGTAAGATTTTGTGCTTGATATTTTTGAGGTTTAGGTTATACTATAGTATGTAAGTTTACGCTTATATACATCACTTTGTAACGAACGGTTATGCAAACATGTATTTTCGACGCTTGTAAGTATTCTTTTCGCACTGTATGTTTCCCTTCATGTGCGTAATATAAATTTCTTTATTACTGAGGTTTCCAATTCTTTTCTTTCTAGGTCACCCACCCCACTCGCTGGGTGTGTGAGCTAGCCCAAACTCTGATTCTTTTGGAGTTCGATTCTGTTCCTGTGTTTTGTTGAGGTATTTGGTGTAGGCAATTTTTTACTACTTACTGTGCTGCGTTCTTTCTTGTCCACACAGAATACCAAAACAACACCTTCTGATGTTCAAGTTTTTTATTTATTCAAACTTTGCAAATATGAGTTGTTATTGGTTATTAAAGGATTTGCATTGTATAAAAAAATAATTGGTTTGCAAATTGATAAAAACTCAATTGATCAAAAGAACATGTTCCATAAATGCTACTAAAAGATCAACATTCATTGTTCATTAAAGAAAGCTTACATCACTCATTTGTGTGAGTCAAACTATTGCACTGTTAAAACTAGAGGTTTATATCTAGGTCTGCTAATTCAGGCGTAAACACGAACTTGTTTGTAAACAGCGGGCGCAGGCAATACAAAGTCAACTATTATGACAGACTCAAAGTTTATGGGTGAATAATTCAAAGGGAATGAATTTTTAGAACACATATTTGTAAAATGTACATAAAAATAAACACAATGTGCAATATATATGTACTGCTAGCTAACAAACGGTTTATGGTTGCTGAAATTTAGACAAACGGGATTGTTTTAGATTGACGTACTATTTAACAGCTTTTTACAGTTTTGCTTTATGTTTAAAATATAATAGTGTAGGAAAAATGTATGGAAAACTATTCGGCATTTCAGGTTTCAGACGTCAAGTTGGTGTTTTTGTTATAATTACAATTTGAGACCGTTATTCGATTTGAGTTTAAATACAGCTACATCCTCGTTATATTAAATATTTTACAAACGAAGCGCTAAGCTGAAGCATGTCCAAAAAGGAAAAACTCCACGGAGTTGAATATCGAAAGTTAAAAATTAGACGCTAGAAAGAACAGAGGTACAAAGGAACGAGATTTTACAAAAATTTCTCGTTACAAGTGATCCCATTTCTTCTAGTGCTGCGCATGTTAAAATATATCCGATAATGTGTAGTAGTAGCCGCCAATCCATTATTACTGAAGGCACTATCAATATGGAAATTGAGGCGGAAGATATAAGTAATGATAGCGATTTTGAGCCCGATTCATTTATCGCAACCAGCGCTGATTGCGTATCTGATAGTGTTGATACCAATCTAATTGATCCTGAAAACTGAATCGTATCAGCATTACTGTTCCATGACAACATACTTTTTATTGACTTACAATATATTTTCAAATTGTGTTACTACAAGGGAATTTTTTCCAAAAAGCGAAGTTGATGAAATCTTTCAACGTCGTACCATAAAACACTGTTCACAGCTGGTTGTTAGATTCATGCCAACTAAAGGTATGTTCCATTTTTATTGTATACTTTTTGTAAAAACTTCAATACAAGATTGAACGATACTACCGATTTATCGGATTGGAGACATACCTCGGATGCACTACAAGAGCATGAGAATTCCTTATTGCATTTGAGAACCATTAACAACGGAAAGAACTGAAGATGTGAGTCAAACAAAAGTCAGCATAGATAATGCACAACGGACAATATTTGAAATGAAACATAAAACTGGTACGGTGTTATAAAACGACTTATCGTGACTATCATATTCCTAGCTACTTGTTGCTTACTGCTTCGAGGTGATTCAAATGTATCATACAAAAGCAACAATAGAAACTGTTTAAAATCGGTGGAAATGCTCACAAAATGTGATGGAAGCATGTTAGAACATCTCGAGTGCGTAAAAATATCAAAAGACGAAAAAACTTCAATGTCTTTATATTCAGTAGAAAAATTTCACAATGAGCTTTCTAGTTTCTGGAAAAATTAAAAATAACAATAAACAATCTCAAAATTTTTAAATATTTTTTCATTATTTCGGATAGCACCTCTACAAAAACTCACAATCATTTTAAGATTTGTCAAAATGATAAACGAAAAAACATTAGTTTAGAGGAACATTTTCTTGGATTTTTAAGATTTCTGTCAGCACAGGATATTAATGTTTAATGTTATTTGTTCCGCTTTAAATAAAATGGACTTGGATATTAGTGATTTAGACGACAAGGATACGATTATGGAGTCAATATGAAAGGATAGCACAATTGTTTGCAAAAGAAAACTTTGGATATTAATCAAAAAGCTTTTTGTGCCATGTGCTGTACATTTTTTAAAGCTGGTGGTGAATGATGCATCAACGTTTGCACAACAAACTATCACCTGCTTTAGATAAATTCTGGAAATACATGTTTTTTGCAAACTTCACCTACTGATGGGACGTATTAAAAACAAATGTTAAAAATTGCTTTTGAAACACGTGGTAGAAGAGTTGCGTAAGCGTGATTAAGTCTCTGGGATTATATTTAAATAAAATAATAGATTTTCTATCGTATTTGTAAAATCATGGCTTAAGAGACTTAAATACAAGGCATCAAGTGCAATAGATTAATTCTAAAGTACATTTCATTTATCTCTTATGATGTGGTATGAAACAATTTCAAAAATAAACGAGATAGATTTTGAGTCGTTAGGAGCCTTTTTTTTTAAAGTTTATTTCCAAAAGCACTACTATCAAATTTGTTTTAATTCTATAATTAAAAAAATGCTTTATTTCTTTTACAACAGCTTGAACGCTTATGTTCATTAAACGTAAAGTAATTGAAATTGAAAAACACTCTAAGTTAATATTTTCATAAATCGATAATTAATAATTACGAATGAGTAGCTTGAATACCTAACAATGTTGAAGTTATGAAGTTCGAAGACTGACTGGCGATCAGGGCTTCTTACATTTAACATGAAGCCTCTGATCTCGCATCGTTTCATGGGAAACTGCAGATCTTTCTTTCTGCTGTTTCTTGATAAATCATACATTGCCTTTATTCTAAGTAATTATAAATAAGTCTGCTTGATCGCAGTTAATTTTTTTTTCAGCTATGGTATCAAGTTGCGTGTGGAATACAAAGTATTCGTTTCCTATTCTTATTTCTGATATGAACTCTAATAACACTTAATATGTAACCTTCCTTTAAACTATGTATCATGCAATTACTAAAGACATAATAATTAGGTTTAATTTTATATACATATATAATTGCCAAACGAAATATATTCACCTTAAATAAACTACATTCCAAATTAAAAGGCAAAACACCTAAACTACACCAAAAAAACTTAATTTACCAAATTAACTGTACCAATTGTAACCAAATCTATATTGGTCAAACTTCACAAAACTTAAAGCAAAGGATAATTCAACATAAAAGCAATGTTAACGAAAACCTAATGCTTGTGCTTTAACTAAACATATTTTAGAAAATAATCACGTAATGGACTTTCGAAACCTAAAAATTATTCAAATTCAAAAATCAGAATCCAAAAGACTATTTTTAGAAATGTGTTATATTTATCAAAATTCTTGTGCAATGAACAAAAGGACGGACATAAACAACTTGAGCTCTATATATACCTATTTATTAAATTTTAAAAATTAGATACTTGAAACGCGATACTACATATTGGATCAAAGTAATTATTTGTAGTTATTACAATGAGATGTTATAAACATACACCACAAAAATATTTATATAATAATAATAATAATAAAAATACACACAGAGACACACGACACAAACAAACATACAAAAATAAAAATCAACACCCACACACACACACACGCACACACACACACACACTCTCAGATTAACACCTACTTAATTCATTAAAAACGTTACATGCATACATGCATGCATTCAATTTTGCCATACCGTCACACACAAAAATAAAAGAACAATGTGACAAATTTATTTGAAATTGTGTAATTTTATTAAATTATACATTTTATATTATTTTTAGTTATGTTGCGTTATAGTTACTGTTATTTTTTACATTGTTGATAATTATTTATACAAATCTCAATTTAGTAAGTAGTTTTAAAACCAAGTTGTACCATTTTTTAATATCTATCATTTGTAGTGCCTGTGATTAAGAATTATAATAAATTCGAAAATTTAGGCAATAAAAAAGAGTAATACTAAACTTGTCAGCTGACTTAAAACCCACAACCAATAATTTAATTATATACATATATAAAGCAAGGTCGTTAAACAGTAAGATAATTATTGATTAATATAAAATGGGTTTTTACGAAGAAACAACAAATAAATATGAAGCTGAAGCTACGAACCTCCTAAAGCGCTGGTCTAATTTAAATATAAAATTGGCATCAATAAGTAACAGGAAACTATTTCTTCTACAGTGCAGAAAAAAGGATATTTTACCAAAGCACATTGAGAATTCTATAAAAAATTTGTATAATTTATTTCTGAATGCACACACCAGAAGTACATCATTAAGAATCAACCATTTCTTCAATAGGCTAAAAAGTAAATTATTAAATCTAGAAATAAGTGTCACTCACCAAATTATAGATAAGTATAACAAAGAAACTAACGTTTGTTAAAGATAAGGCTGCTAATATTCTTCCTAACATTTTAGTCAATGAATATACAAGAAGACAGACCATTTCATACAATAAAATCTTTTTCAAAATTAAATTTAATAACCAATAAAGGATAAATGACATTTACGTGTCAACATTTCCAGTATTTAATCAAACTGACAAATGGTTTAAGAATATTAGCAATCATGATGTACCGAATAATATTAAACAGATTTTAAGTCTTGGTCCAAAATTTAGTATTGCCCCTCCTATCAATAACAATATGATTATTAATCTTTTATCAGACTTGGAAAATTTATTAAATCACATTGAAACGGATAACAGATATATATATATATATATATATATAATATATATAATATATAGATCAGACATACATGGTAGTATAAGCCATTAACAAAACATTAGCTTTATTAATTCATAGGGAGGAAACATCCACTGACCAATGGTTTCGGCTTGTTAGCCTCATCAGAGTGGACTGCATAGGGTTCTTGGGAACAGTCCACTCTGATGAGGCTAACAAGCCGAAACCATTGGTCAGTGGATGTTTCCTCCCCATGAATTAATAAAGCTAATGTTTTGTTAATGGCTATATAACTACCAGCCTGATTTGTATTTGTCAATGGCTCTTATTATTTTCATAAGAGTTTGTTTACATATACATCTTACTTTATATACTATTTTCTTATTGCGGACTGCAAATAACTTGTCTTTGTTTTTATATATATATATATATATATATATATTTCTGTTTTAACCGCCATCGAGGCATGACGTGCCCTTCAGGCAATTATGTAATGTTTTAATTTTGGAGTCGCATTTATTTATTATGTGAATCGTTTAGTAATTTGTTTTCAATCTCCTTTATTCTAGTTGATCAAACCTATGAAAAAGGTGCAAAAAATGTACCAAAACGTTTAGGTGCTTGATTAAAGAGTAAATTTTAATCTGCTGTTTGATTTAGACTACATCTCATGAAAAATATTTACATGTGTATTATACTATAAGTCTGACTAGTCCATTAATTATTAATGTGTGATATATATATATATATATATATATATATATATATAAGTAAGATGTATCTGTAAACAACTCTTATGAAAATAATAAGAGCTATTGACAAATACAACTCGGGCTAGTAGTTATCTAGCCATTAACAAAACATTAGCTTTATTACTTTACAGGGGAGGTAACATCCACTGACCGACAGTTTCGGCTTGTTAAGCCTCATCAAAGTGAAATAGTTTCCAAGAACCCTATAAAGTAATCGAAGCTATTATAATGATATAATTTCGAAACAATCGCTGTACTATGGCAAAAGTAAATAAAACCGCCATCAGGTGATAAAACACCAATACTACTAAGTGTGGAAGTACAGAATTGAATCGAAACTACATCATAAATTCTATAGATGGCTATAAAAGTACGTCTGGCCTTTGAGATTTGCGGAATGTTACAGCAAAATTTATTATATATATATATATATATATATTTATATATATATATATATAGGGCTAAACTAATAATATATATATATATATATATATATATATATAGGGCTAAACTAACAAACATTATAACTACTTATATACATCAAAATGCTAATACACAATTCATTTTTTTGATAAAGATTTGTAGAATGCAATCAATATTTACATGATCACAATGACATAATTATTTTAAAATCAGACAAAGCTAATATGACCGTAGCTATGTCCAAAACAGACTACATATTCAAAATAAATGAACTATTAAATCATGATACAATAGATACAAAAATAAATTCCGTCCCGAACTAAATGTTTCATAGAAAAGCTTTAGAAATAATTCAAAATTTAAAAAAGGAAAATTATACCACTAATGATATAGCTAAACAACTACACAATTATAGCAGCGTTGCTCCTAAATTGTATGGATTACCCAAAATTCATAAAGATAATTGTCCCTTAAGACCTATTGTAGCGTCAAACAATTCTACAACTAAAAAACTTTCAAAATTTATAAGTGATATTTTAAAAAATTCAATTTGTCAAAATGAATACAATGTAAAAGATTCATTTCAATTTTCTGAATTCATTAATAATTTTCAAATTTCAGTAGGTTATGTACTTATAAGTTTAGATGTCGTTTTTTTCCACTAATATTCCATAAGAATTAGTACTCATTATTATTAGGTCTTCAGTCCTGGAACTGGTTAGACGCGTACCATCATTGTTTCCTATTCTGAACTAACCTACAGATTTCCCTGAAATTTGCACAGTCTGCATCTATAACTATCTGATCTAGATCTACATCTACCTCTTTTTTCCCAATCTCTGCTTATAATATATCCCATACTATTCCCCAAAAATGCCTTAGAACGTATTCTGCCCTTCTATTTCTCTTATCTTTTTCCCCAGATATCCTTGTTCCCCTACTATTTCTATAACCTATTTGTTATTATCTTTGTCTGTCCATGCTATAGTCCTCATACATCTGAAGCACAGCATTTCAAAAGGCTGCTACCGTTTTTGTGTCTGCGTTTCAGACTGCCCGTATTTCATAGGCATACTGTGCTGTGCTCTACACATATGCTTTCAACAATTTTCTTCTTGTTCTATGTTTGTTGTCTTTCCTCATAGGCGCTGTTCTTTTTTGTTAAATGCAGTTCGGTCACCTTCTATTGTTTTACAATTATATACCCTATTTCTCTGACCATCAGTGGTTGTGAATGGAGGGTATGTTATAGTACGAAAATTATGTACCAATGTAGTACCTTCGGGTGGAGCATTGGAAAATCACATGTAAAGTTGTGAAGGGAGGCGTCGCCGTGGATCAATGTAGTAAGCGTAAGACTACGGATCCCAAGGTCCCGGGTTCGAATCCAAACACGGCCGACTGCTTGAAAAATGGCAGATGAGCATTTTTCACAAAAATTACGCCCTCGTTCGGATGAGAGGTTAAATGGAGGTCTCGTGTATGAGTGTTGTGACGCACGTTAAAGATCCCTACCTTGTCTGGAACGGCAAGGGTTCGGCAAAATTCTAAATTTCTAGGCAACAAAAAACTCGCCTCCTGGCCAATGTAGTACCTTTGGGTGGAGCATTGGAAATATAAATGCACGATTGTGAAGGGAGGTACGCAGCCTGTGGCTGCCAAGTTCCCCCAACACTTAACCATTTACCGATTTAATATATTTTTCAATATATTTTTTCGCACAGTCATCATTAGTTGCTGATATTTCCAACCAACAACTAGTTGTTTATACTAATCATCAGATTTATCTGCGCTTATTTTTTCGTCATTAGATTTTCCGTCTCAAAACTGGTTGGTCACGTACCTGCACTAATTTATATTCTGAGCTAGCCTACATAGTTCCCTGAAATTCTCACACAGCATGTGTATACAGCTCGTTCCCCTTTTATTGTTTTCTTATTGTATGCCCTATTTCACTGAGATTCAGTGAAGGGGGTTAAGCAACCTGTGGCTAGCAAGATCCCCCAACACCTAGACATTTGCCAGAGTAGCGGTTTTCCAGTAAATCTTTTCACACACTTAACAGTATTCGAGAACATTGCCCAACCAATTCTTGTAGTTACTTATAATAATCATCATGTTTAAGCACAGTTATTTTTTCGTCATTAGTTTATCCATCTTGAGATTGGTTGGATGCGTACATCCATTGATTTCTCTTCTGGGCTAGCCTACACACCTCCCTGAAACCTCTACAGCCTACATCTTTTACTATTTGTGTGCAGTAGTCTAACCTAAATCTGCCTCTTCTTCTCTTTATTCCTATCTCTGCTTCTAATATATTCCGCACTATTACATCATGCCGTAGTATGTGGCCTATCATCCTATCTCTTCTATTTTTTACCGTTTTCCACATACTTCTTTCTTCCCCTACCATTTTTAGTACCTCTTTGTTCTTAACTTTGTATGTCCATGATATCTTCAGCATACGTCTGTAGCACCACATTTCAAGGCTTCTACCTTTTTCTTGTCTGCTTCTTCTACTGTCCAAGCTTCACAGCCGTACAGTGCTGTGCTCCACACATATGTTTTAAGCAATCTTTTCCTTGTTTTTATGTTTGTGGTCTTTGAGCACAGTAGTTGCTTTTTCTTGTTAAATGTAGCACGACCTTGTGCTAATCTTTGTTTTATATTTTTTGTGCTTTTCTCATCTTGCGTTATTTGGCTTCCTAGGTAGCAGAAATCCTAAACCTCTTGTAAGTTCATGTTACATACTTGTATTCTTGTTTTTGATTTATTTTTCCCATTATTTTTGCATACTAGAACTTTAGTTTTAGTTTTGTTAATTTTCATACCGTATCTCTCTGTTAGAACCGTTTCCATTTCATTAAGAGCAGCTTCTAACTCTTTCTTGCTAGATGCTAATACCGCAATGTCATCTGCAAATCTAAGCATATCAATTTTTTGTCCCTGCATAGTAATTCCAAATGTCTTCCTGCATTTGACAGTATTCATTGCCTCTTCTATGTACAAGTTAAAAATCATGGGGATATGGCATATCTCTGTCTCACCCCTTTCCTAATGTTTACTTTTGTATAAGCTATGTACTATTTGTCTATTCCTATAACTCATTCCAATCTTTTTGAGTATTTCAAACATTTTTTTCCATTTCACATTGTCGAATGCTTTTTTTAGATCTACAAACCCTATATACACGCTTTCCTCTTTTTCTATTGTTTTCTCCATTATCATTGCCAAACGAAATATATTCACCTTAAATAAACTACATTCCAAATTAAAAAGCAAAACACCTAAACTACACCAAAGAAACTTAATTTACCAAATTAACTGTACCAATTGTAACCAAATCTATATTGGTCAAACTTCACAAAACTTAAAGTAAAGGATAATTCAACATAAAAGCAATGTTAACGAAAACCTAATGCTTGTGCTTTAACTAAACATATTTTAGAAAATAATCACGTAATGGACTTTCGAAACCTAAAAATTATTTAAATTCAAAAATCAGAATCCAAAAGACTATTTTTAGAAACGTGTTATCTCTATCAAAATTCTTGTGCAATGAACAAAAGGACGGACATAAACAACTTGAGCTCTATATATACCTATTTATTAAATTTTAAAAATTAGATACTTGAAACGCGATACTACATATTGGATCAAAGTAATTATTTGTAGTTATTACAATGAGATGTTATAAACATACACCACAAAAATATTTATATAATAATAATAATAAAAAAAAATACACATAGAGACACACAACACAACAAACATACAAAAATAAAAATTAACACCCACACACATACACTCACACACACTCTCAGATTAACACCCACTTAATTCATAAAAAACGTTACATACATACATACATGCATGCATTCAATTTTGCCATACCGTCACACACAAAAATAAAAGAACAATGTGGCAAATTTATTTGAAATGGTGTAATTTTATTAAATTATACATTTTATATTATTTTTAGTTATGTTGCGTTATAGTTACTGTTATTTTTTACACTGTTGCTAATTATTTATACAAATCTCAATTTAGTATGTAGTTTTAAAATCAAATTGTTGCAGTTTTTAATATTTATCATTTGTAGTGCATGTGATCAAGAATTAAAATAAATTCGAAAATTTAAGCAATAAAAAAGGGTAGTACTAAACTTACCAGCTGACCTGAAACCCACAACCAATAATTTAATTATATACATACATACACTTATATATATATTACTCAAATTTAGACCAGGGTAGAAAATTAATTAACGACATCAAATAATTTTAATCACCGTGTATAAGGAAGCTTTGGAAAAAAGTACGTGTTATGAAAACGTGGAGCATACAAATTTATTTGTTTCATTAAAGATAAGGATTTAAATTATTCACTAGACGCTTTCTATAAAAAGAAGCAGTATTAAAATGCTGAACTTGTATGTAATTTAATTATTCCAAGTAAAGAAACACAGAGAAATTACGTGCAAAATTTATATTAATTAATTCAAGTTTCAAGTAACGAGTATTAAACAAAATGTACAAATAATAAATAATATTTAATTAGGATTCATTAAAAATTAAAGAGTAGAAGTCAATGCCATTCATTATTATTTTAATTGGAGTTAATTGAACGCTTATTAAGGTATAATAGGCATAAAAGCTTTTAAAAAAACCCAATAATATTCAAATTGTAGAAGTGTTATTTAAAATGTTACGATTGAACACCTGCGTATTTTTAAATGTCAAATTCTAATAAATTCGATCTGATAAACATGAGAATTCTGCGTATATTGGAAACGGTCGGATAAACCGTAGCTTATATTAACGGGAAGGCTAGATACGGGGTTATTTAACCCAAATAAGAATACACGTGGACTTAAATAACCGATAGTAAAGAGTATCGATTTGCACCACTAGGAGCAAGTTAGAAAAAGACAGATAAAATGCGCAAGGCAGAGACTCAGATAATAAAAGGCGTGATTTGAGCAACGTCACGAGGAAACGATTGGTTGTAATAAGATGCAGATATGAGAGGTGTAAACGTAACGATTTCTATACAAAATTAATTAGTTATTCTCGGACGTGTTTGCGAGCCGTGTGAAAATTTCTTAGATTTTCAACTGGCGCGTGTGCAAATTTAATAGAACCGCGTGCCGGACTGTCGAAAAGGGAACATAGTATGCGAAATTCTGAAAACTGGCCGTCGCGGGACAAAACCGACATACAGGCGAGCTATTATATAAACCCGGACTTTAAACAGTTTTGCTCTCTTAGATTTTTGATTTTGATTCAATACTTTAAACAGTTTGTTCATATATTTTGGTGATTATTGAATACTTTAAAACAGTTTGCTCTTTACGTGCTACGATACAAGTTATTATGCATTAGTGCACTTAGAAAAGAAGATACAAGGTAATAAAGTCTAGTTATATTTGCGAGTATTACTGTACCAATTATCCAAATTTGTAAAGATAAATGAATAAACAAAAGTAGTCAGTTTTGGGTATAGCGGGAAAGAAGTATGAATTTCAGTGCTATTTTTCGGGGGTATTAATAATCAAATGTTATTCGTAATCGTGATTGGATCCACAAAACAAGATTTAGATATACTTAGATGAGTTCCAGAGAAGCCCTGAAACAATTTTAGATTAATGGTGGTGTAGAAAAATTTTTAAAGGCGACCAGTAATCCAAGGACCTAAACATAACCCAGTTGGAATGGTGTGATTAACAAAGGACGATGTACATTGGAGCCACGAGTGCATTAATCATCAGGTAACTTATGCTTTGTTGTTCAATCTTTGATGTTTTGGTGTGTGTTGAATATCTTTATAATTTATTTGATAAAAAAAAGGACAGTAGTAAATTTGTAGAAACAACAAATTTTTAATTTTAAGGTGAAATTTTCTTGTTTAAGTAGAAAGGAGTATTTAGCAGTTTATGTTCTTGATTATGATAAAAATTTGGGTCTGTCTTTGAGCTCAATTAGACTAACCTGTTTGATTAACGTAAAGGGGTGGGAGATGCTCCCTTTGTAGTCAGACTCAGGTCTGCAAATATTGTTAAATTAATTAGTAGGCATCCTACAAGGACTTTAATTCTAGATGCAAATTAAAATGATGACAAATTTAATCTTGAAATTTTATGATACTGAAATTTATGCTACAATTTAATTTTGAAATTTAATGTATTATGAATATTGATGTAAATAGAGTTAACGTTGATGTTTGTGGTAGGAATGTGTTTGTTTTTTTTTATGAATGAGGATGAAAGTTTTAACTAGGTGAGCAGCCGAGGCGGAAAGAGTAAAGAGGCGGTTAACAGAAGAAAGTCAACGGACCAGTTAATTTTGAAAGTTTTTCAGCAATATATATATATATATATATATATATATATATATATATATATTTATTGCTATAAAATTAAATTTTACTATGAAATTGCCCCACGATTGTGCGTGATCTTTATTGCTATGAAATAGCATTTATTATTTTAAGCCCCAATGTTGGGCGTCATTTTTATTGCTGTGATATTCCCTATTTTAGGATTATCGAGCCCCTACGATATGAAATGTTAAATTAGGATTTTACCCCGACTAGCTTACTGACTAAATCTTATTGAATCAAATAAAGCAATTCTAGAACACACAATATAATAATTGATAATATTTGCAACACTTAAAATTTTCCTTTTTGTACAAAATATCTACATAGATCAAATTTATGCTTTTCTGAAAACCAGCAAAAATATCTTTTAATTACGTTCAGGAACTTTCGAACGTTCCAAGATACCTTCCTGTGCTTTCATATTCTTTTAAGTGATCTTTTTGATGACTCTTACAAATATACAATACATAGCAAATATTAAATTGAAAACAGTCTTTCAATAATACAGTGTATTAAAAATTGCTAACCTGGAATGGGTTCTAGAGTTCCATCCTAGTCTTTGATCTGCATCCACTTGCTGTGTCCGCTTTGCTTATTGGTATATTTTTATTTGCGTTAAGACATCAACAAAATGCCGTTCCCATATAAGAATCGTTTCCCATAAATAGCTTCCAATTAAAATCGTACCAAATTAAAGTACATCCAAAATTAAACGTCCCAAATTAGAATATGTCCAAATTAAAATAATAAACATCCCAAATTGGAATGTGTCCAAATTAGAATATCACCAAAATTAAATGTCCCAAATCAGAGTGTCCAAATTAGAATATCACCAAATTAGAGGTCCTGTTTTGTTAATATTAGAAATGAATTTAATTAAGATGTTTAACTTACGTCTATCTATAGATCGGCTTATATTTCGTTGCACAAAATTCTCGCACTTTTAAATCTCATTTGTTTAATTTTTATTTTACTAAATGCGTTAGTTTTTAACACCTTCGAACATAGTTGTTTCTCAGTTAAATATAGACTAAAATGTCGTTCAGTTTCTATCGTATATATAAACTCTTCCTCTAACAGTTTTCATTGGCGTGTTTACAATCAAGGCTGGTACTTTTCCTTATCTGGCAGAACTCGGAATTTTTACAAATTACCTAGTTTAAATCTTCGACGAATGCTCTGTTCATCACGTCCGCATTCAGCATATTGCAGTAGTATCCTAGGATTTCCAACTTTTGGCTTTTCATTAACTCACGTATTCGATATTTGTTAATTTATGATATAATTGAACCGCCTGGTGTTTACTTGTTTTCCACAGATTGTTGATTTTCTGAACAAATGTGTTCTTCTCTAGTCACGTAACGATTTTCTAATAATGAATTATTTAGGATGCGTTTACGTTAATGTTTTCGACACAATTGTTAAATATTTGCAATGCCAATTTCCTATGTTTTCTGGTAATTTAATTTTTATGCAATTTATTGAGTTTTAAAATCTTATCTTTACTTGTAAACCATACTTAGACATATTTATGTTCTGATGCATTTAATTCCGTATATTTTATATACAGTGTTCTCTTAATTGACATTGTGTAGAACAACCAATTTACTTTTATAATTTCTGGAATTATTTGATTTTCTTAAAGTTAAAGTGGTTTATATTTATCCTACAACCCCAATGACTTAATCTACCCTTAAACTACCCTATTATCATAGCAATATATATTGATATATAAATATTACCAAGTATGTTTCAGGTTAAATGATTAAGATGTATGGATGTTGTATATATGTAACGTGAGAAAGGGTTAAAGTGTTACGATGTGAATAGATACATGGAGTGGATGTAGCGATCTTGTGGTGCGGGAAAAACAAACAGGTGGGAACTGTATACCCACATTGCTTAGGTATTATGTCTCTTCCTTCTACTCATATAATAACTATATACAAGAAAATTACATTGAAAGTCTCCATTAGTGCGTCTAACATAATACATGGTAAAAAACGCACCTACAACATTTTTTGCAACAGGAATAAAAACTTTACACTTGTTCAAAAAAATTGGTGTAATTTTTAATTTAGACATCACTGTACAGTGCACTGCTTCTGTTAATTTCTTCCCGTATTCTGTATGGTAGTTATAATACTTTATCTTTTCCGTGTGGTTAACTTGGCTACGGACGTGCAGAGCTAGAATATACAGAACAATTACATTTCGTTTTCTGTGTTTGCTATATAAAGTAATAATTATATCCGAATTCTAGGGGATTACTTGTCTAGGTATTGCATGCCATTTTTATATGCTTAATTACTATAAAACAAATGTTTTGTAGGTACGTTGTTACGTGTGGAAACGTCTTTACGTTATTACAACAATTTTGAAATTAATTTACCTTGATGAGACGGGAAAACCGTAACAGTTTATATACAGATGCACCGACTAGTTGCAGTGGCGTTGAATGGGTTCCTATGAGAAAGAAGAAGAATTGTAGGAATAGACAAGAAACAAAAGAAAAACTAGTATACAATAAAGTGCATGAAGTTAACCTAACATGTGATTTTGCAATGCTCCACCCGAAGGTACTACATTGACCAGGAAGCGAGTTTTTTTAACCTGAAAAATTTGGAATTTTGCCAAATCCTTGCTGTTCTAAGCAAGGTAGGGATCTTTAACGTGCGTGACAACACTCACACACGGGACCTCCATTTTACCTCTTATCCGAACGAGGGTGTATTTTTGTGAAAAATGCTCGCCTAACATTTTTCACGCGGACCGTGTCCAGTTTCGAACCCGAGACCTTGGGCGTAGAAGTCACACACATACCACTACGCTACGGAGCCGCTTCGTGAAGTTAACCGCAATATTTTTGAATTTTTCAAAAATATTTGTCATAAATGGCGCCAATTAAACGTCATTTTGCGACGCTAAATCTAAATTTTGCGCCGTCTTGGCAAACAAGTTATTAATAAAATACGATTTTTCCGGCCAAGTTCACGAGACCGCACTTTTTTTCAATTTTCAGAAAATTGTTATTTCATAATTTAGCGAAAAAAAAAATATTTTTCCGAACTGCCTAAAAGCGCGAAGTTGGCCGCGACTTTTTTGAATTTTCAAAAAGTTTTTGTACCGAATTTAAGCGGTAATTAGGCACTATTTTGCGCCGTTGAAGTGAAATTTGGCGCCCTCCTGTGTAACAAGTTATTTGAGAAAAAACTATTTTTCCGAACTACCTAAAAGCGTGAAGTTGGCCGCGACTTCTTTGAATTAAAAAAAATGTTATACCAAATTTAAGCGGTAATTAAGCGGGATTTTGCGCCGTTGAAACGAAATTTTGCACCTTCCTGTGTAACAAGTTATTTGAAAAAAAACTATTTTTCCGAACAACCTAAAAGCGTGAAGTTGGCCGCGGCCTTTTTGAATTTTGGAAAACTTTTGTACCAAATTTAAGCGATAATTAAACGCCATTTTGCGCCGTTGAAACGAAATTTTGCGCCCTTCTGTGTAGCAAGTTATTTGAAAAAACATTTTTCCGAATTACCTAAAAGCGTGAAGTTGGCTACGACTTTTTAAATTTTGAAAAAATTTTTGTTCCACAATTAAGCGGTAATTAGCCGCCATTTTGCGCCGTTGAAACAATATTTTGCGCCCTCCTGTGTAACAAATTATTTGAAAAAGCTATTTTTTCGAACTACCTAAAAGCGTGAAGTTGGCCACGACTTCTTTGAATTTAAAAAAAATTATATACCAAATTTAAGCAGTAATTAGGCGCCATTTTGCGCCGTTGAAGCGAAATTTTGCACCATCCTCTGTAACAAGTTATGTGAAAATTTTTTTTTTCGAACAACTTAAAAGCGTGAAGTTGGCCGCGACTTTTTTGAATTTTGAAAAAGTTTTTGTACCAAATTTAAGCGGTAATTAGACGCCATTTTGCGCCGTTGAAACGAAATTTTGGGCCCTCCTGTGTAACAAGTTATTAAAAAAAAACTATTTTTCCGAACTACCTAAAAGTGTGGAAGTTGGCCGCGACTTTTTGAATTTTAAAAAAAATTTTGTACCACAATTAAACGGTAATTAGGCGCCATTTTGCACCGTTGAAACTAAGTTTTGCGCCTTCCTGTGTAACAAGTTATTTGGAAAAACTATTTTTCCGAACTACCTGAAAGCGTGAACTTGACCGCGACTTTTTTGAATTTAAAAAAAATTTTATACTAAATTTAAGCAGTAATTAGGCGTCATTTTGCGCCGTTGAAACAAAAGTTTGCGCCCTGCTGTGTAACAAGTTATTTGAAAACAAGTTTTTCCGAAATGCCTAAAAGCGTGAAGTTGGCTGCGACTTTTTTGAATTTTGAAAAAAATTTTGTACCACAATTAAGCGCTAATTTATATACAATTTTACTGATTAGGCACTGCCTAACCTGTCTTATAGGACAAGCCGCCACTGGTATGTACGTATACACAATTACACTGCTGAGTAAGTTTTCAACTGCAGTTCAGATATCAGGTATCAACAATAATTTAGGTCAGATTTAATTCAAGGCTGCCCGAGTACGTGCCTTATGATTTATGAAGTTACACGAGAATTCGAGAATTCTCTCATTATCAAAAGCACATTTCTTTCTTTTCATTCATTATATCTTCAAACTTTGGGGCACTAAGCTTTTACTTAACATTTATCCTTTTTACCGGTTATGATTTTCATATGTTCTTTTAACAAAGTGTCTGTATCCGGTTAATAGTGTCAGCTTAACACAACAGTTTTTGAATACATGATCACACACAAATACAAAATAATTCAAATACTAGAATCTAAAAAAATTAAATTTAACATAAACTAAATGGTTTATACCACACAATTACAGAACGCATATTGGCTTTTATAGTATGACATTACTTTTGACACGTCGTCATATATTTCGTATGAAGCATCTGGTCTTCTGCAAATTGCAAAATAATGACCAAGGTCAATCTTTTAATTTCAGTTTTTAAGTACTTTTGACAATATTTAGTTTCAGTTGCACTGTACAACCATTTGTTACATTTATCGATTACATATGAGACTTTGCACTCGCAATTTATTACGATCTCATTATCAATAATTAACTGTTGTTGCATAAACAAATCTTTAGCAATTAATAACCTTTCCAAATAAAACTTTGTTCCAGCTTTTTTGGCTACTGCCTTTTTTGCTGGTTGAAAACAGCGTAGTTGATTGTAGTATATTTTTTATTACGGCTGTCACAATACAAAGCCGTCAACACGAACACAACAGTAAAGTTTTAAAAGGCGACGGCTACGTTAAGGGCTGTGACATAGCAAGGTTGTATAACAAAATAATCGTGGGCAGAGATTACAGCAAAATTAATACGACATCCAATTGTGGGGCTATTTCACAGCAATTTATATAGGACGCCCACCGTAGGGCTATATTCAAAGCAATTTATAAAACACCCAATCGTGGGGCTATCCACAGCAATTTATATGACACCCAACTAGGGGCTATTTCACAGCAATTTATATAACACCAAACGTAAGGAAAATTTCAGAGCAATTTATATATATATTATCGTGTAATTAAGGGGTTATTGGGATATATAAGGGCACAATTAATTAGGGAGTTGGAATATTTTTAACAAATTAATTGTTTTTAGCTTAAGTAGTGTAGAATAATGTAGGATCAATGTAATTTAGTCAAAGATAATGTAACATAATATTTGTATAAACATAGGGTACAATAAATAATAATTGTGGAAAATCATTCTAACGTATTTAAATTTGTAGTAAAGTGATTATATGAAAATCTATAAGCGTGGATCAGGCGTTAAAATAATATTTCTGTTTGCAAACGTAAAATCCGACACATTTAAACAAAAAAACGAGGGAAGATAATATTTCTCGGTAAGCTTGACAACAAACAAACTTTAATGGGTTATTAAAAAAGAACAGCCGCTGGGATTAATGTAGACGCGGTTTGGTGGTTAAAATACTGATTTCAATCTTGGAGGTAGTATAGTGAAGAGCCAACAAAAGACCAAGACAGAATAAAAGTGTATTGAGTTCAAGCGGGATGCGTATACCTAATTCAGGGGACAGTATAGTTGGGAGACCTAAAAAATCGATAATTTCAAGGATACTTAAAAGCAAACACGAGTCCGTTAAAAAGTGGAAGAAGGGAACCAAGCAAGGTGATTGGTGTGAATTGTACAAGAAGGGCAGAGATCCAGCTGGTGGAAGCATATGTGTGTGATAAAGCTATAGGTACAAAGGCGATGAGAGATGTTTGTTCAAGTTAGAGGCGTTGACAAATAAAGATGTAGAAGCTAAATTCGAACAACGAGTGACAGCTTGAAGCGATTTACCGAGTATTGTTATGTTCGTTATGAAAATTTACAAGAATCTGAGGTTCGTTAGGGGCTTTCGCTGAAACAACGAGCGGTTAGGAAAGATTTTCCAGAATTGTATGAACGGGTATACAAGTGTACGGGCCAATTTAAAACAGGGGGAGGGCGAATTTTACTTATATAATCACTGGCAGAGAGGGGCCAGGCTCTCTTTTATTTTCGTTCTGATTTCATCCAGCATTGGTGATAATAGTTACTTTCAAGTGAACTAGTGCAATTTAATAAAATTTTATGTAGAAGCTAATAAAGCATCTTTGTGTGAAAACGTTAAAGAGGTACGTAAGTACAAGGCTTGTTAAGTTTGGTATTGGAATGTACAAAAATTAAAGTTTAAAAGTGTTTGGATGATACAAAAATTCGATATTTGAATAATAAAAGTTTGGAGATTGGAATTTTTGTAGTAGAAATTAAAAACATCGGTATGCATGGCAGATATGGTAATTGGACTAGGAAGTTAGCTGATGGACTGGGCATCTACTAGACGGCAGCATTTTCAAGGAGCTAGATGGTGGAGCACACTTAAAAGATAAAAACCAGGTAGGCGATAGAATAGAACATTGAGTGGTGAATATTTTTATGCTGTTTGTGATTATTTGGATTTGAGTTTAATGTGTTTTATCATTATTTGATATTTTATGAACAAACATTTATGGGACTTTAAAAGAAAATTGATTTTTGAAAATAATTAATGAATTTACAGATAATCAAATGTTGTAAAGAGGTATAGAGGGCTTATTGATATTTGGTAGTACAGGAAATTTATATGCACTGTTATAGAGTTTTATTATGAGCTCATGCTAAGACCAAGAGGGTAACGTAAGGTATGAGGAACGCCCTCTTACTTTAAATAAAAATATGTGTGTTTAAAAGGTTATCAATTTGCAATGATTATTGTTATAAAATTATTGACCTTTATGGATGTACCTAAAGGAATGGTGTTTTAAAATGTATTATGGATTTAGTGTAAATAAAGTGTGATATATTTGGCAATTGAGTTATTTTTGAGTGTATGTTTGGTGTGAATGTCTATTTAGATTTCAGCATGAGGATGTTGCAAGGAAGTTTTTGGGATGCAACAGATAGGTGTCAATATTATTAAGAAATTAGGTAAGAAGCATTATTAGGAGCAGCCGAGGGCAAGATTCGAGCAAAAACATCACAGAATTAAGACAGCCCAATTTGTGGGGCGTGATTCCAGAGACGTTCCAGATCTAATATCACAGAATTATGTCAGCCCAATTTGTGGGGCACGTTTTAGCGAGTTAACCTCACAGTATTTATGGCTTCCCAACGGAGGGGCGCTCGAGTAGTTAGAGAGTAAAGCACGTTTATAGAGCCAAAACCTCACAATAATAATATATATATATATATATATATATATATATATATTTTCTTATGCTCCACCCCCTCGCCTTTTTATTTATTTAATTATTTAATTTTATTTTTATGTATGAAAATATCTACTTTTTATTCGTGCTTTAGCTACGTTTGGTTGGTTTATAAAACAAAACTGTGTCAATATGCCTCGACTATTTGAAAACTCGTTCTTCCCAGGGTATCCACCTACTTACCGTGGGTTCAGTGGTAAGTAGATGTGCAATGCACCAACCAAACAGCACTACCTTCTGTTTTTGTACCTTTGATATTTTACACTTGTATATGCCAAATTTTTATATAAGATCCACGTAGCCTTGTGCCAAATTAATTAATATTACAAAAATTTTGACTTTGACGTTAAAACACACAGTACTCACCTATTTTACACCTCGTCGTCGGCCTTTTTGAAAACTGGCTCAACAATCTCACTCGCCGTATGCGTCTTTACAATGCTGGCACTATCACTATGAAAGATCTGCTGTCCAGCTTCCAGGTTTCTTTTAATGAATTTTGATGTCCCCAAATCTAAAATAAATATATCCAAATTTAGAATTTTGACTACCTTTTTATATAACTTCCCCTGCGCTAATTCTTCTGATGTTTATTCTTCTTTGCTCGTATTAATCCTCCTGCTACTCCACTGCTTTCCTGTTCCAAATTCCGCTCGTTCCAAATCACTGCTATCCTCTAGTTACCATTCAATACCATTAATCCTCCTAATACCATATCCAAATCTATTCCATTAATATCGCCTTCAGTTTCATAAATACCATTCAATGCCTTTCTGCCTTTCTCAATCTCGTTCCAATATCCCACTATTTACTACGCCTTTTCCACTGTTACTTTAATCCACTCGTACCCGTTTCACTACGTCGTTGCTATTAATTATTCTTACTCTTGCTTATCCGTACTCTTCTTTATATATTAATCAAACTCTTAAACTTTCAAATTCATTTATTAATTCTTAAAATGTTCAAAATATAGCGCAGTTTACAAAATTACGTCTTACTACCAAATTTATTATAAATCGACCTCTTGTTTATCTTTTCCTTGGTGATTATTACAATTCAAATATGCCTACTCTTTAATACATTTTATACAAATTCCATCCAATAATATCGTCCCAACAAGTTCGTGTCACTAATACCTTACAATCTTTCTTTTACACTTTCCCTTTTCATATTTAAATGTTCAATCATTGGTCCTTAATATCGCACAACCCTTCAATCATATTTGACAATACTTTTACTTATAATTTTAATATTACATGTTTGTCCAAAGGTTGATTCTATTAAAATAAATGCCGAAATGTTACACATATAAACCTGGATCTGCGTGGTGAATAGTGTAATTTCTACAGACGCATCCGGTTTCTCGATTAGCAAATGTACGTTCTATGGCTTATTCAACATACAACTCAGTGTAAATCCTTGAATACTGTGCTTTATCACGTCATCAAGTCATTGTTTTTTTCGTCTTGGCACTTATCCTTTGACTAATATTTCAAATACTTTAACATTTGTAAAGTACGGCAAACATAAATTTCTCAGTTACGGGATCTGATATTTGGTTTTCTTTATTTGGCATACACTACTTTCAACAAAACAACCCTTAGAACCCTTTTAGCCCCTACTAACATTTCAATATATATATATATATATATATATATATATATATATATATATTACTGTGTAGGTTAAAGGTCAACGTGTGTAAATAGGCCAAGAAGGTATTTTTATAACGATCCTGTAGATAGAAAAATAATAATTTATTAATGGTTTGCATACTTTAGTATAAAACAAGGCAGACGACTACATACAGAAATTTTAGTGTTAAATGACATATTTTTATGTAGCTTTAAAGTAACAATTTGTATACATTAATTTAAGGCAGAGACAAGTAGCATCGATAACAAGGTTGACGATTGCATACAACTATGCATAATACTAAAGCTTCGCGGTAGGTAAAAATCAATAATTTGTATACATTAAAGTAAGACAAGGTTGACTATTGCAGGCAAACATGTGTAATATTAAAGCTTCGCGGTATATATAAATCAATAATTGATGCAACGGATATTTGTGTAGCATCGTAAACTAAAAAGTACGTTAATTTAATTCGTAGAAGCATACAAAATAACATAACCAAACGGTCGAAGAGTTCAGGAAATGAAAGCTTCAACTAAATAAATATTTCTTTGAAAGCTAAAGCACGATGCGATAAAATTTTGAGGTATTGTACAACGGAAAAGCCAGGTTAACGAACAGCATGAAGCAAAAATCAATAATTTTAAGAGACAGAAAATCGTTAGAAGGCAACTAAGGGAGACAGAGAATACATCAGCTGGTAGAAGGACAAGCAGTTTTCAAGCGCGTGACAGACGAGTATATTTTTAGAAACAAATGGGTGAAACAAAGATGCAAGATGTTTGTCGACGATATCGATTTTCAAGACGCACATTTGACGAGGGAACGGAAACCGTAGACAGCAGGTCAATAGTGGGGCCCGATGAAAGTAGGGAAACATGAGTGAGACAGAGAATAGTGGTTATGAACGCATAACTGCAAGGAGAATAGAGACGCGGACACTATGGAAGTGTTTTGCAGGCCGTTAGAGATATGGAGAGGAATGATTTTCTGGGTACGCGTTTACGGTTGCAACTGGTAGATAGTTTTTTGTGGTAAAGCCGTGGTGGAACGAGTGAAATTGTCAGTTTTAAAAGTTCGTTGTGTTTTGAGTGGAGGAATTTCGAGAATTGTTTGTAGCGAGTACAATAATTCAGCAAAAACTATGGAAATACGTGACTATAGAAGGGGTTTGAAAATTATAGAAGCTCTTGCCAGGGGTGGAGGAGCTCTCTAAGTTTTGCAATTCGCTTGAAGTACATTAAGTAGCATCGAGAAGATATCCTAATTTAAAATTAAAAGCCGCGACATAGCGCAGTCCGCCGTATATTCTTTTACAAGTGTTATAAATGCACGAGTTGGTGCTAACAAGATAACGCACTGAAAATAAATAAATATAAATAATTGTACGAGTAAAACAGGATGCTACTGAAGTAAGCGAACCAAGTATTTCTTGAACGAGAGTGCTGGTAGCACATTAAATTGAGACGGAGGCAAAAATCTGGAGTTAAACGGATGATAGCATGGAAAGCATCCACTAGTAAATGGGAGAACTGGATGAACGAGTTGAGATGGAGTTGCTGTCCGTTTAGGAAGTGAAAAATTGGGGGAAAGCCAAGGAGGTGAGTTTGATGGAAGTCATCTAAGGAGATGGTGCGTCTGAAGAACACACCAGGAAACGAATTTTGTTTTATTGTTGAACTGTAGTGTTGGCATTGTGTTATAAAACTAGGTGTGATTAGAATTATATGGTGAAAATTTTATGAACTAAAAATTTATTTGATTACCATATATAAAAGACAATTTTCTATTATTACTTGAGTAGGTAAAAACAGGAATAAAAATTTGGTTGTAAAGAGTAAACGGGTCCTTAGAGTAATTTGACCATGCAATATTCTATGCATATCAGGGAAAAAGGTTTATACTGAGTTCAGCACAAACCTAGAAAAGGTAAATTTAGGGTTTCCCGATAGGCTCATCTACTTTGAAATAAAATGTTGAAATGTAATAACTCACAAACAATTTAGATTGAAGTAAAGGGTGAAATGTTTTATTGTAAATATAACAATGTAAATATTGAGATTGTCTGAATAATCATTTTTGTCATACGAATAAAAGGGTGTATGTTTGTTTAAGGATTTTATTTTATTTTTGTATTTTGTTGTGTGTAAAAGTGTTGAAAGAATGTGTAGTTGGGGCAAGTATATCCTAGGAGAGCACAGAGCTAGCCGAGGAAGATCAAATTGGTAAAGCAGTTTGAAGCAATTTGGTGGAGTTGGATTGGAGTCCAGACAGGTTTGTAGAAAGTGTGGGGCACGAAGTAGCGAGCCGATATCAGGTTTTTTTAACTTTTGTATATATATATATATATATATATATATAACACAAGTTAAAAACTTAAAAATTCAGTGTGTGTGTGCGTGTGTGCGCGCGCGCGTGCGCATGTGCGTGCGTGTGCGTGTGCGTGTGCGTGTGCGTGTACGTGTGTGTTTAGGTTTTACTATGGAAACACCAGAATGCTTGCAGATTAGTTTTATTTGATATTTTCAGGTCTTACCATTAACTTGAGCAATTGTTGAAGATTTCTCAATTTTTGCTTTGGTAACATTTCTTTCATTTTCACCATTAGAGCTTTCTTCAATGATCTTAAATTCTTAAACTATATTTTTTTAATTTATATTAGCAGTAATACTCTTGTGACTTTTCTGACCTATAGTCTCATATTTCGCCTTATTTATTTCTAATGCTGCATGCGTGTGTGATGGCGATATATTTTCATCATAGTTCTGATCAATTACGGTGTTTTGATTAAAATTGCAATTGATGATACTAGATGTTGAAAAAGTATCAAAAAGTATATTATTCTGACTAACATACTGAACGACTGAATAATAAGTACCTATTGTATAAACAATTAATTAAATAAACTCACCTGACAAACAATCTTCACGTGATACTAGCTTTAATTGTCCGTCAATACTTCGAACATGAAGTATATAAAATCTATCCAATTTCATGGGCAATTTATGGTCTGCAAAAGTTACATTTTTAAGGTCTTTAAAATAACTTTCTACAGTAGCCGATGAAGCTGTTAGGTCACCATATAAAAACTTAGGTGTCATTAAAGCTGACCACAGAAAATAAGATTTTACGAATCGTAGTAAATCGGTTTTAAATTCTGCAATGTAATAGTAATTTGGATCGTCCGATGGATCACTTGCAAAAAGTCTAGATTTATTAAATATTTGGTTAATCCAATAGTAGGGTAAATAGAGGGCTATCACTTACCTCTCTGACGTCACAACTCAATGTTAATTCCCATTTAGCACCGTCCATTTAGCACCCATGTTTCAGACAGAGACAGACATATCCCGTTGAGAGATAGACATACATACAATAGTTTTCTTCGACTAAGCATTTTTTAGCCGCAGGCACGGGCTTGGCACCCCGATCTGGACAATCTAACCTTAATTGGCAAATATTCGCACATCTGGTGGCAGTAATAAATAACATTGTCATCTTAAATCTGCATAATAGTTTTCTTCGACTAGCCATTGCATATTTCGAGATAAACCTATCTTGTTTGGTATCAATTAATATTAGATTTTTTCAGCTACCCGAATTTTTAGGAATTTTTGAGATAGCATCACCCCCAAGGGAGCTACCCCAATCTTAAGATTTTTTTGCCTTGATAAATTTTTTAACCATGCGATACGTCAGACTAATCTAGAATTTTACGCACATTTCGAATCTGCAAACAGATTTAAAATCCGACCACTTCCTGCAAAGCTACACCCTTTAAAGTCCTGAAACTCTAAATTTTGCTCTTTGCTCCCACATCTGAACCAAATAGTTTAATTCGACTAGCCATTGCATTTATCTAGATAAACCTATCTTGTTTGGTATCAATTAATATTAGAATTTTCTCAACTACCCGAATTTCTAGGAATTTTTTGAGATAGCATCATCCCCCAGAGAGCTACCCTCATTTTAAGATTTTTTACCAGTAGCGATTTCTCCCCGTTCTTATAAATTTTTTTAGCAATGCGATACGTCAAACTAATCTAGAATTTTACGCAGAATTCGAATCTGTAAACAGATTTAAAATAGGACCACGCCTTACAAAGTTACATTTTTAAAGCTCCCAAATCTCTTTAAAATTTTTGTTCATCTATGACATATGCTTTAACCAAATACTTAGAGGTATTAACACAAATAAATTAAGCACGCAAAAGTTTAATAATTTATTTTATCCGATTTACAGTTTAATAAACTAATTACAATTTTTACAAAGTATAACATTATCTTCTTAGTGTAGCCGAATCCAAGCAGGTTAAAGTAACCTGTAACAAAAAAGACATTAATGTGTTTAAAAATACCTATAACAAAAAAAAGATTAATGTACTGTTTAATAAGAGAGGAAACGTGTTTTCGGTCAATAAGACATATTGTCGTTACTCTAACAATATGAGAATAATGTAAAACATTCCAATGTAATGTGTTTTTAATATGTAAATGGGAAGGTCAAGTTTAACGTAATCATCACCCGAATTACATGTGAAAGTGGTGCATAATTTCTTTTTAAAAGTGTATATCTTTTTCAAACAAATACGTTAATTACAGGAGGAGTCAATTAATAGCAATTTAATACTGCTTACTGACCTACCTTAATTGTTTGTACAAGGAAACACAATAAAATATATACAAATATAGCAACTATCTTATATATTTATGCCCCATGCGTAAGTTGCTGTACTATTAGGAATGATGTACCTTTTGTTGTCCTCGCCCGACAAACTGATTTTATTAATTAATTGGGTATAAAGTTGGTGTTTACATTGTTTCGCTTAAGACCTCGTACATATTTTCCAGATTACTAGAAGACGTTATAACCACATTTTTTGTGTTAAAGGATTTCACATCGGTAATCTCTTCTCCCATTTTTGTGTAGACGCCGTAGAGTTCGCAATAGACTTTATTGCTGTATGTTGTATTCTTTTTTCATTAAGTAATCGAATAAACCGCTTTTTCTGCTTCCAAAGAAACTAGGAGACTCCATCGTCGGCACTGGCGTTCTTTATGCGATAGCTAGCCATACGGTTGTTAAACGCTGTGCTTACCATTTCTACGCCATCTTCGCCAGTAGCGGTAACTGCGGCATTTTTATGTCTGTTGCTTCTCAAGTGTGCGGCATAGGTAGTCCTTTCCATCTCGAAATTGCATACTTTACACAGAATTTGTGGTTGTTTCGTACAAGATCCTTTAACAGCTGTCAGAGCTGAACGTTTACGGCTTGACATACCGTGCTGTTTTTCCTTGTGTCGCTGTAAGCTGTCCATTCTCGTAAAAGCGATACCGCAAGACCCACAGTTTAAACGCTTTGCTGCTGACGGATGTATAAGCTTAACCGTAGACAATGTTACAACACTACATTTATTCTGGTGCTGTTTGAGAGCATTTTTCCAGGTATAGGAAGCACCGCAAGAGTTGCATTTAAAAACGTGTGCAGGTACCATTTTAGTACAAAACAAAATCCGCACTATAGGACTTTGGTTAAACTTGTAAGTGAACTAACTTATAACTAAAAGAGTTTACTCTTGCGTACCTGCTCTATGTACCCTATAGAATGCAAACCGAGGGTTTCCGAAAACAGCCGAACGAAGTTGAGGATTCAGCGGGGAACTAAATGACGTCATCCTTTGCCAATCCTTGCTGCTGGTCCAGTACATTTGGCACCAATGCATGCAACCGGTTCGCATCGACCATGCTGCGAATGCAGTTAGTAAAAACATCGGAAACGTCTTCCATATTATACGGATCAACAATCGCATCGCGTGAATATTAAAAATCCAAAAGGGTGGTAGCACACAAACATAACTAGGCTGCAAGGTGTGCGGTAGAAGATGCAGTGCTACAATAAACAAAAATTTAATACAACACTTTAAACCTTTACTAAGGGAATACCAAACTTGTTGTCTACAGAATACTTACTAATAAAGCAATTTAATTTTACATAACTTCTACGTCATATTTTCGGAAATGGCAGGCTTGAATATTTTCTTTGGAAACAAAGCCGAAGACGCACGAAGAGTGCACAAGCGCGGTCACTAAACCAACTAACATTAAAACCGAGTATTTCGTACTTTCGTAGGTTGCTCATTTCCTAGAACCAAATCTGTCGCATAGCAGTCGGTAGCACGTAATTATTTCTAGAACCGACAAGTACTCGATATCGCCTAACTAGAGAATTTGATGCTCGATGTCTGTCAACTTCCGATTCCCTCGTAAAAGGTAGAAAAAACTCGGTTAATTATCCATCTAACTTATACTTCGACCCGCCCCCGTTCTGATAATTTCCAAACATTCTTCAAACGACAATGGTCTCAGAATTTTTAAACTTCCAAGGGATCTATAAGTCGTGATCAATTACAGGTTCGAGCTACCCGTAAACTAACATATTTTTTATAGTAACAGTGCGTTGTATAATACATGCATTCCCCTTCTCTGCGCTACTGCTATTCTTGTAGTTGCTTGAAAAAGTCAGTCGCCCTTTTTACTGCTAGAACCGCTGCAGAGCACCATTCTATAACTTCTTTAAAAGTATAGCACATCGCGCACTTTTTTGTCTGATAATTAAATTTTGCTTATGTAGGCATTTACACTTTCGCATATTTAAACATCTAATACGATCGATTAACCACTTTCGATTATTCTAACGGGAACCACCATATTCCGCCGCACCGTTCTTTTGAATCCAACGATCCGATGGGCTTCCACACACTAGCACCTAACGTATCTTTTCTACTATCTGTTAAACAAAAACTACCGGCATCGCCATGTCTGTATGTGGACGTAAGCAGATGTTTGTGGATGTGTACGAGAATATGTAACCATATACATTAATCAGTCTAAGCTATTTTATTTAGTCCAAGAAAACTACTATTTTTCTAAACCACAATTACTAATCACCTTTATAGGTTTAACATTTCTACCAATTCCCAAAGACTGGTGCTACGTACATGGAAACTTTAATTTCTTATCGGAGAGAATCATTATTCTCCCACGCACTGCTGCGTAGTTGCATGCCAACCCCTTTTGGGGATATATGCTCGTTATAGGTTGTAAGACCCTCGGTTTTACTTAACTACACTTCGTGAGACTCCTTTTATCTTTTTAATCGTGTCTTTCTCGCTTACAATACAGTAGGACTTAGCTCTACTACCAACAAATTCTAATACTAGATCCCCATTAAATTCGTCTTTAATTTTTCCTACAACTTTTTTGTTGACAGGTGGTACATTGTGTTTATTATCACTCTATAGTCACTCTTTTAAGATAATGATATTTTGTGTAGTATAAACTAATATTAGATTTTTCTAGGGAGCTCAAATCTGCAAATAGATTTTAAATAGGACCACCCCATACAAAGTTATGTCTTTTAAAGGCCCAAACCTCTAATTTTTGCCCATCTTTAATTAACTCCATCTTTAGAACCTTTTTTCGCTACCCAAACATATGCTTTAACCAACCATTTCTCGAGAAATCTAAAACCGATGTGCCCCGCGAACACCACGTGGAGATAACACGTATACTCTGTCAACCAGGATAGAAGCAGGAAGGATTTGGAAGGTGGGCGAGGAATTTAAAAATTATGGAATCTTAAAACTAATATATACAATAGATTTACAATATCTATACAACTATCTTAGATTTATATCTTTATACCTCCCATGCGTAGATTGATATGCTTCCAGGATGACGTTACGCTAGTCATCTTCGCTCGAGAAACTAATTTTATTAATTATCTGCGTGTACAAATCGTATTTTTTACTCCGGATACATACACCGGCAAGTACTCCTTACCAAATAAAGAATTAGATGCTTGGTGACTGTTAACTTCGGCTTCCCTCGTGTACGCCCCAGATACATCCCTGGTGGGGACGTCATAGCTTTTTATAAATAATGAACAATGTAATACTATTCTGAAATTTTTATTCTAACATTATCCATAGCACAATTTAAAAATATTTAATGCCAAGCATGGAATCATTTAAACTTAATTTTAATAAAAAGTTATATATAGAAAACAGTCCTTTCTTTATGTTTGTTTGGAGTGGTTTTAATTTTATCTAATTTTATTCGCAGCTTAAAATTTAAATCGACACCCAAGTCCTCTATCTCCTTTTCTAGCCAATAGTTTGATACATAGAGACCGTCTAGGTTTTCGAATTGTAAAATGTACCAAAGTTTGCCTCTATATATAAAGTCTTTGATTTCACCGACAACCAGATCCATTCCTTCGTGTAATTCTTGCAGCTTGTGACAATCTTTTAATCGAGGCTCTCCCACTATATCTTGCATACGTATCTTGTTAGCTTGATCGACTTCTTCTTGTCGGTATTGGAGGAAATAATTATTCTCCCACTCACTGTTGCGTAGTTGCATGTCCACCAGTTTTGGAAATATATGGTTGTTGTAGGTTGTAAAAAATCGGTTTTAAATGATCCGAAAGGTTCTTTACTAGGCAAATATACAATGTTTAACGGAACTCCTTTGCGTGTGGTGTACGCAAAGGTTACGAAACCCACATTCCTTAGGTGGTCTATGTTATCTGCCATTTCGATAAATACGTTTTTAGAATAACCTTTTAAAAAATATTCGGATTTAGTACCATCCTTTTCCGTAAGAACGCCTACATAACTAAAAGAGTCTTTTTTACTAACCACAAATGCATACAACTTGTAGAAACCAGATGTATCTAAGTCAGTCCATCGGCACATAAAATAATCTTTTAATTCTTCCTCATTTTCTCTAATAAGATGTTCTTTGTCTAACACATTTTTGTATTGTTCGCGTATTATCGCAGTGTTTTCCCTGTAGTCCAGCTTCCGCTTTTTTGCATCCATTTCCTGTAATTCCAGTTGTCTTTTTCTTCCACTTACAGCGTATGGTATGCATAATGGGACAATTTCCTTTAGCGGTAACGGATAGAGTTTACTGCCAATATTTACGCGTTGTCGTACAACCTCTGGACGAATGTTAGGCGTATCTATCAACCCCAATTCCGAAATGACTAATTCTTTTGGAATTGTAGAATGTGGCGTTGCAGATTGTGTAAAATATGTACTACCTGCTTTAGTGTAGCACTTGTGTAAGTAAAATTAAATAAAAACCCTTTACCACAAAAAATATTTAAAATACTAGATACGTATTTCGACCACTATGTGGTCATCATCAGTAAAAAAAAAAAAAATTAGCTGTATAATTTACTATATTGTTGCTTTAAACACTATCGAGGATATTCTCCTCACCCGCAGGCTGGTGTTCTCAACAACAAACAAGTGAATTGTGACATTATAACTTAAATCTACCTAATTTATACTAATTCTAAATCTACTGAAGCGGAACCAGTTTAATCTTGCTTTCTCATTGGTTGTTGACCAATAGGGAAAGCAAAGCAGATGACTCTATTGGCCCTTTATCGGTGTTTAAAAGGGGCCCTTTATGTTTAACAATTTTAATTAATTCGTAGGCATTTAAGGAGGAAAACGTTGGTACCGCTTTTAACAATTTAACATTTTCTAGTTTAACGGGGTGGCTGATTTCAAATATATGTTTGGCGACCTGAGACCTTTCATATTTACCATATTTGAAGTGAGCAATGTGTTCTTTAAATCTTGTTGTTATATTCCTCTTGGTCTGACCAATATATTTTTGAAAACACCCTGGCCCTGCACAACTAATTTCATAAATCCCCGACTTTTGCAATTTTTCCACCTTGTCTTTTGGATTACCTAGCAAATCTTTAATTTTATTAGTATTAGTGAAAGCAATTTTGAAATTACAATGTTTGAATATTTTATCAATACCCTTTGTGGTTTTGTGAAACGGAAGTTTAACATATTTAACATTATCGTTAGAGGTGGTTGATTGCAAAGTCGTTGATTTACGGATGTTGATCCTATTTTTACACTTTCTAAAAATATTATCTATAATATCAGAAGAGAAACCATTGTAATTCGCTATTTGTTTAATAAGAGCAAATTCCTTATTAAATCTGTTTTTATTTAAAGGAAATTCAATAATCTATTAATTAAAAGTTAAATGAAGCCAACTTATGTTGTATGCTATGATTAGAGGAAGACAAAATAAAGCGATTTACATTGGTTTCTTTTCTATAAATGTCAAATTCTAATTTATTACCATTTCTAATTACTAATGTATCTAAAAAGGGTAATTGTCCATTATTCTCTAGTTCATACGTAAATTTTATGCTTTGAAATTTTGAACTCATTTCTTTAAGAAAATCATCAACATTTGATTTAGAAGTGTCAAAAACTGCAAAAATATCATCCACGTACCTTAACCATATTCTTGGGAAGTATTTGGAGTTTTCTTTTAACTCGGTTTCAAAACTTGTGTAAGATTTTTATTTTATCTTGGCTGTCTTTCTCCTCTACTATCTCCAAATAATTTACAGGTAAATAGTTAAAACTAAAAGCCGAAAGCACATACTTTATCAATTTTTCCCTTTTCTCTGGTTTTTTCGGACAACTTAATTTGCAAGCCCGTCAATTTCTTTGTATTGCCATTCTCCCAATACACGTACTGTAGCAGGTTATTATACACTAAACAGCAGCTATTTTGTAGCTTGGCCGATAGCTTACACCACATTCTGGCAAGTGGTACCGAGTACATTGGCGCCTTTAGGAAGTATAACTTACTATCTTCCAATAAGATTAAACAGTCTTTTAAGGGTTTATACACCCGTTCCGCACTGACATAACTTCCAATTGCACAGTTGTATATTGTCGCTTCCAATCGCGTAATACCATGTTCTTTAGCCAAAGTAGATGCAAATATTCCCCTTAAACGTACATCTGGACAACGTAAAAAATCTAGTATATGATTGCCAAGTTGTTTATTAACACCAAGACTTGTTATTTGACACACAAATTTGTTGTATATCTTAATTCTTGCATTGGTTGTTGGCCATGTTAAACAATCAATTCCCGCAGTTTTATCGTTGTCAACTATAATATTACACTTTTCTTCGTATTCACCCTTATAGCAAAAGTTACGGTTTGTAGTTAAATAATTACACATCTCCATCTTGCTAAATATGCCAGCAAAATCTTGAGTTACATCCATGTCAAAAAGATAGAAATAATCTTTTTCGAGTTCGTCTAATATATCTGGTAGTTCCTCCAATAAAGTTTCCAACTTAACATCTGCTAGTTCCACTTTGTATGGAACACATATAGGATTTTGGAATTTTTTATTAATGCATTTGAGGTCTTCTTTTCCGATAATTTCTTTTACTCTCTGGCCCATCTTGTTAGTGCTTTCCAGAGAAAACGAAAGCTTAGCTTTAACACCTGCCTAGTGGAAACAAATCGGTCGAACTTTCTTCGTAGATAGCTGTTAAATGTACCACAAATATCTTTTTATAGAATAAACATCCTTTTGTTTGCAGATGTTTGTTCGGCGTTAGAAAGGTCGCAAATTTTAACCAACATTATATTGTCACAAAATGGTTCTCTAATTGGTGTGTGTAGTCCGCTAGTCAGCATCTGCTCGCCTTCGACATAACAAATATTACCAATAGCTGTCACCAGATTATTGTTGCACATATTTTCTGCCAACAGCCATAATCCAAATCGCTCATTTGTCGGTTTCACTTTATTCCCAAGAAGTTGAGAAACGTTAATCACCTTGGAAACGCTCATGTTAACCGTTCTAGCTACTGTCGAATACTAAATTGAATACGAAAAAATTGTCCCCTTATGTATTGATAGGTTAGGTCAGCGCCGTGGCGCTGACCTAACCTATCAATGTTTCCTTTTATCTAACCTAAGTCCACACAAGTCCTATTAACCTAACCTAACTCCGAACAACACTAGCTAACCTGTGACAAGTCCACATCCAACCTAGGTCGGAGGCAATTTCACCCTATGAGGCAATTTCACCAAATGGGGCAATTTCACCCTATGGGGCAATTTCACCCTAACCTAACATCCTACATATATCCGGACATATGTCGATGCGCATCCCTGCCGACCTAGGTTGGATAACAAAACAGTTCCTAAATCAGAGAATGTAAGCGATATGGTGGTGTCCGAAATATTTGACTATCTTCGGCAATATACGCCCCCCCCCCTCTGTAGGATACATAAAGAACAATTTTTTTTGTATTCAATTTAGTATTCTACAGTAGCTAGAACGGTAAACATGAGCGTCTTCAAGGTGATTAACGTTCCTCAACTTCTTGGGAATAAAGTGCAACCGACAAATGAACGATTTGGATTATGGCTGTTGGCAGAAAATATGTGCAACAATAATCTGGTAACAGAATTGGTAATATTTGTTATGTCGAAGGTGAACAGATGCTGACTGGCGGACTACACACACCAATTACAGAACCATTTTGTGACAATATAATGTTGGTTAAAATTTGCGACCTTTCTGACGCCGAACAAACATCTGCAAACAAAAGGATGTTTATCCTAAAAAAAGAAATTTGTGGTGCATTTAACAGCTATCTACGAAGAAAGTTCAACCGATTTGTTTCCGCTAGGCATGGTGTTAAAGCTAAGCTTCCGGTTTGTCTGGAAAGCACTAACAAGATGGGCCAGAGAGTAAAAAAAATTATCGGAAAAGAAGACCTCGAATGCATTAATAAAAAATTCCAAAATCCTATATGTGTTCCATACAAAGTGGATCTAGCAGATGTTAAGTTGGAAACTTTATTGGAGGAACTACCAGATATATTAGACGAACTCGAAAAAGATCATAAGAACATGGTATTACGCGATTGGAAGCGACAATATACAACTGTGCAATTGGAAGTTATGTCAGTGCGGAACGGGTGTATAAACCCTTAAAAGAGTGTTTAACCTTATTGGAAGATAGTAAGTTATACTTCCTAAAGGCGCCAATGTACTCGGTACCACTTGCCAAAATGTGGTGTATGCTATCGGCCAAGCTACAAAATAGCTGCTGTTTAGTGTATAATAGCCTGCTACAGCACGTGTATTGGGGGAATGGCAATACAAAGAAATTGACGGGCTTGCAAATTAAGTTGTCTGAAAAAACAGAGGAAAGGGAAAAATTGATAAAGTATGTGCTTTCGGCTTTTAGTTTTAACTATTTACCTGTAAATTATTTGGAGATAGTAGAAGAGGAAGATAGCCAAAATAAAATAAAAATCTTACACAAGTGCTACATTAAAACAGGTGTACTACCTACAATCTGCAACACCATATTCTACAATTCCAAAAAAAATAGTCATTTCGGATTTGGGGTTGATAGATACGCCTAACATTCGTCCAGAGGTTGTACGACAACGCGTAAATATTGGCAGTAAACTCTATCCGTTTACGCTAAAGGAAATTGTCCCATTATGCATACCATACGCTGTAAGTGGAAGAAAAAGACAACTGGAATTAGAGGAAATGGATGCAAAAAAGCGAAAGTTGGACTACATGGAAAACACTGCGATAATACGCGAACAATACAAAGATGTGCTAGACAAAGAACATCTTATTAGAGAAAATGAGGAAGAATTAAAAGATTATTTTATGATCCGATGGACTGACTTAGATACATCTGGTTTCTACAAGTTGTATGCATTTGTGGTTAGTAAAAAAGACTCTTTTAGTTATGTAGGCGAGTTAAGGTTTGTGGCTTCGAGCGGTCCTTTTTAAAAAGACTTCTTTGAACTTTAACAAATTTATTTTGTTTTGTACAGAAATTAATTGGAATTTTAACAAACTTGAATAATAAGTCTAAGTCGAAATACATTAATTAATTGTACAATGAGTTATCTTACGAACTGCAAGGTAAAAGCTGAACGTTTGATGAACTGACTAGGAGTGGAGCTCCTGGTCCTTATATAACTTTCTCCCCCTCACAATTCTGTGGGAACCTGCGGACGTAATGTCCGCTTACACTTCATAATACATAGTTGCTATCTTAAAAGCTATTCATAATTACAATGTTGCAGGCTTATTCTGCGTAATCTCGGTACGTGACATCCTACGACCGTCTGTGACCTGACATCTGCAGTGTCACTTATCCTTGTGCTACTTTGTAGCGTTTCCACTCGTGGGAACTGAAATCATCTTAATAATGTAATAAATTGTTGCAATTTGTCTTTTATGACATTGTTGCACTGTCCTAACATTTCCTAATGTTTCATAATATTTCCTAATAAAGATATTAGTTTTATATGTATAATAGATGGGGAATCCTATAACTCCTCCCAACGTACACTAAAAATTAAGGGTTTTTAAATTTTCTTGATTTTTAATTAAATTGATTTTCGTTTAATCTCATTTAAAATTCATATTTTCTAGGGGTACATTTGTTTGTTTGGGTTTCTTAAATCTAAAACTGTTTTCTTTATTATTTTTAAATCTAATACATTTTTTGTACGTTACATAAATGATCAATAAAATAGTCAATAAAATCAATATAATTGTCCATACACTAATATTATCATAGTGCACTTTGGGCGTCTTAATCTCGTTCAGTTTTTCTTTATATTCTTCCATGAGTTTCATAGCGTGGTTTAAGTTGTCTAATTCCAGGTGTTCCAATTGCATTGGTTTTTGAAGGGTTTCTTCATCTTCTTCTTGGGTAATCTTGATTTGCAGATCGGGTAGATTTGCTAATTTCTTGCTTAGTAATGGATCTTAGTAAACTCTAATTATTTCATTTATTAATTTTGAATAACAATTTTCCTTAAGGGTGATTAATTTACTTCCGGTTAATGCTAAATTACTTTCAACTTGATTGCCATACATTGTTGCGATCACTTCGGTGGGAAAAATGGTTATCCATTTATTTTCCGTTACTTTCTGAATTTTCATGTTGTTGATTAATACAGGTTTGACTTCACAATTTTCATAGTGATTGGTAAATTTTAGTAGTTGTACTTCGCAAGGGCTGTCTTCTTGAATTGTTGTGGTTGTTAATGATTGGCACAAGTATTGATTGGGTGTGACTTCATTACATTTGTCGTTCGTATAACAATATCTTTGTTCATTTAGGGATAGGAATTTGGTTTTTGGAATAATAACTTGGTATGTGCTAGTCATTTTCATTGGAAAAGCAAATAAGTGATAATAATTGTAACTGTTAATCTCTACTATTGGTATTTCTATTAAAAATGTTATATCGTTATTTTTTACATAGCCTTTAACTGTGGCTATTTTTTCAAATATTAAAATGTTTGATTCTAATATATCGAAAGGTAATTTACTATTAGTTATAAAAGATTTTATTCTCAATAATTCTTTTAATAAATCTATTGGTTCTATGATACTTGAATGTAGGGTATTTAATTTTGCAAAGGTTGCTGCGTTTTCTAACGTTGCTAGGATTTGTTGAATTAAAGTTAGGGTTGATATTATCTGGTTGTATATCGTATTGAATCGGATTATTTTAGTCAAAAATAATTATTTTTGATTATTTGAAATTCTTGTTTTAGCTCGGTTAAATCGAATTTTTGTGCAAAGGTCCAATAATCTATGGTGTTTTGCATACTGTCTAATTTAATTGGTAGTATACCGGGGTTGTTCTTTATGTCTTCAATTATAATTTCTGTGTCCGTTCTACCTGGGTGGAGGTTGACGATAAGGGTGACGATTGTCCATCTGAAAGTACAGGGTGTCTTAGATTTTTGAGGTGAACATATTTTGTTATCTTGCCGTCGTCTATCGCGGCTATGTTTTTGTCGGATATTCATTTGATTTTAAAGGGTCCTAAATTTCTCGGTGCTATTTTGTGTCTTTTACTTTGGTAATTTTTCTCGAATACGGTTTGTCCTATGGAAAATTTGTTTATGTCTGAGTTTTTAATACGGGTCGCGGTAATGCGCTCTTTATCGTTATCTAATTTGTCCTTTACTTTGTCATAGATTATTTTTAGTTTCTCCTTGTGGTCTTTAGCGTATTGCTGGTAGATTTCTTTGTTATAATGTATATCGTAGGGGTTGCGTGAATCTGAATGTCCTAAAGTTAGTTCTAAGGGTGTAAAATTTGTAGTTGAATGAATCGTGTTATTATACGCGATTAATGCGTATGACATTAAATTGGTTATGTGTTCTTTCTTGTAATTTATTCTTAATAGTCTGATCTGTTCTAATAGGGTTGAATGTAGTCTTTCAATTAGTCCGTTTGATTCAGGGTGGTTTTCTGTTATAAAGTTATAAATTTTATTTTGTGTAATTGTAAAGTGTTTTGAATTGTTTCGTTTTTAAATTCGCTTCCGTTATCTAATGTTATTGTTTCGGGTGTTCCGTAAAATGTAAAATAGTGTAGAAATCCTTGGGTTACGTCTATACTATTTTTAGAAGTGATTGGTATTGCTTGTCCTATTTTCGTAAATGCGTCCACGATTGTTAGGTAACTTTGTGCTTCTACTACTAGAGTATCTGCATGTAATTTTTGAAAAGGTTTGTCTGGTGTTTTAGTTAACATTAAGGGTATCTTTAGGGGTTTTCTGTCATATTTGGCTTTATCACATAATTCGCACTGATTGATAAAGTCTGTAGTTAATTCTTTCATGTCCTTGAAATAGTAACGTCTCATGATTTGTTTTAGGGTCTCGTTTATTCCTCGATGGTTGGTCTTTCCTTCGTGTTGGTTTCTGATTACGTCATTTATTTTGTCAGGGTCGTCTAATGTTATTAATTTTCTCGTGCATCTTATAAGTTCGGGGCCAGAATTGTTAAATAGTTTAACATATATTTCTGAAAATCGTTTATATAAGTTTTCCGTGTTAAAATAAAAGTAAAATCGTTTTTTCTCGGGGGTGTATTCCTTTAATATTTTAATTATTTGTGACTCATTGTCGTCTTTGGTTATTTGAACTTGGTAAATTTTCTTATTATCCACTTTCGTGTATTTTACAGGGTTGGGGTTGTTTAAAACTTCTGTGATTATGAATTGATTGGGTTTCATGTCTATAGCTTCGTTTAAAATTTTTATTGCGGTTTCTGGTTCGTCATTTTGTGTCGAATGTATGGCTTCCATTTCTTCTGGGTCTTCTCTGACTTCGGTTTCGTCTACGTTTCCTACTAATGATTCTGTCTCAAGTGCGTTAAGTTGGATTCTACTTAAGGCGTCTGCATTATTGTTGTAAATTCCCTTTTTGTATATGATCTCATAGTCATATTCTTCTAGTCTGATTCTCCATCTTTGTAATTTCGAGTTAGGTTCTTTGAGTTTGCATAGCCATACTAATGGTCTATGATCGGTATATATATAAAATTTCCGTCCGTATAGGTACGGTCTGAAATACTTTGTTGCCCAAATTATGGCTAACAATTCTTTCTCTATCGTACTGTATCGTTGCTCTGTTTCGTTGAGGGTTCTTGATGCGTAACTGATAGGTTTATCGTTACCTACTGTTCCTTGGCTTAATACTGCGCCTAAGGCTACATTTGATGCGTCTGTTGTTAAAATGAATGGTTTCGAAAAGTCTGGGTATTCTAATACGGGGTGATTTGTTAAAATGCTTTTGATTTTGTCTACTGCTTTTATGAATTCTGGGGTATGTACAATTTTGTTTCCCTTTTTTAAGCAATTGGTTAGGGGCTTTGTTATTTGAGCATAACTTTTTATGAATTTTCGGTAATATCTGCTAAGGCCTAAAAATCCTTTAATCTCTTTATTCGTTTTGGGTATGGGGTAATTTAATACAGCGTTTGTTTTGTCGGGGTTTGGCATTACTCCTTGGGGTGTTATTACGTGTCCTAAAAAGATTACTTCTTTCTGTAGAAATTCGCTTTTGTCTAGTTGTACTTTGAATTTTGCGGTTCTTAATCTTTCGAACACTTCTCTTAATCTTTCTATGTGCTCCACTAAAGATGTTGAATACACTATTATATCGTCTAGGTACACAAGGCATTTTTCGTTGTGTATGTAGTGTACGTTGTGTATATGTAGTGTGTATGTAGTATGTTATCCATTACTCGTTGAAAAGTTGCGGGTGCGTTCTTCAGTCCAAATGGCATCCGTTTATACTCGTAGTGTCCTCTAGGTGTGCTAAAGGCTGTTTTCTGTGTATCTCCTTCTTCCATTTCTACTTGATGGTATCCTGATGCTAAGTCTAGCGTCGAAAAATATTGGCATTTGCCTAATTTATCTAATATTTCTGTTATATTCGGTAACGGGTATTTGTCGTCTACCGTTTTTTCATTTAGTTTGCCGTAATCTATTACCATTCGATATTTCCGTTTTCCTGATGCGTCTAGTTTCTTTGGTACTATTAGTACGGGGCTGCTCCATGGTGAATTGGAGTGTTGTATTATATCTTGATCTAATAGATCGGTTACTTGTCTGTCAGCTTCTTCCTGACTTGCCTGGGGTAATCTGTATGCTTTGGTGAATAGGGGTTTGTTATCCGTTAGTTCAATGTTGTGTTTAACTGTGTTTGTAAACGTTAGGGGTATTCCTTCGCAATGGAATATATCGCGGTATTCATAACATAATTTTTGTATTGCCTTTTGTTCTTCGTGATTTATGTCGCGGTTAAATCGGATATTATTTAAATTTTGCTTTAACATTTCGTCTTTTTCTACGGGTTTCTAATTTTCGTTCGGGGTTTCATCTATTTCCATTTCGTTAAAGTTTAATTCTTCTACGTTTATCGGGTTTGTTAAAGATAGTTCTACGGGGTAGTCATTTGAGTTTAATATTGTTGTTGTGGCGTAATTATCTTTGATTTTTACTAATGCGGTTGGGGTTTCTACTCCTTGTTGAAAAGTTATATGGTTTATTATTCCTAAGTTTTTATTTGAATTTACGGGGATTCTTATTTTTTTTCTGTTCGGGGTTCTAATGTATATTTTTCGTCAATTTGGGTGTTTTGAAATTTAATGGGGATTCGTCCATACTTGGTTCTTAATAATCGGTTTTTAATATCTATGTTGGCTCCTAATTTTCTTAAAAGGTCCATTCCTAATAGTCCGTCATATTTGTCATTAAATTCAAATATGCAGAATTTGTGTTTCATCTTTACGTTAAAGGTTTTTGGTAAAGGTATGTTTGCTACGAATTGGTGTATGGTTGTTTGATGGGCGGTTTTAATTTTAAAGGGTTCTCTTTCTACATAGTTTAGATAGTGTTTTTTTTACTGTTCGCGGGCTTATTAATGTTTTTAAAGATCCGGTATCGATTAGTAATTTAAATTCAGCGTGGGGTATTTCGATATAGGGTAATACAAGGTGATTCATATTATTTAGATTAATTTCGTTAAGTCGTTTATAAAATGGTCCATTTGAAAATTTGAACATGTGTTCTCTTCGTCGTCCTCCTCGTAATTTTTGTGTGGTTCTTCGCGTTCATAATGGTTTGATTGATTCTGTTCGTTATTCGTACACGGTTGATTATTATTATTCTGGTCATTTTCATACTCTTCTACTTCTTGGTAAAATAGCTCTTCTGAAGTGAAAGTGCGTTTTTGATTAAGGTTTGATCTTATGTGCGTTATTTTTGTGTTAGGTCTGGTGTTACCAGATGAGGTATCCATTGGTGTAGGTTGGTAATAATTATTGGGATTATTAGTGTTTATCATCGGTGAGTTTCTGTTAGGATTCGCGTTAAATGCTGGTCTTTGTTGATTTATATTTTGGTTAAATCTCGGTTGAAATGCGGGTCTTGAAAAGTTCGAGTTAAATGTTGGTTGATATGCGGGTTTTGAAAAGTTCGGGTAAAACGTTGGTTTTGAGAATTGTTTGTATTGGTTGTTAAAGTTTGAATTATTAAAATGTGGATTATTTGTTCGCGTTTGGTTTGTTTGTGCATTGAATGGGTTAAATTTTTGTTGTGGATTTATTTGTCTTGCGGGTTGTATAGTTTTCATTGGCGTGTAGCTTTTATTCGCGTTGGGGTTATATAGTCGGTTTCTATAGTACATTACGTTTTCTTCTTCAATTATCATATTCAATGCTTCTTCTAAGTTTTGGGGATGTTGAAATCTAATTTTATCTGAAAGTCTTTCGGGTAGTGCATTTAGATAGGTGTCTAATGCCATCTCGTCATACATTTTAGTTTTTAATAATCTCACGTTTGGGTCGGTCTCTTCGATTTTGAGTTTTGTCAAGATTAAGCTTCTTACATCTTGGCATCTCATTCCAAATTGATAGGGTGACTGGTTGTGTTCCATTCTCAGATTGGTTAAAGCCCTTACTAAACATTTTAAATTCCGTTGATCGCCGAAATATGCAATTAATATTCGTTTAAATTGTTCCCATTCGTCTACGTCCTCGCGACTGGCTATTAACGTTAGTGCCCTTTCGGTTAGTTTACTGGTAATGAGGCGGATCAGTAAAGTGTTTCTGTCGTTATCGCCTGGCTTATAAAAAGTCTTTGAGGATATTTCGGAAGCCGAAATTTTATATAATTTATATATAAATATTATAAATAGTTTTTTACACAAGGTAAGTTGATAAATACTAACGTATTGCAAATAATAATTAATAATTCTGTCCAATGCCTTATATTTTCCTTCTTTCAATTACTAGCTCGATTTGAAATGATCATTTGGGCTTTACTTAAAAAGTTTAGGTTATTATTTCATTTTATTAATTGCAATACGTTAGTATTTATCAACTTACCTTGTGTAAAAAACTACTTATAATATTTATATATTAATACTTGGCTTATAGCCGTGATTTTGAGCATTGCTTCCTGTCTATATCTGACATAAGTCAAAAACTTGACAATTTCAGATATGATTGACAAAAATGCTAAACGTAATTGAAAGTTAGGTTTATATATGGTACTGTACACGATTTATATTTGTAAATTTCCCAATTATAGCCATCGGCCTCGGTAGCGTAATTGGTAAACGCACAGTTCCGGCAAAACTGAGATGCAGGTTCAAATCCTGTCCAATGCCTTATATTTTCCTTCTTTCAATTACTAGCTCGATTTGAAATTATCATTTGGGCTTTACTTAAAAAGTCTAGATTATTATTTCATCTTATTAATTGCAATATATATATATATATATATATATATATATATATATATATAATATAGTTTGGAGATAATGAGCTTGCACAAATACGATATATTAATAATGGGTTTGAGGTCAGCTGGAGGAAAGTATACTCTTTTTTAAGGCCTAAATTTTCGAATTTATTTCAAATTCTTGATCACAGGCTTTCTAAAATTCAATTAACTAGGCTAACATATACATGAATTGTTATTAACTTACAAGGTGAGGATATATATTAAATTAACATAGATATTAAATCGAAAAATCTTTTTAAAATAATGTTTGCTTCAAGTTGTTGTATAAAAATTGTATAACTTGTATAAATATAAAAATGTCAGATTTTAAAACCTTTCAGTTTCACTTTTTTATTATTTAAAGCTTTAAATATAGGATGCCTATGTGTGCGTGTGTGTGTGTGTATGTATGAGCCTGAGTGTGCGTACATGTTATATTTATATTAGTGTCCATGCATATTTCTGATTATGTATTTTAAATGTTTGTTTGTTAGTACGTGTGTGTATGTGTACATGTGTATGTATGTATGAATGTGATGTGCATGTATGATGTTAAGTATTAATCACTACAATATCAATTATTGCATTAGGTACAGGTTACTTCTGAAGACTAAGTAAGTATGTATAAATTGAACTTAAACCACCAATATCTGTTTTTCTATTTATACAATTTTTTTTTGCGAGAAATATGATACATTTTAAGGAATAATCTTTTTTTTTGTATCTTTTTCTAGTTCTAAAATTTCATCGCCTAACCTTTCGTTACCGTAGCCTATTAGCCTTACGTCATAATTCGAACCTTCTTCGTTCGTAACTTGGTGCGCGTTTCATTCTATCTTGGTTTTATTATTCTTCCAACATGCTAACGTGCTTATGTATCGTCGTGGATATCGACAATGCAAAAATTTCCCACGCCTTTTACATACTTTCTGTCGCAAGAAAATATAGCGTACGGTTCTTATTGATTACCCCGAGTAGGATTTCTCTTTGAAATAAAACTGTCGATGCAAATTTTTATACGTCTTCTCTCCCGACAATGTCTAGATGTATCTTCTATTACAACTAATAATCAATATTATTTATCCCTACCTTTAGTGCGCATCTGAATGTGTTTCTAGAACCCATATATTTTAAATGTATTCCAAGAAAATAATGTTACTGCTTACCACAACTGGTTATAAAAGCTATTCCCCCATTTAAGACAATTATGTGAACCACACCTTCACTGAAAACAATAAATTGAAATATCAAGGTCTACTAACAATAACTGCTTTCAATATACAAAGTGCGACATTGCCGAAGAATCTATCATCTTAGTTTAATAATTCTTCAATATTTTATTTTTAACTGGAAAATAACTCCATGTGCTATAAGGTCATTGACAAAATGACCTTAAAAAAGACCAGTGTAATTTACATTTTACACCTGTAATTCAATGTATAAATAGTTATTTATTCGATTTTCTATTTTCCATTGTAATTAGAACCCTATTAAGTTAAGTCACCTCCTCTACAAACGATTTGTACAACTTTGTCATATTTCTAGGAGAAGCTAATGTATGCTTTTAAGAAACACAGTCTTGAGAGGCTTTCATTGGTATTAAGATAAATTGTCTTTTCAATATTAAATTGTGTTCTCTATCTAACGTCTATTAGAGTCTCGTTGAGTTTAATTTTTATATCACGTGTAAATCAGAAATTGAAGCCTTTTAATAAATATATCAATTTCAGAGAGATGAAAGCAAAAGCGATATAATTTATTTTGTTTTGTTCGGTAACGCTGTGCCTTAACAGTGTTGCTTTTTAAGTGTCAGTAAAAAGGGTGGCTTCAATGCTGCTTGGAATTCTAGATGTAGTAATGTAGCGGCTGATTGGCTATGAACCATTCTTGGAGTATCCAGAGCTGTTAGGGTCACTCTTTACATATGGAAACGTAGAACCTACAACTAAAACCACTTATCCACTTGACGAGCATTGTAGCCTTAAGTCCGGTGATCGGTAAATATTAAAGGGCAACCGAACTTTTATACTATACGTTTCAAGAAAATTTCATATAGAACGATTTATTAAACATAAAAATGCTTTACTACTCGTTTTCTCTACTGTGTTAGTGTGTGAAAGATTTATGGTCTATGCAACAAACAGAATCAAGATTAAGAAGAATTTTATTGTGCGTTTACATATTAATAGGGATATCTGATGTAATATCTTACAAGTTGCAAAGAATAAAGACTACCCGAATGGAAATCGTTTTTCTCTCAAAACTTGTAAATTACAATAATGTCCAATTATAGTTTGGCGTTAAGGATAAAAATTTTTAATATAACAAATACTGGATCGATTAAAATGGTTTATAAAATTCGTAAACTAACACGAAAGTTTAGATTGTTATTTTGAATGACTCTAAAAATAAAAATTTGCAAAATATTTAAGGCTTTACATAAATTTGCTTCTCAGTAAAATAGAAGTCAGATCTACACTTACGTCGAAACAAGTAGGATCGCGCTAAATGTTTCCCGAAGTTTTCGAGCAACTCACTAGTTTACACTCTTTATATGTTTTTCTATTATAAGGTAAATACGGTAATATTTGAAAATTTACAGAAAAGCTGTAAACAATGAGTAGAGCTTGTTACAGTATTCCGTGCAGACAAGAAAGAAAGTAGGTAGTAAAGTAAGTAAAGAAAATCGTCCGCACCGAATACCGCAACAAAACAGAAAGGTAGATTAAAAATCCAAAAGAATTGGATTCCGTGCTAACTCAAAACGTCGTAGAGTGGCGTGGGTCACACAGAAAGAAAAATTGGAAACCTCAGTAAGTAGATGTATTTACAAACGGTTAGTTATTAAACATGGTACCAATAGAAATATTTACAAAAACCACGTCAACCATTTCCTTAATCGTCCTGTTACAACATGATGAAAACAAAACCGTCAGCTCGCATAAAACACAACATGGAAATATACATTTAGGCAAATAGATAAGGAACTATTTCCCAGTCACGTAAAATGCTAAAATCTAAATAACACATACAAGCATACTTACAAATGTATTCAACCCTAAATAAATATAAGAAGAAAATAAGGCATAATATATACAGTATTAGAACAATGTTTTACCTGCTGCTTGAAGTGCACTTCCTAAACGTAATAATGTAACCGTAAATTTAAGTAACCTAACCCCAAACTGAAATGAACCGAGCGTTAATAGTTAATCTAGATTAGAATTTAGTAAACAAGTTGTGACGTTAGCATTTTGTAAATCTTAAGTTGCATTAAGAAAACTTGCTCCAATGCGAGCTTTTAAACAATTACGTAATCACTTGTGTACTAACATCTGAGTGAAAATTTGTAACATAGCGTCTGTAATTTATTGTGCTTTGTGCCATAACCATGAGTACGGAAATTAAAGCATTTGCGTGGTTATCAATCAACAAAAGAAGTAGCTAGATTTCATAGAAGCATAAAAAAAAACAAAGTTATTGTATTTTAAGAAGAGTAGTTGCCTGCCTCTGGTACCTTCGTAGCAGATTTAGAAACGCGTACTTACACTTACCGGCGGACTGGATATTTTATGAAACAATTTCACTAGACTGTTTGACTTTAACACTGAAGTAAAATAATGCCTCTTAAAAAAAATCATCTTAAGTAGCACTGCGACTTACAGAGTTCCTTCACGGGAAAGGACGCTGTATATAATGGAATAAGATTTCTGTGTAAGCTCAGCCTGTATTTATAGGGAGAGTATACATCAAGGGAAGTAACGCGTTTTCCTTTTGAAAACATTCCTATCTATAAAATGTAAAGTATTCTAAGAACAGCATGTTCAAAAGTATTTTCAAGCATTCGTAGAACACAGCTTGCAAACAAGAGCCAATTAACAATAATACATGACTTTCATCAATTTATCCGCATTGGCAAACAACTTCTGTTCAAATGGTTAGGTATTTCGAATTACAATACCGAGAACCGATGATAAGGGACAGTCTTATTGTTCGCAAACGCGAAAATCTGCGCGACAGCAAAATACTGCGTTTATCATTTCATAGTAAAAGTATATATAACAAACCATTAAAAGTATTTTAACGATAAGCAGGTGTTTTCTTATTTCAGAGAATTTATTAGACGTAGCGTTTAACTTTTTAAAGAAAACTATTAAAAGGTGTTTATTGTAGCGATGCAGGAATCTAACGCAACGCAAGATAGGTTTTGGGGTTTTGGGAGCTTCTTTTTAAAAAGTCTTTACTTCCAAAACACTTCTACTAATTTTATTTTTAAACAGTCATTACAAAAATGGTTTAACAACTTGTACGTTATGTGCATTAACGTTTTAATTGACAAATAATCAAAACTATGTTTATAATTACCAGTGGGTAGCTTGAACTACCAACAATGTTTAAGCTATGAAATTCGAGACTAACTGACCATCATGGTCTCCTTAAGGTATTTATGTAATCTCTGCTCTCACATCATCTTGTGGGAAATGCAGTTCTCACGTCTGCTACTTCTTGATAACATACAATGTCTTATTCTTAATAATCTTAATTATAAAAACTGCTTTCTTATAGTTCATTGTGTCCCGAACCTGTAGTATGAGGTTGCGTCTGGAATACAAAGTAGTTGCTTCTGTTCTCATGTCTGATATGAGTGCTCGAAACTCACAGGCATATGATGTTGTCAAAGTGTATTCACGCGAGTTAATACCGTATATACAGGGTGGCATTAGTTTTATGGCATTAATTTAAAGGGGTTGTAAAGAAGATTAAGACAAACCGAAATTGTTACTCGGTTTGTGGACTAAAACAAATGGTTAAACCACAAGTTCGCACACACAAAAAAGTATTCAAACTGTTGGAGAACCACTACAGTCTCAACTAGGTTAAAGTTCAAATAGACAATAATATCATTCTTTAGGCCCGGCCAACAAAGTTGTGACATTATGCAAACATAAATCATTGAAGTACGGTGTTGGTAAGCTGTAAAACAGAATAAGCCAAAGCACTTTAACTGCTACTAAAGTCAGTTTAAAAATTATTTAGAACATACAAAATTTCTGATGATGATGCTGTGGTAGGTGAGGGTAGGGAAGGAGCGGTAGTAGGTTTATTTGGTTTAGGCACGAGAAACGACAGGGGAAATAGGCTGGTAGAATTTTGCGACAAGAACAATTTAATCATCACAAACACATTATTTCAACATCATGCTAGAAGACGATATACGTGGAAGATGCCAGGAGATATAGGACGATATCAAATAGATTACATTCTTGTTAGACAACGGTTTAGGAATCAAGTAAAAGACTGTAGAAGCTACCCAGAAGCAGATATAGATACTGACCACAACATCGTAATTAGGAAGGCCGCACTTAAATTTAAAAATCTGAAAAAAAGGAACGGAAAAATGCACTTAGACTTAGAGAAACTAAAAGATAAAGATATTCAAGTAAGATTCGAAAAAAAGTCAAATGAATTGCTAAATGATATCGGGAAAATATCTGAAACTAAGGAAGTAGAAACATAATGGAATAACATTAAATCCAGCCTCGACATGGCGGCCAGAGATATTTTGGGGTATACACAAAAAGAAAATAAGAAACCATGGATAACAAAGGATATCGTGAATTTAATAGAAGAAAGACGAAAATACAAAAATAAATCAGACAAAACAGGAAAACAGAGATACAAAGCCATAAAATGGGAAATTATTCAAAAATGCAGGAAAGCTAAAGAACAATGGATTGATGAAAAGTGCAAAGAGGTACAAACTAAGATGGAAATAGGAAAGACAGACGAAGCATACAAATTAATTAGAATGAATTTTAGGGATATAAAACCGTATAGCAAAAATATAAGGGACGCACACGGAAACGTCATTATAGAAAACGTAGAGAAAGTGAGTAGATGGCAAGAATATATAGGGAATTTATATGCAGGAGAGGAACTAACTACATTAGAACAGGAATCAGACATTGAAAATGATGACTTGGGATATCCTATACTTCGAGACGAGTTTGAATTAGCATTAAAGAGTCTGAAAAATGGTAAGGCGCCGGGTACAGATAAGGTGCAAGCAGAAACTCTAAAAGCCGCTGGACAAGCAGTAACAGAACGTCTCTTCCAACTTGTAAGCTATATGTATGAGACAGGCATGATACACAAAGATTTCAAACGTAGCATCATAGTAACTATATCAAAAAAGAGAGGATAGATGTGAAAATTTTCGAACAATAAGTTTGATAGCACACGTGTCAAAAGTATTAACTAGAATTGTGCAAAGACGAATGGAAAAACGAGCTGAAGAAATACTAGGAGAAGACCAATTTGGGTTTAGGCGAAACAGGGGAACACGGGAGGCTATTTTAGCTCTGAGAGTGATAATGGAGAAAACAATAGAAAAAGGGGAAAGCATGTATATAGGGTTTGTAGATCTGGAAAAAGCATTCGACAATGTAAATTGGAAAAGAATGTTTGAAATACTCAAAAAGATTGGAATGAGTTATAGGGATAGACGAATAGTACATAGCTTATGCAAAGAGCATACAGCAGTAATAGAATTAGAGCAGGAACGTAGAGAAGTAAACATTAGGAAAGGGGTGAGACAGGAATGTGCCCTATCCCCATTGATTTTTAACTTGTACATAGAAGAGGCAATGAATACTGTCAAATGCAGGAAGACATTTGGAATTACTATGCAGGGACAAAAAATTGATATGCTTAGATTTGCAGATGATATAGCGGTATTAGCGTCTAGCAAGGAAGAGTTAGAAGCTGCTCTTAATGAAATGGAAACGGTTCTAACAGAGAGATACGGTAAGAAAATTAACAAAACTAAAACTAAAGTTCTAGTGTGCAAGGGTGGGGAAAAAAAACCTAAAACAAGAATACAAGTATTTAACACGAACTTACAAGAGGTTAAGGATTTCTGCTACCTAGGAAGCCAAATAACGCAAGATGGGAAAAGCACAAAAGATATAATAAAACAAAGATTAGCACAAGGTCGTGCGACATTTAACAAGAAAAAGCAACTACTGTGCTCAAAGACCACAAACATAGAAACAAGGAAAAGATTGCTTAAAACATATGTGTGGAGCACAGCGCTGTACGGCTGTGAAGCCTGGACAGTAGGAGAAGCGGACAAGAAAAAGGTAGAAGCCTTTGAAATGTGGTGTTACAGGCGTATGATGAAGATATCATGGACAGACAAAGTTAAGAACGAAGAGGTACTAAAAATGGTAGCGGAAGAAAGAAATATGTGGAAAACGGTAAAAAATATGAGAGATAGGATGATAGGCCACATACATGAGGGAATAGTGCGGAATATATTAGAAGCAGAGATAGGAAAAAAGAGAAGAAGAGGCAGACCTAGATTAGACTACTGCACACAGATAGTAAAAGATGTAGGCTGTAGAGGTTTCAGGGAGATGTGTAGGCTAGCCCAGAATAGAAATCAATGGAGGTACGCATTCAACCAATCGCAAGATGGATAAACTAATGACAAAAAGATAACTGTGCTTAAACATGATGATTATTATAAGTAACTACAAGAATTGGTTGGGCAATATTCTCGAATAATGTTAAGTGTGTGAAAGGATTTACTGGAAAACCATTATTTCGGCAAATGTCTAAGTGTTGGGGGATCTTGGTAGCCACAGGTTGCTTAACCTCCTTCACTGAATCTCGGTACAATAGGGTATAAAATTAGAAAACAATAGAAAGGGAACGAGCTGAATACACATACTCCCTGAAAAGAAGAAAAGAAGAAACCACCAAAACGCAAAATCAAAGTAGCTGCTTATATAACCCTACATAAAAATAACTGAGTTGCAAACGAATCCGTGACTTTCAGTAAACAATGGATTCCATTACTAAAAGAAATAACAAATGAAAATCAAATGCCCACAATATCTAGGTAGCATTGCAAGTTTTTCATGGGTTTTCCTTGCAATATTAACATGAAATACAGCCTCCATACATGATTTCTATTTATACATAAAATAACTAATTACATAAAAATAAGCATATTAACAATCCTTGTAAAACAGCATTGGTATCTAACAAGTATAAATCCACAATAAGGTTACCTCAAAACCATATACAATCTCCGTTGAACAGTATTGGTATCTGACAAGTGTAAACCCGCCATAGGGTCGCCTCAGATCCATTTACAATCTTCATAGAACAACATTAGTATCTGACAAGTGTAAACCCGCCATAGAGTCGCTTCAGTACCATGTTAAAATCTACCAAAGAGGTAACTTAAATCATAATGAATTTTCCCCCTCAAAATAAATATAAAAAAAACGACTACTTAAGCCTTTCAATAATGCAATCGCACACTTCTTTAATAACCATCCTCTCAATTGTATAAATAGAAACATGTTAAAAAATGTTTTCCAATTCCAAGTTATTGAATTTATATAAAATTCACCAATAAAAATTAATCAGCTAATTTCACGTTAAGCGTATTGGCTACCTAAAGAAAGCCGATCCCAGGTCGCAACACAAATTGAAGGCAATCATTCTGTTAAACTTTAAAAATTTTTGCTTAGTATACTCAAACCAAATATTTCAAACATCAATAAATCAAAGTCACCTTCACTTTATGTCATAAATGTCAAACTTGAAGTTTTTATTATTATTTTGACAACGAGCCTAGGTCATGGATCGAAACGTAAATAAAGTTGATTTTAAAAACTATGAGTGGTTTATTTCCCAAAGAAGATTAACCTGAATACACATGCTGTGTGAGAATTTCAGGGAACTATGTAGGCTAGCTCAGAATATAAATAAGTGCAGGTACGTGTCCAACCAGTTTTGAGACGGAAAACCTAATGGCTGCGAAATACCTGCAACTAATGTTGACTGCGAAAGATAAATTGGAAAATATATTAAATCGCCAAATGGTTAAGTGTTGGGGAAACTTGGCAGCCACATACTGCTTACCTCCCTTCACAACCATTGAAGGTCGGAGAAATAGGGCATATAACTGTAAAACAATAGAAAGTGATCGAACTGCATCTAACAAGAAAGAACATCGCCTATGAGGAAAGACAACAAACATAGAATAAGAAGAAAATTGTTGAAAGCATATGTGTGGAGCACAGCACAGTATGCCTATGAAATACGGGAAGTCTGAAACGCAGACAGAAAAACGGTAGCAGCCTTTTGAAATGATGTGCTTCAGATGTATGAGGACGATAGCATGGACAGACAAAGATAATAACAAATAAATTACAGAAATAGTAGGGGAACAAGGATATCTGGGGAAAAAGAGAAATAGTAGGGCGGAATACGTTCTAAGGCATTTTTGGGGAATAGTATGTGATATATTACAAGCAGAGATAGGAAAAAAGAGGTAGATGTAGACCTAGATCAGACAATTATAGATGCAAACTGTGCATATTTCAGGGAAATCTGTAGGTTAGTTCAGAATAGGGAACAATGATGGTACGCGTCTAACCAGTTCTAGGACTGAAGACCTGATGATGATGATGATAACAACAAAAAATAGAATTTCATTATGCTGATTTGGTCGACTGTATTAAGTTTTTGATTCCGTAGTCTGGAGATCCTAGCAATCAGCAATAATCCACTTCCAGTTGATTGCACTTTCATACTGGACGTGTTAGATGTTTCACATGTGTTTTTTTCCTGTTTGCTTTTGCTACTAGTGTCGAACGATGCAGTTCTATTCTCTGCTTTGGTAATACACTTAAATATAGGGTTGTGATTTAATTGTAATTATACTAGGTTTTAGGTAATTAGAGATATTATGTAGTTTAGTAAATTGCGTGAAGACGATTGATCATTTCGAACACTTGCTGTAAAATTAATTTATGTGTGTGATGTGATTCAGGATAACACTAGCATAGGTGAGTTATTTTTTAAAACATGTTGTTACGGTAAACCGTGCGGGTCGGGAAGAACAACAAAAAAAACCCAATTAAAGTAAAGACTCGCAGTAAATTATGTAGCCAAGAGACGAGATGCCGGGCTAACGTCAATCGGAGATTGGGCGCGGGAAAGTAATCGAAAACAAAACCCAAGAAGAAAAAAAAACAGTCGTCTCTCTGAAATAAAATTAGTTGATTAATAAAAACAATGACAGAACATTAGTCTGTCAAAGAAAATTAAGAATACACATATATATCGATATAAATAATAAAGAAAACACCTTTCTGGTACAAGTAATTGCTTTCTATATTATAATTTCAAAATATGGTTACAAATGGGACAAAGATTAAACTAAATAGTGTTCGAATGCAGTACACAACCACGTAGCCGTATACTTAACACCTACAACAAATATATCACTTAATAGTAAATGAGAACCTAGATGAATGATTGTAAATCAGTACTAATAATTAAATCTCTTACATTTTTATGTAGTATAAGTCGCATGACAAGAAACACACGATCTCGGGCCGGTATCGGACCACATATATATTAGTTATCTAAAACCTGTGTAGTTAAATTATATCAGGCTGAAGGCTAGATGATAAAATGTATCAACACTGCTGGGGTGTTCTTAACACTAATCAGTATTAGTAATATTGGTTAGTAACAATATACAACGCGACAGCTGTAGAAAGTTTAAGAAGTCACGGAATTAGTAAAGTGTGATTTTCAAAAACCCACGGTTTCCTTCACGAGGATTAAATGGCCAGTAGCAATACACAGCAACCAAAAATTTTAGCTAAGCGGAACTTGAGAAGTCGGCGTCACCAAATTTGTTTCTTACTCAGCAGTCTTGGTTGCAAACTCAATGTACGAGAAGTGAGTCATCTCACGTAGCGTCGAGGAGCGAGAATGTAGGCGAAGAACCAACCAATTCATCTAGAAAATTTATCCTAAAACGGGCTAAAAGCAGATTTTAAATTAGTGCTACCTCTAACCGTTAACGAATACCTACCCGATACACACAAGAGAAAGTAATTTAAAGAAAGGATGCATGTACCAGATCGTATAATTTGTTGTACAATGCCCACGATAATTGTACAAAGGACAGAATCAGTACTCCAACGAAAACCGTTGGTATTAGAAAACAGAATGAATAATTCATAAATAAAATCCAATGCAACGAGTTTTGATAGCCTATCTGTGCAACAAATGTTCAACAAAAGTACTCGCGAAACTGGTATCAAATTGCTAGTATAATCCAGTATAAATAGGGACCGCTTAGAATAAATGATTTAAATGCACCTAACTACAATTAGAAGACCGAAGAATAATGTTCAAACACTAGGTTCGTCAGAACAAGTTATGAACTAAGGCAATAATTTTATTCGGAATATAGACGAGATAATAATTAATGGCTTATCTTAGTCAAGTAAATTTTAAAAGCAAACCTGGAAAGTACAATGTAACAAAACGATAGTATTAGTTAAGTTGACTTAGGTCGAGCATTTAAAAATCGGTCCAAGAGTAAAATTTAATGACATGAAGCTTATGCCACCTTGTATAAACATACATTAATATCATCATCATCATCATCATTAGGTCTTCAGTCTTAGAACTGGTTAGACGCGTACCATCATTGTTTCCTATTTCGAACCAACCCACAGATTTCCCCGAAATTTGCATAGTCCGCATCTATCACTATCTGATCTAGGTCTACATCTACCTCTTTTTTCCTATCTCTGCTTGTAATATATCCCATACTATTCCCAAAAAATGCCTTAGAACGTATTCCGCCTTTCTATTTCTCTTTTTCCCCAGATATCCTTGTTCCCCTACTATTTCTATGACCTATTAATATACAAAACACAAACATTTATGCATACGAGTACCACAGGTTAAATATCAAAAGCATTCCTAATTACCAGTAGTTTAATATTGGAAAGTAGAGTAAACAATATAGTGATTGGCACTTTAAGACAATAGGCCAATTTAAACACATATGCACTTATCTTATTACCTATAATTTACCCATTGTGTGATATTTAATGAATATAAAACATTATAATACTATGTTTACTAACATGAAATCCAAATTAAATAGGTCCAGCATGACACAATTATATATACCATATGAACCTTCTGGTCTTGCACATGGGGCAATTTAGTTTTACATATAGAGAATTTATCCTGCATATGGGGCAATTTGGCTTAATATTGAGGGCAATTTGTTCTTTTTAGAAGACAATTTGTAGTATGAACGGTCAATCCTAGATTATCATCATTTTGTTTTCGACCTTACTTAAGGTCGGTTTGACGCAGCTCTAACTTCTTTTCTATTCTGTGTTAATCTAAAAAGTTCTAAATTTTCTTCACAGCTTAAATTTCTAATAATTTAACTAATATAGCTTGGTCTAGGTCCTCCTATCCTCTTCTATCTTTTTTCTATCTACCTGGCTCTACATAGATATTAGCTACCTGATGGTTGTTAAAAAACTCCAAAATGTTCATGATTCACATTTATAAAGAAATGAAATATTACCTGGTTATCCCCTCCAAAAAAGGAAAAGTGTTAAATTATATGTTATGGTAAGGCTTAAGCAACGAATCGCCACCAACATGCTAGACCGCCAACTAATTGTGAGTTATGTCATGGAGACTATTATTTATTATTTGTTTGTTTTCGAATTTACTTAAGTCGGTTTGACGCAGTTCTAAATTCTTTTCTATTCTGAGCTAGTCTAGAAAGGCCTACATACCCTTCACATCCTAAATCTCTAATAATTTGACTAATATAGCTTTATCTAGGTCTTCCTAATCTATTTTTATTTGGTAGACTATAATCTAAGACCTTACTAAATAGTCCCCATGTCTTAACTGGTGCCCTATCATTCTATCTTTCCGGACCTAAAATTGTTTCCACATACAGGGTTCCTCACCCATCCTTCTATAAACTTCCTCATTTGTTACTCTATCTGTCCAACTACTCTTTAACATTCTCCTATAACCCCAAGTTTCAAAAGCTTCTATCTTTTTCTTATTCACCTCTTTAATTGTCCAAGTCTCACTACCGTATAATAGAACGCTCCATACGTACGACGTTAAGAAACTTTTTTTATTATCTAAACTAATACTGTTAGCTATTAGTAAGTCTTTCTTTTTTAAAAACATTTTTCTAGCTTGAGCTATTCTAGCTACTATATCCCATCTGCTACGTCCGTCCTTTGTAATTATACTAAATAAGTAGCAAAATTCATCTACCTCCTCTAACTCGGTACTACCTATTTTTACTTTTGGTTTAGAACTAGGCTGTAACTCACTTGTTATTATCTTTGTGTTTCCTGAGTTAATTCTCATACCATAGTTACTCTGTAGTATCTCATCTAAAATATTTAAAAACTCTCCTAACTCTTTTCTAGACTCTGCTATAATGGCTATATCATCTGCAAAACGTAACATGTCTATTTTCTGTCTCTGTACACTAATACCTATCTCTTTTCTCTCTCTAGCTATGTTTAAAGCTTCCTCAATATAAACATTAAAAATCAAGGGATATAGTAAACTGCCCTGTCTAACACCATTTTTAATCTTAGCTTCCTTTTGTATTTTATCAAATCTAATTACTACACTTTGGTTTTTATATAAACTGTAAATAATTTTTCTATCCCTATGAGAGATTCCTATTTTTCGCAAAACCCTGAACATAACAATCCAATTAACCCTATCAAATGCTTTTTCTAAATCTACAAACACGAAATCAGTCTATTTATTTTTTGCAACCTTTTTTCGATAATTACCCTAATCATTAGTATCGGTTCTGTAGTCTCTCTGTCTTTACGAAAACCATATTGGTCTTCGCCTAAATAATTCTCAGTCACAGCTTCTACTCTATTTTAATTATTATTGTTAGTATTTTGGAAGCGTGGGAAGTTAAACTAATTGTTCTAAAATTCTCACACCTATCCTCGGCGCTTTATTTAGTTTAAGATTCCTAACAGCTCTATCAAATTCCTCTCTTAATATTGAGAACCCTATTTCTACATCTTCGTCTTGGTCGTTCTCTAACTCATCCATATCGTCTCCCTTATATAAAGCTTCTAAATATCTTTTCCATTTATCTGCTACCTCAACTTTATTTATTAGAAGCTCATTAATCTCATCTTTAATACCATTATATTTTTTCCTAGCTTTTCCGAAAAACCTCTTTACTGCCCTGTAAGCCCTATCTTTCTTACCTACTCTCAAATCATCTTGTATTTCCTTACAATTCTCCTCCACCCATTTATTTCTAGCTTTTCTACACTCATGTACTATCTTATTTCTAACTCTATTATATTTTTGATTACATTCACTATCTAATTCTCTGAAAGGTTTAAGCTTTCGTCTATTCTCTATTAAATCTAATATCTCTTACCCAGGGTTTTCTCGCTTTTACTTTTTTCTTACCTATTGCCTGTGTTGCTGTATCATGTACAGTCCTTTTTATTTCTTTCTATCTATTATCTACGTCCTCTCCTATAGATATCTTTTTGATCTTATTATCTAATACTTGTTTATACTCTTTTTTACCCTACTATTATTAAGCTTACCTAGATCCCATGCCTCTCTTTTATCCTTTTTCAATTTTGTGAATTTTAGCTTACACTTCATTTTAACTAAGTTATGATCGCTATCTATGTCAGCTCCTGGATAACTATTACAGTTTTTAACTTGGTTTCTAAATCTTTGTTTAACTAAAATATAATCTATTTGGTATCTAGCCTTATTACCAGTCGCTTTTCATGTATTGCAGTTACTAATCTATGTTCCTGGCAAAACTCAACTAATCTTTCTCTTCCATCATTTTGTCTACCATTGTTACTTTTTTACTTTACTTAATTAATTAATTAATTAATTAATTAATTAATTAATTAAAGTTATTCCTGGGTTGTTTAATATTGTTTGATGAAACCAGTGAACTTAAAGAAGGATTTCCTTAAGATGATGGAACTCAACTATCTTCCGACTATGCTAGGGGTTTATTCCTCGGGTAGAGGTTATGAGGATCGGTCGTGGTTCTTTTTACAAAACATTATTTAGTTACTGACTCAACTTATACCAAAATAGGGGTATGAGAGGGGCGCCACCAAGTCATTAAGTTTTAAACACAGAGTTTCCCTAAGGGGGACTTGAGAGTCCTATTAAATTCTCATCTCGCTTTACTTTTCTCACTATACTATTTATGTCCTCGTATACCTTTTCTACTTCCTCATTTTCGTACTGAGTTGTTGGCATGTAAACCTGTACTAAAACAGTGTCTGTGGGTTTCGTACTTAATCTAACCATAATTATTCTATCACTAAATTGTAAGTACTCTTTAACTTTACGTCCTAATCTTTTACCAAACACTATTTCGACCCCTGCCAGTCCATTAGTTGAAGAAGTTGTAATTATTCTATAATTATCTTTCCAAAAGTCATTACTATATAACCATCTCACCTCACTAATATCTAAAATGTCCAGCTTTTCTTTTCTCATTTCGACTAATAAATTCGTTAACTTATCTACTCTAAGTAATGACCGTACATTCCAAGTCCCTATAAGTAAATCGAACCGTTGTTTTAAATTCTTACGATGACGAGCCCCAAGGACCCCCTCCCGGAAATCCGAATGAGAGGGTATTTTACCTCCGGACAAAAATTTTACTTGTGAGCTCTCCATCATACATAGTTCGTGTTTTAGCCCACGCATACCTGGGAAAATATTGTGGTAGGTTTCCATATCTTTCCACAACGCAGTTTCTAAAGATTTTAGCAAAAAGTCGTTTTGTCAAGGCCAACGCCCAACAACCTTGTAAATTATTGAGTATTGCCCGAGACCAACCAGCTCTCCTCCAATATCTTTTAGCCAGCAAGGCTGCTGCCTCTTGCTGCTCCTTTTAATCGTCTTTTACGATAAGCAGGCTTACTATAGTAATATTCTATTTCGCCTATTATAGAGATACCTAGATTATAGATAGATAGATTATAGATTGTAAACTTTTATCAGACCAGGTGGAAGTTATGCTGATATATACTCAAAATAAGTTTACCATGTTGAATATTGGATAAAATTCGATTTTAAAGGAAATGGTTAGTGGCTACTTTCAATGCACTATGCATTTGCTGTTTGCGAAATTAATCAGAAATTATAATATATCGTCCAAGTTTTTAGTGCTTCGCTCAACTCTTAGATGAATTTTAAATTTGTGATACAATAAAACCTCCGCTTTCAGGAAGTTATCTTGTCACAAACTTAAACGAGTTTATAATTTGTCGTGTGAAAAGGTTATGAACGTGGAGAACTGAATGAGAAAGTCGTCTTTATAACTTTATAAATGAGGTAATATCCTTAACATTTTAGGGACGAATATTAATCTACAGGTAGTAATTAAAAAATAAGGGGTTAAACCTCCTTCATGCTGTTTGCTAATACTCAGGCATATTACTTCCTTTTAGCTATTGCTTCTTTCTGGTGGTAAAACGTTTTTCAGCAGAAACACAAAATAAAGGATTTTCCTTTTTACTGAACATTATAATATAAGGCAATAATTGATTATTTCTCCGTTAAAAAAATGTAAAACTTTATATAATGTGTATAAAATGAAAAATAAAAAATTACATCATTATTAGGTTTGCTGCTAATGTAACTAGAATTTCTTATTTAAACATGCTAAAATCATTAATAAAAAATTGATAAACTTTTATATATGTTGTGCTTGAAAAGTAAACAGTTTTGTTTGTCATACGATCATTTCTTATTGTAGTATTGAACTGATTGCAAACTTTTTAAATAAGAATCTTGTGGCAACTCAAAAAATAATTAAGATTTTTTAATTTTGTTTTATTATCATTTTCTATTTTATGTTAAGTTTTCTTTTAAATATCAGTATTCAAAAATGACTTCAATTTTAAAATCTTCCCAATTGAAATAAACGAATATTTTTAATAACAAATCTTATATATCATCAACTTTGAGTCTTAGAATACCGCAACATATTTCTGTATGCCACTTGCTCTCTTCATCTATTTCACAATTGTAATACTATTTATTTGTTATTATCACACACTTTTGGTACACTGAGAAATCATTTTACTGGTAGTATACCGGGGTAGTTCTTAATGTCTTCGACTACTATGTCGTTGTCCGTTCTACCTGGGTGGAGGTTGACGGCAAGGGTAATGGCTGTCCATCTAAAATTTTAATAAGCCCGGCCCGACTCGAAATGAAAACTGACGGCCCGGCCCGAAATTTCGGGCCGGTCCGACTTTTATTCAGTGAATGAAAAGATATTTTTTTCAGTTGTGTTCAAAAAGTAATTATCACTCTTTTGTTTGATTTAAGAGTATAATGATTTTGAGTTACAATCAAGATACTTGTGGAACATACCGTAGTATATCATTTGATTTTTGATTCTTTAAAAAATCCTAGAAATATGTAACAAAAGTACAAAATGTTTAGCAATTTTCAATGTTTATGAAATTGTTACAGATAGATTTTTATAGCTTTGTTTTACTTTGAGAAACTGAAGCTTAGAAGAGAATTAATGTTTGATCTATAATTTGATTGTCTTTGTTCTAGTCCTTTTAAATTTTTATTTGACCGACTGACAAATCGTACCAAAGTTCAAGATTTAACACTTTTGGTGAATTACTGAATGCTAACAACTAAATAAATTGTTTATAGGTTACAGTATAAACGGTACCAAACTTCATCGGTTAATATCTCAAGCAATTGAAAATTGGTACCTAATGTTATTAGAACTTAAGGAACCTGAAAGTCAAATAATATACCGAAAGTTTCCTTAAAAAAGTTGGATTTTCACATTGTGGTCTGTAGAGGATACTTTATTCTTTAGAAATACATATTATCTGATGGAATAGAAGTAAAATAAAGTAATTGTTTTACGTTGAAAAGTTTTATAAAAAATGATTACCAAAAGGTAATCAGTACATAGTTCCTTTTATATACCAATAACGTTTTATTTACTTTATACTTTTTTATGGCATGAGTTTGATAATGGCATTATTATACATTTTTCCGCAATAAATAGAAAACTATATCTGCAGCCAAATTCTACTATTCAACAATAAATTAAGTGATAATCATGCACGTAGCTAGAGGGAAGGAACTTAGGGGGCTAAGCCCCTCCCACCAATTATTCTAGCCTTCTCCAAGAAGGGTTTTCAGAAAACGCTAAAAATATTGTTGTATTTAGAAAATGATTAATGGCTGTTTAATCCCCCCAACAAAGAAAGCTATTTACGTTACTGGTGATAACATCAAAGTATTCAAAGTATAAAATTCAAAATTTCAACTACCCTAGAAGTGTCTTCTATAACTATTGTCAACGAATAGACGATTTACGTATTGTTTTCGAAAGTTTTATTGAAATCGTTATTTCAAAAATACATGCAGCAGTAAAGATTCTAACGCTAATTAATATATACTACATGGTGGCGTTTAAATAGTTATTTGTATATCAAGGCCATACAATTGCTTTTTAGCGTACCCAGAGAAAGTTTATCGCTTAGATCGCTTGCGACGGTAGCAATATGATCTTGAGGTCGCTAAAATAATTTCGTGGTCAAGGTGCAACCGTTTGCATGGTTTTATTACAAAATTTTTTTACTTAACTAATTAAGCTATAGCTAAAATTTAGATGTTTATATAGTGGTTTTACATCACACGTTGCTATGGAAATGATATATTAAAAACACCGATAGTATTCTTAAAAATTCCTGAAAAATATCAAACTGCGCTAGTATCATATAGTTCAATTTCCTACACCATTTTAGAGCTCAGAGTATTATAAACTCAGCTCTCTGATTTACTATTCAACACCTGAATAATCTAAAAGCCGTGCGAAGATTTTTAGAAATATGTATTATATTTAATAAGAAGTAATTAACCCTTTCTTGTAATATCTTCTCGCGAGTCCTTAAGATATTTTTGTATTTTATAAGTGTACTGGGATAGAATAGTAACATTTTCGTACTTAAGTAACTAACTGTTGGATTAAAAACCAACCATAATAATGGAAGTAGCTAACTTACATAGAATTTCAGTCTTTGCTTTTACCTTCGGGAAATTAGGTATGATTTATTATTGCTATGGAAATAATGATAGTTTTCAATTGGTTTGACAGTTCGTTTGATTGATATTTTAATTATAGTTAAAAGATTTACGTTTGAAATAATATGTAATTTGACAAATAAATATAAACTTGTAGATGTTGTTGATTAGCAACCTTTAAAACACTAGTGCGATAAAGATCAATTTACGCACGCTAATTAGTACTTTAATAGATATTTACGTAACCATTTAAAAGAAGACTAATTGTATTTGACGAATGTAATATTTGCAAAAACAAACGAACGCGGTGCGCGAGTTGTGCAAATATCATTAGTTAAATAAAATTAAGGTTTCATAACGTGTTAAGTACAATATTTTATCTAAGTCCGCTTTAAAATATAACGAAAGGAGTGTGCAGTTCCAAATGTAAAAAATTCAGCTTAATCGCTTTACCTGAGCGTTGCCACGAATTGATATTTAGTAAATACTTATTGTCAGTGCTAAGTTTTTGTTTCCAATTACGTCGAAAATCAAAGTATCAATACCTTCAAAGTCTACTGTGACCAATAAAAGGGATCAAATATTATACATTTTCCAGTTCTGATAATATTATATCACTCTCTGATGCTCGAAATAATTCTATATTTGTTTTTGATGATGTAGCTTGCGATAAACAAGGTATAATTGGGGAATATTTTAGTATGGGGCGCCATAAACAAGTAAACAGTTTTTACCTTTGTCAAAGTTATACTCGTATACCTAAACACTTACTACGTGATAATGCTAATCTTTTAGTTTTATTTAAACAAGATGATTTAAACTTATAACACATATATGACGATCACATCAATACTGACATGAAGTATAATAAATTCCGTGAAATATGTGGTGCTTGTTGGAAAGACAAATACGGTTTCTTAGTTGTAGACAAGGATAGTGATCCAGGTCAAGAAAGGTACCGAATAAGTTTTGATCACTTCATACATATTTAAACCTTAAGAGACGCAAGTATCGTTGGTATCCAAAAATTTTTTTATTACAATAAACTTTTTACGCTATGAACAGGCAGGCGATAAAACTTAAAAGAATTTTAGTTAAGAAAGGAAACATTGTAAAAAACAAATTGCGTCAGTTAAAAGATAATGAAGTCGTCCAAGTGAAATCAATCTTACCCATAACATCACGATTAGAAACTATTGCTAATAAACTGGATGGGGAAAGTGTGGTAAAGAAAGAAAAATTTAAAGAAGAAGAAGAAGAAGAACTGCCTCATAGCAGCGTAAAAGAAATTAAACCTAAGTTGCTAGGAAGGAACGTTGACTATATTGATTTGTCGGTTATTGCTCAGCATATACCGAATATAAATGATATCATAGACAAAGATGATGATGATGATAATGAATCCGAAGCAGAAGTTAATCGAAATGCTCAAGAAGCCCAAGAATATATACCAAGCTACCTCGAGAATATATTTACAATATGTTTAAAGATGTTAAGAACGCATTTGTTTATAAATATGGTGTTAGGTATAACCCTGATTCAAATGGTCCTATGATAGGCAATTCAAATTTTGCGTTGGATGATGAAAATGTACTAATAAATGATTTGAAATATAAAGGTATTCCTGGATTATACGAACTACTGTTTAAAAAATATCCTGTCGGGTACAGACCGCAAGATCTAAAGTCATACCTTGATATTGTGAAAAGAGCAAATGCTAATAGAAGATATTATTCTGAAACAGAACAAATTCAGGGTAATGGTTCATATAAATACAAAAAAATAATATCTGCATTGGGCATACTTCCCCAAACACCTCGTAGACCTAGAACATTATCTCATTCAAAGCATCTTGGAGTCGGTATAACAATGGAAGTATCAAATAACGCCATAGATTATTTATATTGAAATGATCTTAATGAACTTGTTGATAGATTGCGGCTTTTAGTTTTATCTCAGACTGCTGGACATACAGGTCACGGCATCGAAATAAATTCGATCATTGAGGAATTGCGTGAGGCAAAAGTGATTAGATGATATGACAATTGACAAATTTGGAAAACACCTAAATAACCGTGAAATAGATATAAGTGAACAGGAATGTGAAAAAAAACGAAGGTTTTGAAACCTTGATTGAGTACAAGTTACATATGCTACATTACACGGTAGTAGCAACGTTTTACTCTAGTACATTCCTCGATTGCTGCAAGACATTTCTTATTTTCAACATTAAGCATAATTATGAATTTCCTTATGAGGAAGCAGTCATTGAGAATATTAAAGGATACCCACAAGACATTGAAATTCTTATAAACGAAAAAAGTTATGTAATTGCACAGTTACAAGGATTTTTGCTTAGACGTATAGATGTAATCAGCTTTCGTGATAGCGGTGCTAGCATAAACAATACCACAATGTTTCTTGATTTTATATTAAAAGTTCCTTTTAAAGCAAGTGGAGCCCTCAACATCCAAACGTAAAAGTATTTATTAATTGTATTTAATAAATCCTAATTAGAAAAAAAGTATTATGATAGTTTCTCAATCAAAAGTGACAAAGGATATAGTAAACGAAATTCATAAACCAGCAAGAATAAATTTTAAGAGACGCAAAGTGATAGTAAAATGCTTAAATAACCTTCTTCAGACCGATTTGATTGAAATGCTACCGTATTCGCAAACAAACAAAGGATTTAAATACATTATAGTAGTTATTGATTGTTTCTCCAAATACGTACGGGCTGTACCACTTAAAAGTAAAACGGGTATTGATGTTACTGCTGTAATGAAAACAATCTTAAATAAATTTAAAAATCCGCCAAAAAATTTGCAGTCTGATTTTGGTAAAGAATATTATAACAAACACTTTCAACCCTTAATGCAGACATATGGCATAGACCATTATAGTGTTTTTTCTACAAAGAAAGCATGCATTGTGGAACGTCTAATTAGAACTTTAAAGAAAAAAATGTGGCGCTTGTTTAACCTAAACGGTTCTTACAACTGGATAAAAAATGTAAGCGATATCGTGAAACAATACAACAATACAGTTCACAGTACTATCGGAGTCAAACCTGTAAAAGTTGATAAATCAAATGAAAAAACTATTCTTAAATCATCATTTACCCACATCAAACTTGTAACCAAAATACCAAAATATTCAATTAAAGGCAGTGTGAGGATTAGTAAACACGGGGATGAATTTACGAAAGTTTACACACCAAACTGGTCACATAAAATTTTTTAAGATTAAAAAGGTAAACGTAACCAATCCGACAACATATATATTAGAAGATGAAGACGAGAAAGAAATCAAAGGTGCGTTTTATGAAATGGAGCTGCAAAAGGTTACACATCCAGAAACTTACCTGGTAGAAAAAGTCCTAAGAAAGAGTGGAAATAAAGTCTTTGTAAAATGGTTAGACTTCTCTAACGTATACAATAGCTGGATCGATAAAAATAATGTTTGCTAGAAGTAGTTATAATAATAATAGTTAATAAGGCTAACATTGTAAAATTAAGTTAAAATAAATAATACAGACACAATCTTTCTATTGTTTTTTATTATTATTAAACCATTCTTTTAATAACAAGGTATTTTGTTTTGCACATTGCAGACTATTATTGCTGTGTCTATAACAATGGATGTTACATAGTAAATGATTGTTGATTTTTAACTCCGATAGCTTAGGACAACCTAGTGCAAGCATGTCAGTTACCACGTTTTGCATTAGATAGGTTTTCATCCATTTCTTCTTTTCTAAACCATTCACACAAACTTGTTCACCGGGTCTGATAATTTGCTTCAAATAAAGCGCTATATATAATGACCCCATTCCAGCTGTTGAAGATTCATCTCAAGAAAGGCCATGAATATTCCTTGTCACTTAGTCGTTATGTTTTATATGATCTTGGCTCAAACAACTAGACTGCATTGGCTGTTTAAAAATTTGATGCCAAACAACACCTTCCAACAAGTCCAAAACCGCAATTTCTTTGCACACAAACTCGTTTTTCTTGTATTTAAATCCATGAATATCAATTATATACATGTTTGTATATGTAGGTATGTAAATATGCAATAAACTTTGACTAATTAATTTAATATTAGAAGCAATCTTTTCATATCGCAGATTACCACCATCTGCGTACTTTACTAACCCACTTTTTAATCTATTACAAGAGTGAACACATTTTGAATTGAAATCGGCCTATGTGTATTTGCAGATTGGTCGCACTTTGATTTCAAACCGGCATTAGCATATTTTCAATCTGACCTACTTTATAACTTCTCGCTAGAGAACATCTAATGCGAATTCAAAGCAGCTCCACATTTTTTGCATGCACCTACATTTTTTCAACGTAGATACGTGTGGACACGTTTTAAAGTCAAACCGGCCTATGTGTATTTGCAGAGTGACCCGTCTGACCTACTTTATAACTTCTCGCTAGAGAACCGAATGCAAAACAGCTCCACATTTCTTCTTCACGCACCTACATTTTATCAATGTAGCATACGTGTGGACACGTTTTGAAGTCAAACCGGTCTATGTGTATTTGCAGCCTCTAAACAAAAGTAAAAACATAAATCAGAATCCACTTTAATTAAATACAGCATTCCTTATACAATTGACTTAGTTGTGATATTTTGAATCTGACCTGCTTTATAACTTCTCGCTAGAGAACATCTAATGCGAATTCAAAATAGCTCCACATTTTTTGCATGCACCTACATTTTTTTCAACGTAGCCTACGTGTGGACACGTTTTGAAGTCAAATCGGCAGCCTGTAAACAAAAGTAAAAAATGTATTAGAATCCACTTTAGTTAAATACAATTGACTTAGATAGAATATTTTGCATTTGACCTACTTTATAACTTCTCGCTAGAGAACATCTAATACGAATTCAAAACAGCTCCACATTTTTTCTGCACGCACTTACATTTTTTCAACGTAGCATATGTGTGGACACGTTTCGAAATCAGACCGGCCTATGTGTATTTGCAGAGTGACCCATCTGACCTACTTTATAACTTCTCGCTAGAGAACCGAATTCAAAGCAGCTCCACATTTTTTACATGCACCTACATTTTTTCAACGTAGCATACGCGTGGACACGTTTTGAAGTCAAACCGGCCCATGTGTATTTGCAACCTCTAAACAAAAGTAAAAACGTAAATCAGAATCCACTTTAATTAAATACAGCATTCTTTATGCAACTGACTTATATGTGATATTTTGAATCTGTCCTACTTTATAACTTCTCGCTAGAGAACCGAATGCAAAACAGCTCCACATTTTTTCTGCACGCACTTACATTTTTTCAACGTAGCATACGTGTGGACACGTTTTGAAGTCAAACCGGCCTATGTGTATTTGCAGCCTCTAAACAAAAGTAAAAAACATAAATCAGAATCCACTTTAGTTAAATACAATTCCTTTAGATGCGATATTTTGCATCTGACCTACTTTATAACTTCTCGCTAGAGAACCGAATTCAAAACAGCTTCACATTTTTTGCATGTGCTTACATTTTTCCAACGTAGCATACGTGTGGATGCGTTTTAAAGTCACACACGTATGTTCCATTGAAAGTCTGACTTCAAACCGTGTCCACACGTATGTTACTTTGAAAGTATATAAGGCCGGTCTGGCTTCAAAACGGTGCACGCGTATGTTCCATTGAAAAACATATGCGTGCAACGTTTTGAAGTCAGACCGGCCTTACTATATTACTGATAACTACGATGCATTTTGTCGCAAGGATGCAGTAAAAAGATATTTCTAAAGAGCTTAATATTTCAAATGGCTGGCGCTTGCTGAGCCTGTGTTGCCACTGTTATTACAATTGTAATAGATTCAGTACTTTTGGTGCTAATTTATTATTTTATTACAAACAAGTCCAAATTTATTACAGTCTAGAAACTTTAATTATAATTTTTGAAAAATAGATCATATTTTTTTACTCTTGAAAAAATTCTACTGTAAATTCTAAAAAATCACAAATTTTTTATTTCGGATCACAAAATTTGATTGATTCAATATCAATAACAAGGTAAAAGAGACACTTCCACAAGTATGGGTTATTTGTAATTTGTAGTTTTTGCACGGTACGTACTGCGTACTGTACTGAATCGTATCTGTATTCTGTTTTCTGTATGGCATGGCATGGCGTATGCTGATTCAATTTAAAAGATAATATCAAAATGAGTGATAAAAATTCGTTGCTAGGGTGAAAAATTTGTTTAATATGGTATCTGTCGTGTTTAAGCTATTATCAGTTTCAATTTTGCTTATAGTCGAGTAAAGAAGGGACGCTCTAGAAATACTGCACTAGAGAAAAGTTCTAAATTTGAACCTCATGCATTAGGTAACTCAACTGACTGTGAGGAAGAAATGAGTATTGTATCAGAATCTGAAAAACACAGTTCTGAATCAGATGATTCAATTAAAACCTCCATAAAGAAACGAAGAAAATATCTTCAGAAGTTTAGAACTTCATGGCTAAAAGAATTTAAGTGAGTTACTCCATCATCTTCAGATAATCAACATGAGGCGTTTTGTGACATATGCCGACGAGTAATAAAAGGTGAAATTACACATTTACGTAGAGATGAAAATTCATTGTCGCATAAAGACAAAATGAGGTCAGCAGAAATTACTACCAAAATAGATAAGCTAATGTATGAAAATAAGGAACGTGAACGAATAGATAGGTTAACAAAAATTGCAGAACTTAAGCTTTATATGTTTGTTGTTAAACATAACCTACCCATATCTGTAATGGATCATTTGGTCGCCCTAAATAAAAGTATATACACTTCAACAATAGCAAAATCTATACACTGTGGGCGAACTAAAACGACCAGTATAATTGTTGATGTTTTGGGCAATGAAAGTTTTAAGAAGACTGTGCATTCTATGATACAATATCCATTTTCATTTATTGTCGACGAAACAACAGATATCAGCACGTAAAAATCTTTAGCAATTGTGGTACGGATTTGTGAAGATGAATTAGCAAGAGACCTATTTTTGACATTATCGGAAGTTAAGTCAAGTTAGGAAAATTTTATGGAGTTCAGGCTAAACTGAAATAATTAAAATCCGAATATTTTTATAATGGGCTGTGTGTGTCATAGTTTCTATACAGCTTCTTCAGCTTGGACTACGCTCCTACAGAAAGATCTCTTCCAGGAGGCGTGGACACGAGTGGGTGGCCTTGATGTCTGCCCGGACTAGCGGCACCCCTCGCATGCTGTATTGTCGTGATCCTTTTTAGTTTTACCTGTTACAACCTGTGAATATTTAATAATAACTCGTAGATGGATTTACGTAGTTTAATGACTTGTAACCAATATTATTACATAGAAAACAAACACAGCTAAATAGCAATTCGCAGCATATACCGTAATTACACTGCGGTTAAAGAAACAACAAAGAACAATTACTACGCTATAACTTATCTGTAAAATACAATCCAACTGCTCATCAAACATTAGCATCCTTTGCCACCCTCCTACGGGTCACTTTATAATTTTCAACGCAAAGTTCACAAATTAACTATAAGTTCTAAGCAACCGACACGCACCCCTTGCGCGCTTCCACTCGACTCCCTGTTACCTATCGGACCATTTAAACATTACTTATACTTCTCCCTCTTATTATAGGGGCGGCCTAGTACAAGCTGCCTGTAAGAAGTTGCCAAATACTGTGGAAGAATTTGTAAAAGATGTGCATCATTACTTTGCGTATAGTTCCTCTAGAATAGTTGCACTTGAAGAATTTCAAGATTTTGTTCAAAGTCAGCATTTGAAGATTTTGAGACTAACTCAAACTAGGTGGTTATCCACACAGGTAGATCATTTAATATAAAATTATAACAGCTATTTACATAATTTTTTCAGGCTGCTGTGAATTGATTACTAAATTAGTGGAATACTCTGCTATTGTACTTTACGGCAGAAGTTACTGACGCTAAAGATGCTTCATCAAAAGCGCAACTTATATTAAGAGCACTTAAAAATCCTATTTTTAAAGTATATTTGCAATTTCTTTCATATAGTTTGGAACTGGTTAAGAAGTTAAATACGGAATTTGAAAGTGAAAAGTCAAAACTATATAGTCTTTTGTCCAAAATAACAAGTTATACAAAACATTACTTAAGTGTTACATAAAGCGTAGTAATTTGAATACTCATTTTAGTGAAACTGATCCTGCAAATCCTTACAATTTTTTTAGACTTGAGTGAAATGTATTTTGGAGCTATTGTGGAATTATAACTTTCCGAATTAAATGGACCAACATACAAACAACACCACAATGCCGAAAACATTTTGGTAGATATACACAACTTCAAACACCGTTGCTTGGATTTTTATATAGAGTTAGCTTTGCAAATTAAAAAGCGATTTGACTTTAAACGTGATATACTTTAAAAAGTGTCTTATTTTGAACCTTCTGTAGCAGTGTCCGGTGATGTAAACTCGATAGCTTTTGATAAATAATGTCGAACAACTTAATACAGAATGGAGGTTATTGGCTGAAACAGACCAAGTTAAAGCAATTGTTAACAATACTAATAGTACCATGGATCTGTTTTGGTTTGAAATAATGAGAATGAATAATTCTCTCGGCAAACCAATGTTCCCCAATTTAAAACAATTGTTGTTGGGAATTTTAGTTTTGCCGCACTCTTCTGCTGCTGCAGAACGGGTATTTTCACAACTTCATTTAATTAAAACAAAAACACGAAATAACTTATTAATAAAAACATGCAGTGGTTTATTAGCATCCAAAAGACTCTTATCTAATAAAAATTGTATCTCATGGAAACCTACTGACGGATTATTGATAAAAGGCAAAACAGATGTTGATGAATCAAAGTATGTTGCAGCAGAAGATGTAGTTTTTGACAATGTTTTAATTTCATTTTTGTGATATATATATATATATATATATATATATATATATATATATATATTCTTCTTATTCCTGGAATTTGGTCATCAAATAACTTGTTGATAATAAAACGAAAACTACAACTTTTCGTATATGAATATATTACATAATTGCTGTACGCGTTTCGGTACAAATTACCATAATCATTAAGCACCTACAATATTACATCGTTATTCCAAAAAAGTTTTTAAAAATGTTATACATACCCAAAATTATATAAAACTTTTTGATATTAATGAGTTTGCTATTAGGATGTAAACATTTTAGTCAGATAGATAAAACACATTTATCGTAAAAATAACTAAGAATAATAATAGACAAATAATAAACAATGTTTAACAATGTATCACATCTTCTTTTAAGAACTAAATTGCTTAAACTAATTTATTATGCTTAGGTAACCAACAAACTTATTGTTATCATTGATAAATATTTAGCGCGGGCAATGTGTGCATTTGTTTTAAACCAGGCTTGTATTAAGTGTATTAATCTTTATAGTGTTGTATTAAGCAAAGGAATCTGAGGCTGAAATAGTTTCATAATTATTTTTTAAAAACGAATTATGTTGTTATATATGTTTATGAAACTATCCTGGTCTAGTTTTGAATTGATCGCGTTTGGGTGTTTGTGTATTTTAATAGTTTCTAAGATGTTTCTTTTCTTATCGTTATTTTCAACACCTAAAATTTTGACATTATTAAAGTCGAATTGATGTAGTTTTTCGATTGCGTGGGCCGCTAATGCTGTAATTTTGTTACTGTTTGTTCTTATAGAGTATTTGTGTTCATATATGCGTTTGTGAATATATTGTTTTGAGTTTCCGATGTAACATCCTTCGCATTCTAAACAATTAATTTGATAAATAGTGTGGGTTCGGTTATTGTGATGAATTTGTGGTTTAAATTAGTAAAAAAGTGATTTGTTGGGTTTGTGGATGACTTGTATATTGTGGGTATAAGGCATTTTTAAATTTTTTCTGATAATTCCGGATTGTACAATAAACTTATACGCTCTTCTTTCACTTGTTGTTTATTTTTATCACAGTTATTAAAAACTTTTTGAATCTTTGTTTTAATTATTGGTTGGTAAAACGATTTTGGATAATTATTATTTTCTAGTATGTTTCTTACTAACTTTATATTTTGATGTCGATATCGATTATGTGTAAGTTTTATTGCCCTGTCAATTAAATTATTTATGACATTTATTTTGTATTGTTTAGGTACATAGGAGTTAAAGTTAAGGTATCTACCACTCCAAGTGGTTTTTCTGTACCAATTGGTTGAAATTATTCCCGCAGAATTATAAGTAATGAGCATGTCCATGAAAAGGATGGTTTTGTTTATTTCTTTTTCGTGTGTAAATTGCAACCTTTGGTGAAAACTATTGAATGAATCTAATGTTTCTTTAATTTTATGAGTTGGTAGGCAAATGATGCAATCGTCTACGTACCTTTTATAGAATATTGGTTTGTAATTTAAATTATTAATTGCGTAGTTCTCTTCTAACACCAGGTTGGCAATAGTAGATGATATGGGCGATCCCATTGCTGTACCAAAAATTTGTGCATAAACTATATTATTAAATTTGAAATAGGTCGCGTCAAGACATAGTTTTACGGCTTTGGTAAATTCTTCTTTGGGAATATTAGTTATTGTGTTTAATTTACTCCAGTTGTTGTTAATTGTATTAATTGCAAGTTCAGTTGGGATGTTTGTGAAAAGAGATTGCACATCGAGCGAAATAATAATATGGTTTTTAGGAACTTTTTGGCTTACGATAAATTTATGGAAATCCCAACTATCAATCACATGATATTGGGTTTGCCCTACGATTTTTTTGATGATTTCGGTTAGGAACTTTGATAGATACTTATAATTGGTCGAAGCGGGATGTTTTCCTTATGTATCTTAGGTAGACCGTACATGTATACTGCGTGGCCATTGTGACAAATTAGGTGTTTTTTTTCATTTTGTGATATATATGCCATTTTTTTCCAATTGTTCATTAATGAATTTATTGTGTTTTGTATTTGTAAAGTGGGATCATTTTTTCTAATGGCATAAGTATTTTTATCCTGTAATATGTCATTCATTTTTTGTATGTAGTCATCTTTTAACATCAAGACCGTGGCTTTGCTTTTATCAGCTTTCAATACAAATATATCTTTATTGTTTTGTAAGAAGTTTTTGGTGTTTTTTATTAAGCTCTGGTTGATTGGGTTGTGTATTTTGGTTTTGGTTATGTTGCGGTGGTTGGTTAAAATATTGCAAATTTTATTTCGTATTTTAATTTTTTCAGTGGTTGTTTTTGTTTTTATTCCATTTTCTATATTTGCGATAATATTCTCATAATATATATATTGCCGTGGAACCAAATAAAGAGCTCGCCAGAGTAAAAAAAAACATTCGAACCCCAACGTTGGGCTGTCATAAATTGCCGTGGAAGCCTTTTTGTCGGTCCGGACCTCACCAGTTTTTAAAAAGAAATTTATTTTCAAACATATAAACATTTTACAAAAACTTTCTTACCCGTATTCTGCTTCATCGAATTATTTCTTCAGCAGCTTCCCTGGCTAGCTCAGCTGTGCTTCTTCTCGTATACCTAAATTTACTCTCATTCTCTTTACCGTTCATACACCATACAAAAAAAATCACAAAATAATACAACAATCATACAATATTTATTAACCACTATTTAAAAATAATAATTCAAAGTTATTTACAGTTTCAAGTTACACCTCAATACATGCTATCTTTGTAAAGTCCAAGTTTTTAAAATGAAAATTTCTAACACATATAATGCAACAGGAGTAATTGGGCCCCAAATATTACCTGAACTTGGTTTCTTACTACACACTGGAGTATGGTGAGTTCATGATAATCCAGTTTATCAATGTATGCTTTCCACTTTGCATACTATTACTACAAACTTCAAAAAAAACCCATGTACTCTTAACAATTAAATTTAAATTTTTCAAGCAATTCAATAAGCTTTACGTACACCTTTTGTTTTATATTAAAAATACCATATTAATAGTCAGCTATACGTATCCTTTTCAATACGTAAAATAACAAAAAATACCATCAGAGTTCACTCTCACACATCACAAAAATTTCAACAGTTTATAAAAAAACAGCAAATTCTAATGCGTTACCTGGAAAAACTTGAAGATTTCATCTCCGTTGACGATGTATTATGTTCCTGAACCCCTCGGCCTAGTGGTTATGCGTGCGGCTCCAAAAGATAAACACTATCTAAGCTGCGCTTCATGCTACCAATCCAATATCCATTTCAATATCCAAATCCATGTATATTACACTTAATTATTATCGCATTATTAATTTACGAGCTTGTTAAAGTATTCTTTGGACCTTAGTTAAATTTAAATAAACTCGACACGATTCGCGTTTCTAACTATAAGGCCACAACAATCTAATACTGTACTATTGAATTTATAAATTTTTAATACTTACAAGCCTCGTCAGTAGATCTTTGTACGTCGTAAGCGATGCAAAATAAAAGAGAAAAGAGAAAGCTATTAATTTCCCTAGCTTATTTATATCATAAACCAGGCCCCTCTTGGCCACACTTTACTCGAAATACCTAATTGCAAAATAACATTTCCGCAAATTTTGTGTAACCGCTCTAAACTTCTAGAAATATCCCCTCGTCAACCACGCTATTCACGATAAACTATAACATGTTCCCCTGTTCTAAAACTATCTATTTTGACCAATCATACATTTCAGTGACGTCTTATAACCCCACCTGTACTATCTCTATTTCTGTCTTATGCATATTGGATGTCGCGTTCTGACCTTGCTTGAGTGGTAGAAAATCGATATAGCTGCCCGCGTCTTAAGTCTATTCCACGTGGATTGAATACGTGTCTACTAAAATGCATGCTTCTATGCCCGTCTCATTCTGTAACATATTATTAATTGTGCATCCTTTTTACTCTTTAAAAAGCTCTTGTTAGTGTTTATAACGAAACCACCGACGGTTACACAATATTTCCTTGAAGCTCGCTCTATTATCTACAGAAATAACCGGAAGGTGACCTTTTTAACGTGCAACTGTGCCTAATTAATGATCGTTTAAAATAACATTTCTAGGAGTTTGTTCTCATGGTATTCTATATAACCGAGGTCTGTATGTTTGTTAAGCAAAGCTTTTCGCCTTGAGATTATTGATTTTTCATGCTCTTATGCGTTTTCTGACGTTATAACCCCTTAAATTAAAATCAATTAAATTAATTAATAATTTCTATTGGCTTATACAATTGATTTTCTTTATGAATCTATTACCTCCTAATCTCTAATTATAAAATTATGTCAATACTTGTTAATTTAAATTAAATAATTGAAATTAATTTTGCACGTATATAAATGGTTCTTTTCTCTATACAGGGTGTTAGGAAATTGCTTTGTTGACCCCAAAATTTAACCCTTTAAATCCACTACAATATATATATATATATATATATATATATTGATATGATAACGCTAAGCTGCACGCCGATGTAATTATACTTTCAGTCACCTGCTGATCACCACCGCTCTGTGTTTTTTAATATCGTAGCCTCGGCTAGCTTAGTTTAATTCACACAGAGTGCACAACGTTACGATAATCTAATAATTAGCCCCCTTTTCTCTAATACTTTTCATGCTCTGAATGATAAAACGAAGTCGATTAATATTTGTAAAATGAGAAAGAAAAAAATCATATACACTTCACAGCTTAATATTTTTACTGTATGACAAAATGAACCTCTGAGTCAAATAACAATATTTTTCAAAATTGTTTATCCCAAAAAATATTAAAACTCCCTTTCCCTATTCTAAAACCAGCAAAAATAACACTGTACTCTACGGGAAATTCTTTGAACGTTCAAGACTTTTCTCTTTTTTATGAAATTTTTCATGTATAAAAGAAATTTTTCTTTGTTGACTCTTTACATAAAATATTCAGGTATAATAAATACAGTCAATGTTCAAAAAAATAAAGAGAAAATAATGCCTTATACTAGATAGTTCTGACCTGTAGTATTCCTTGTGCGTCTTTCTGGATCTGCTACTGCATGCTGTGGATCAGTACCCCAATAATATTTTCAGTTGAGTTGCTCCGTTCAATGCTTACAACAATCATCTGTAATATGCGCCTTTGCCAAGATTTAAACCAATATTCTTATATGGATTTCTTCCCCGTGCTATCAATTTATTTAGTTTCCAAATTTTACCCCGTGAACTACTTTCTTAGTTTACACGAATTTTTTAATCTCGTTTAGATTTACCTCGTCTTACTTAGATTTTCATAGTCTCTCTTAGAACCGTAAATTATAAATATTTAACCTTAATTAATTAATAAACTTTTACTCACGTTTTCCAGCAATCGGCGAAATTTGTCTCATATATTTTTCACAACTATTTATTTTAAAATTTTCTAACACTACTTTTCACAAAAATTTGATTATTTAATTTTAATATTTACTCGTTGCGTTGATTCTTGAGTATAAGTGATGTTGATTCTGCTCGGTTCGAATCAAGACTGTCTGCTTATCAAATTCGCGTGTCATATAAGCTACGCCCCATCTAAAAATTCATTGGTCATTGGCAAAATTTACAACCAGCCATATGATGTTTTGGATATTTTAGGCTTTTACAGGTATATCTCTGATAATAACTCGCCGGAACAATTTCTTGATCACGTAGGATACCAGTGGATTTATATTCTGTATTTATTTTAGACCGTCTGTTTTGATATTATTACAGGAATTTTTAATTCACCTTTGCACGTAATTTAACTTAAGGCTTTTGTTTGTTTGGATAATACTTTGGGATTTGTATTAACTGCATGTAGAAAATCGCGTAGACGAAATTACGTAAATTAACATATTTCTGATTACTTCTTGCGTTTTCAAAACCTATTTATTTTGAAAGATGCGTTTCTTATGAAGACGCTATGCTAATTTCTTTCACTATCGCATGTTTAATTTTAATGTGAATTGTATCATGATTTTCTAACTTTTACTGCATTTAACGCGTATTTATTTACAATTTTATGAATGCTTTTTGGTTTAAGACAAGTTTGATTGCGAGTAGAGATATTTCTTTTGCTGAATGTGTGTTTATTGTTGAATGATATGCTTCCCGGCATTAATTAAAGTCAATTACGATCCTTATACAGAGTTTTAAATGTTTGACCTTTGCATAATTTGCAAATTACGTATTTTTCATGCTAAATAAACGTACTTCTCTAACGCTTAATACTATTTACATGTATTGTGTGACCATTATGACTCAATATATCTCTGAACAACCCTCTTATCTAAGCATATATATATATATATATATATATATATATATATATATATATATATAGGGAAATTTGTTACACTTGAAAGCTGATTCCAGTACATTTAAATTTAGTGTTGTGGCAACACTGCGCTGAGCATAAAGTTAATACCAACTAAATTCAATTGTTGGAAAATACTTCGTTGTTGAGGATTGAGATTTTAGTGGTCAGAGGCAGTGGGGCACTAAACATGCTCCCATATAAGAGTGTCGTCTTGCATGATGCGTGACTTTGGATGTGATTGCGTGGGAATGTGGGTCTACCAGTATATTTTCTTTATATTAACAAATTTGAATTATATTTATATTTCAACAGTTGTCGATTCTACATTTGAGTTTGCTGATCTGGTTAGGAACGTGTCTAATATCTTAGTTTCGTTCCGTGCTAAAATATTTGGGTTATTGTGGTTGATTCGTTTCGAAGTGTCAATTTTAATTACACATACAGCTGAACATTTATGTATTTTTGGTAAAAAAATCGAAGAGGAATTTACATATCAATATAAAAGTTATTCCATTTGTGATAAAACAGCGGAAATTAAGTCTTCAGCTTCAGTTAATATTTTATGTAGATGTTTCCAATAGGTAAATAAGTAAGACTTTAGTTCCCTAAACTTGTAGACTTTTATTTGGTGTTTGTTAGGGATATGCTTCTGTAACTTAATTAGAGTAGCTAAGTTGGATCTAGCTAAGGATTTAATGACAGATGTTTAAGTAACTATTATACTAATTATACTTCGCGTAGTGTCATCAACAACTTGTAACAGGTGCAACCATTCGGTACAGCTTGCTGTTTATGCGGCTATTCAGCGCGAGTTATCCTGAAATACCTACACAGAGTGGATAATAAAGGTTTCATGTACGTTGCTGACAAAAATCCTATTTAAGTGCGTCATTTCCTTTCGTATAGATTTGCTCGGTATCGTTGTAGTGAGAAAAGCTCTCGACGCGAGTACATAAGATTAATAGTAGGCTTTGTTTATCCTATGTAAATGCTATTAGCACATTTAGTATGCTTAAAGGCTGTGCTCGGGCATTTATTTGGAACACGACATCCAAATGCTTGATGATTTATCATGCATCGCTAATCGTGACATCCATGTCGCGTCAGTATGTCGTTGCTTAAGCAGTTTCTACCATTGCCACTAATGTCTTTAAGAAAGGGCTCTTGTCTAATCTAGGAGAATTTCAAACAAACACTAGTATTGGTGTAATACTAAAGCGGCCTCTGCTAGCTGCTAAATTGATTTAATTACGTCGCGTTAATTAGGATCGCTCTTGAGAATAATGCAATGTGTTCTGATATAAACCTGCATCATCTGGCATTATTCGAAGCTAGAATACCCCTTATTCTCAGTAAATGTTCCTTTCTAAATGGCCAGACATCTGTCGTGTTGCTGCTACGAAAGCGATTTTCCCATATTTGAATTATTGCAGATTACGAAAATGGGTGGTATACAGCCATAATAGAACAAAAGCTCAATATTTGTCCGCCTGGTATCTATTAGGTAAATGAAGATGCGGGAAGAGTCCCGTAACCGCCTCTAGCTTGTACTAGTCTGTCCCTTTTACGATGAATGTGTTCAAATTCTAACGAGAAACTAGACTCACTACACTTATTTGGTATTTATTCACAATATACACTAATTTATACAGACAAAGGAAACATGAAATATGAAAGGGTTTTGCGTTATTGTGCTACTCGCATTTTATTTTGTTACAGTTAGTTACAAATTTATTCGATCGTGATTGTTATGCTAACAGATTAGCTATGTAAATAGAGATGATACAAGTTAAATGTATAGTAACGCACCGCCTTCAGCTCACATTATGGAACTGATTTTAGGGACGGTAACAAAAACTAAAATGGAAAAATTTTCTGCAGCTTAAAGACTGAAAGAACCTTCAAAAATATTTAACTTGCTGCATTTTTTATACTAGAAAAATATCATTCCAAATATTTTATTCAACTCATGACGCATGACTGCCACCCTATAAGTAACAGTTTTTAATAAACAAGATAATGCATTTAAAATAGAAAACTTTTGTAAATATTTTCGTGTGCGCCATGCTTTTAATGTATAATTAGTTCGTATTTTTAACTAGTAAATAAATGTTTTCTCTGGTGCTACAAAGTATTAACAAGATGACCTCAGACAAACCAGAACGCTACATTCGTTACCCCGACGTGATCATGCAATATGTTAATACGACAGAGTTAACACCAGTTAATTTAAATGCTTAAAGACAATTTAAATCGTTTAAAGTGAAAGATTACCGTGCGAATTCCACCTTTCTGGCTAGCGGATCCAGAATTATGGTTTTTCCAAATAGACCACAGCTTTAAAATTTGCGGTATTACTAACGCGACTATACGTACCGCTTTGGGCGGGACAGTCCCCCTTTCACACTATCTGTCCTGATGTCCCCAGTAAGTGCAAAAATGCCCCGCTTTAGCTATAGGCTAGAATGCAATATTGATCACCAAGATAAACATCAACAAATCATGTAATCAGCTCCATTCTTACTTGAAAACGAGATCCAATTTTTTGAAACAGATTTGCTCCCCCGACAAATATAAAACAGCAATTAGTTTTTGTTCTGTTAAAAATTCTGCAGGTGTTCCGCTCTGACGCAAAATATAAATGGTCACTTTAGGTATTACACAAGACGCTACAAAATATCTTACTTAATATCTAACCTTACAGAGGCCCGGGACATCATAATTATACCGCTTGAGACAGACAAATACACAAAAACGAAACCAAATTAAATAAACGACTAAGCTCAACGCAAGAACAACAGACTAGGAAGCTCTTCGTGCATACGTTAGGCAACATAAAATCCTCACAATTCTTGAGGATCCTTCAATAACTGAGTGGAAAAATCGTGCCAGATACACTACTACAATCTATCTGGTTAAGATTCTTACCAACACAAATGCAGGCAATTCTAGCTACTCAATCATAAGCATCCCTGGTGGACACAGCACGTTTAGCAGATGCTGTCTACGAAGCGCAATCTGCACAGCAAGCTAACATAATTGCAGGTACAATCTCTGCACTTTTGGAAAAGCTTACAAAAGAAGTAGTAGCGTTCAAAGATCAGTTCCAGCAAACCCAAAGCGCTATAACTAAACAGCGCAGCCAAAATCTTTCAAAAGCATTGTTTCGAACACGGCAACGTTGTCATAGGCCACGCCAGCAGCAACAATGTAATGGTTTATGACTACAAATTCGGAGCCACAGTACCCAAATATACACAGCTTTACAATTTCACGGCCCAGGAAAAACGCTGAACGCAGAAATTAGAGGCGGATAACTTCCTCCATTCCTCTTCACACCACTTGTACATAAAAAATCGCATCACATCGGTGGAATCTTTAATCGATATAGATGCAGACCTTTGTATATACCTAAGAAGCAAGATTCGTAAACTACTCAAACCACGATCTATCAATTGTTCGCAGCCAATGAGACGAACATAATTACAAGTGGTACTATCATGCTAACATTAGATTTGCGACGAAGATGACAATTTACTTGGCAATTCGTCATCGCCGACGTCAAAAAACACATTATCGGCATGGATTTCTTCGCACACCATAATTATTGGTTGATGCAGAAATTATAAAATTTTTCGACCAGGAGACAAAATTTTCAACCAAAGATCAATCCGTCAGCATTAAACACAGTGCGATATCAACCACAGTATCCAGTCGAAAATACCAGAAAATCTTATCAAAATACCCGGACATATCCCGTCCGATAAGTCCTCCCACGCTAATAAAGCACAGTATAGTCGAAACCACGAAAGAAGTCGTCTGCGTCATCACTAGTATTCGTACGAATTAAGTTGGAAATTTTAAGTCAATGTAGCATCTAGTTCATAAATACCCATTAAATATTCTGATTCGGAAGTTTCCGTCAAGTTTTTAAAAAACTGAGAAAGATATTTTATTTTAAAGAAAAGGCATAATTTTACCCAAGGTTAGTCTGTTAAGTATATAATTCAAAACATACGGCACATACTCTTCTCTGTCGTTTTCCTAGATGAACGTGTTACCGTATGTCTTTACTTAAAACACATACAAATCGTATTACTATCTTTATCATATATATTAGTTAAGCTTTTAAATAATCTTAAACGTATGTTTTGAATTGAGTTAGACACCTATGACGTAGAGAACTTTTTTCGTGGTTTCTACTATACCAAACATGTCATTTTAACGATCCTACAACCACCAGTAAACTGTTGTCCACGCAGATTGGCGCCTGGTTAATTCGAAATCGCCAAGGACGAATTCACTACAATGGTTCAGTAAGGACTAACAAAGCCATCTAAATAACCATGGGTATCAACCGTACATTTAGTGGAAAAACAAAACAAAGAGACCCTGTGGAGACTACAAGGCTTTGAACGTTTGCACAATTACTGATAGGTATTCCGTTTGTAAAAGATTTTGCACAAAAACGGCAAGGCCGGAAAATTCTTCTACAGACGACTTTACCAGAGCCTTTTCACCAAATCCCCGTAGATGAAAAAGACAGAAGAAATTACAATAAAAAGCCTTTTGATTTAGTGGAATTTCTATGCATGATCTTTGGTTTACGAAACGGCTCAAAAACTTTTTAGCAATTCATGGACAAAGTTTTAAGCGGACTAGAATTCTGTTACTGCAACATCGATGATACTTTGGTAGCATCCCAGTCTGAGGAAAAGCAGGACAAACATTTGACAATTCTTATCAACAACTGAAAAGATTATGGCGTGGTCAATAACCATCATCATCATCATTAGGTCTTCAGTCCTGAAACTGGTTAGACGTGTACCCTCATTGTTTTCTATTCTGAACTAACCTACACAGTTCCCTGAAATTTCCAGTCTGCAACTTCCATTATCTGTGTGCAATAAATAGTCTGTATTAAGGTCTACCTCTACCTCTTTCTTCCTCTTTCTGTTTGTAATATATACTACACTAGTCCCTAAAAATGCCTTAGAACGTATCCTGTCCCTCTATTTCTCCCATTTTGTATCTGTTTTCCACAGATATTATTATTCCCCTACTATTTATATAACCTCTTTGTTTTTATGTTTGTTATCTGCGAACAAAATCGCGGCTCTTCTTTGTTAGATGCAGTTCGGTTCCCCTTCTATTGGTTTATAAATATATACTTTATTTTCGCGATATTTAGGAGTATGTGAAGAGGATTAAGCAGTCTGCGGCTACCAAGATCCCCAACACTTGAACATTTGCCAAATTAACAGTTTTCCAATATATTCTCTTGCACAAGTAACATTAGTTGAAAATATTTCAAAACTACCTGCAGTTGTTTATAATAATCATCAGATTTAATTGAAATTATTTTTTTTTTCGTCATTAGGGTTTCCGTCTTGAAACTGGTTAAACGCGTAACTTCACTTATTTCTATTTTCAGCTAAACCACACCGCTCCCTTAAATTCCCACAGCCTAGATACAGCTCGGTTCTCCTTCTGCTGTTTTCTAATTATATGCCGTAATTCACCAAGACCCAGTGGCATGTAAAGCGGAGGCGACTCCGTGGCGTAGTTGGTATGCGTGTGACTACTACGCCCAAGGTCCCGGGTTCGAATCCCGACACGGTCCGCTTGAAAAATGTTAAACGAGCATTTTTCACAAAAATACACCCTCGTTTGGATGAGACGTAAGATGGAAATACCGTGTGTGTGTTGTCACGCGCATTAAAGAACCCTACCATGCTTGGAACAGCAAGGGTTCGGCAAAATTTGAAATTTTTCAGGTAAAACACCTCGCTTCTTGGCCAGTGTAGTACCTTCGGGTGGAGCGTTGGAAAATCACATGTAAGGTATGTAAAGTGGGGCGGCTCCGTGACGTAGTTAGTATGCGTGTGACTAATATGCCCAAGATCCAGGTTCGAATCCCGACACCGTCCGCTTGCAAAATGTTAGGCGAGCATTTTTCACAAAAATATGCCCTTGTTCGAATGAGAAGTAAAATGAAGGTCCCGTGTGTGAGTGTTGTCACGCACGTTAAAGATCCCTACCTTGCTTGGAACAGAAAGGGTTCGGCAAAATTCAAAATTTTCTAGGTAAGAACACTCGCTTACGTAGCCAGTGTAGTACCTTCGGGTGGAATATCAAATGTAGGTGTATGTAAAGGGGAGACACCTCCGTGGCGTAGTTGGTATGCGTGTGACTACTACGCCCAAGGTCCCGGGTTCGAATCCCGACACGGTCCGCTTGAAAAATGTTAGGCGAGCATTTTTCACAAAAATACACCCTCGTTCGGATGAGACGTAAGATGGAAATACCGTGTGTGTGTGTTGTCACGCGCATTAAAGAACCCTACCATGCTTGGAACAGCAAGGGTTCGGCAAAATTTGAAATTTTCCAGGTAAAAAACCTCGCTTCTTGGACAATGTGGTACCTTCGGGTGGAGCATTGGAAAATCACATGTAAGGTATGTAAAGTGGGGCGGCTCCGTGACGTAGTTAGTATGCGTGTGACTAATATGCCCAAGATCCAGGTTCAAATCCCGACACCGTCCGCTTGAAAAATGTTAGGCGAACATTTTTCACAAAAATATGCCCTTGTTCGAATGAGAAGTAAAATGGAGGTCCCGTGTGTGAGTGTTGTCACGCACGTTAAAAATCCCTACCTTACTTGGAACAGCAAAGGTTTGGCAAAATTCAAAATTTTTTAGGTAAAAAACTCGTTTCCTGCCCCATGTAGTACTTTTGGGCGGAGCACTGGAAAATCACATGTAAGGTATGTAAAGAGGGTTAAACAGCCAGTGGTTACCAATGGTACCCCAACACCTAGACGTTAATAACTTTCCAGTAAATCCTTTCGTACGATTAACATTAGTTGAGAGTATTGCAAAACCAATACCTGTAGTTGCTTATAATAATCATCAGGTTCAAGTACCGTTATTTTGTTGGTCAGTAGGTTTTCAATCTTCGGAATGGTTGGACGCATACTTCCATTAATTTCTATTTTTAACTAGCTTGCACATTTTCTAAAAATTTTTACAGTCTACATCTTTCACTATCTGTGTGCAGTAGTCTAACCTAGGTCTACCTCTACCTCTATTTTTTTCCTATCTCTGTTTTTAATATATTTCGTACTACTCCCTCATGCCTTAGTATGTGGCCTATCATCCAATATCTCATATTTTTTACTGTTTTCCACATACCTTTTTCTTTCCCTACTATTTCTAGTACTCGTTTGTTTTTAACTTTGTATGTCTATGATATCTTTATGGTACGTCTGTAGCAGCACATTTTAAAGGCTTCTATCTTTTTCCTGTCCGCTTCTCCTACTGTTCAGGTTTCACAACCGTATACTGCTGTGCTCCACACATGTCTTAAACAATCTTTTTTTTGTTTCTATGTTTGTTGTCTTTGAACAAAGTAATCACTCTTTCTTGTTAAATGTAGCACGACCATGTGCTAATCTTTGTTTTATATCTTTTGCGCTCTTCCCATGTTGCGTTATTTGGCTTCCTAGATAGCAGAAATTGTAAACATCTTGTATGCTTTCGTTACGTATTTGTATTCTTGTTATTAATTTATTTTTCCTTCATTTGCATACTAGTACCTTTGTTTTCTTTTTGTTAATTTTCATACCGTATCTTTCTGGTAGAACTGTTTCCATTTCATTAAGAGCAGGTTCTAAATCTTCCTTGCTAGATGCTAAAACCGCTATATAATTTGCAGCCCTAAGCATATCAATCTTTTTCCTCTGCATAGTAATTTCAAATGTCTTCCTGCATTTGACAGTATTCATTGCTTCTTCTATATGTACAAGTTAAAAATTAATGGGCCCCTGTCTCACCCCTTTCCTAATATTTACTTCTCTACGTTCCTGTTTTAATTCTATTACCGCTATTTGCTCTTTGTGTAAGCTATGTACTATCCGTCTATCCCTAAAACTCATTCCAATCTTTTTGAGTATTTCGAACATTTTGTTCCATTTTACATTGTCGAATGCTTTTTCAAGATCTACAAACCCTATACACACGCTTTCCCATTTTTCTATTGTTTTCTCCATTATCACTCTCAGAGCTAAAATACCCTCCCGTGTTCTCCTGTTTTGTCTGAACCCAAATTGATCTTTTCCTAGTATCTCTTCAGCTTGTTTTTCCATTAGTCTTTGTACAATTCTAGTTAATACTTTTGACACGTTTGCTGTCAAACTTATTTTTCGAAAATTTTTACATCTAAATGCGCTTCTGCTTTTTTGGTATAGTGAATATGATGTTACGTTTGAAATCTTTGGGTATCTCGCCTGGCTTATACATATAGCTTACAAGTTTGAAGAAACGTTCTGTTACTGCTTGTTCAGCGGCTTTAGAGTTTTTGCTTGCACCTTATCTATTCCCGGTACCTTACCACTTTTCAGACCCTTTAATGCTAATTCAAACTCATCGCTAAGTGTAGGGTATCCCTAGTCAACCCTTTCAATGTCTGATTCTTGTTCTATTGCAGTTAGTTCTTTTTAAAACGTTTTAAGTTCAGACATTATGTTCTGTGATGTCTCAAATCAAAAGGTTAGTAATTTTGGTTTGTTTTAAATATATCTAGTTTTCCTTTTACAGCGCAACCAAGTTTCAATTTATAAGTACTTTTCTTCTACCATCTGTTAGTAATGATTATAATGCAGTATGCAAAATTTCATCTCGAATATAGTATCTAGTAATTTAATTTATGGTGAACAACTGTTTCGTATGATATAACAAAATTAGATTCTATTTCAAAAACTATACATGAAGATCTAGTGGAATTTCCAGTTTAAAGGCAGATGTCGTGTCAACACAAAAAGCGATGCGTTTCGTTAGAGTCGTTACTATCATCTATATATTCTAAACAAGTTTCTGATGAGTGTTGTTTTTCTGTTATATATTTTTCGTTCTCTCTTTTGTTTTCTCTTGAATTGAATAGTCTGTAAAATGAAATATGAAATAACCTAAGATTTTTTTGCATATAAACCGGTAGGTTATATAAGTAAGTGTTGATCAACTTAAATTAATTTATGTTCGTATACCAAAAGAAATTTAAATTCTGTTAGGATAAAGGATTTAATCTCATTTGGTGTTATATATTAAAGAATAATCAATGTAGTAGACTATAGATTTTAAAGTTGTAACATTTTCTAATGATACCTTTTTGATCATGAAAGTAAGCTAAATCCATCATATAATGCTTATGATTTAGACCTGAAAAATATACAAAAGTTTGCCAATAATGGCTGTATGAGTATTAAACATAAATTCATTATAAGCTAAAAACGTATACCTAATATATTTCTATCTTCTTAAAAATGCTCGATCAATTTATATTGTAAATACCTTAAAACATGTTATTTATGTTTATTTAAAAAGAAACAGAAACATTTTATTGATTCAACCTTATGATTTCAGTATATAACACTGCTAAAAGCATTGTGAACACATGTCTATAAAATTTCCAACTAAAATTATAAAGTTAATTGCAAAAACATTATATTAGAAGTGATAAGTAGTTATTCGCATAATCAGTAAAACGACCATTTGGGTGTGAGTTTAAGTATACATGGCCAGAATGTTTACACTTTATGTTCTCTTCCTTTTGAACAAATACCGTTTTATTTAAGACCTATAGAGTAGTGTTTGCATAATTATGTGTACCTTTTCTTTCAGGTTCCTCAACGAGTGTATTTCAATGTAAGCAATTACGCTTAGATCCGTTATTTACCGTTTAGTTCTCACACTTTCTGGGCGGTATTCCTGGTTAACATTTGTTAAGTGTAGTTGCTCTTAAGGGCAATCCGCAACAACAACCCCCGTTCCCCACCGTTAGTCTTATCAAACTCCTCTGAAATTAGAGTTCTGAGGTAGTCAGGAAGTTTTCAAGTCTTTTATTACGGATTAAAATTCTATCTTTATTGAATTATGACTTTAGGGGAAAGTACGTTTTGTCGAACACATCCTTTAATACAATCGTACCCATACAGTTTTTTAAACCGGCGTGCAGCTTGCCGCAAGGAAAGTTGCAACAAGATATCTAGAGCACATAAGACAATATTCGAGATATATTAAACACACTTCGAGGAAAGAAAACGTTGTCGCAGACACTCTCGGGAATGAATGTTATCGATTTCAAACGGCTATCCAATTCTCAGTAGAACGATGAAAAGTTCAAAAATATTAGGTTTGACTTACAGACTGATACAAATTTTGAACTCTGATTAAACAATTTTATGTGATATTTTCAACAATGATAGCTCATTCATTCGTAACTAAAGAGTTACTAAAAGAAGCTTTCGTCAGCATTCAGAAAGTAGCCCAACCAGGAATAAAGACATTCACAAGGCTTGTAACCCAAAAATTCTATTTGGTCTGGCATCAAATTAGATTGCCACACCTGGACCAGTAGTTGAATTCAACGCCAAAGAGTCAAAGTCACAAGACACGTTATCACAGAAACGCAAAATTTCAAACTAGCATGTTCAAGATTGTAACATGTCCATATAGACATTGTCGGACTGTTACCCGTATCCGATGAGCACCGATACATATTCACATGCATCGATTATTTTACCAGAGGCAATACCTCTGCAAAGAATTGAAGCTGAAACGGTAGCCAGAGCATTCATAAAATCATGGACCGCACGCTTTGGCGTCACAACAGATCCAGGCAACTATTAAAACATTTAGAAAACTTGTTCGAATTCACAAGAATCAGTACACCAGCATATCACCCGCAGTTAAATGGCATTGTGAAACGATTTCACCGACAATTGAAAATTGTATTGATCTGCCACAAGACATAAAAACGGACAGAAGCATTGTCTTTAGTCCTACTCGGCATCAGAAATGCTTGGAAGGAAAAACTAAACGTTACAGTTGCATAACTTACATTTCGTTAGCTACGTCACTAGAAGAATTCCTCACAAGTTCGAGCAAGCAAAGAGAACAAACACATTCTTAAACACTTGAAAACAAGCTACGTTACCACTTCAACGACTGCAACTAGAACAAGGCACCAAGCATAGCAGCAGACAAACATTCATATTTAAAAGTCTAAAAACTCGAGCCACATTTTTGTACACTGCGGGGGGGGGAGGCAATAAAAATACTTTACAAAGTACATACGATGGACCATACAAGGTAATCCTCATAGACGACAAAACGGTCACCATCGACAAACATGACAAGAAAGCCACGTATCAATCGACAGGGTCAAACCAGCATACATGAAGAATAAACCCTCAGAAACAGTTAACACAAGTTCGGAAGAACAAAGTTGTACTCCTTCAACGACAATTATAGGAAGCGGTAGAGGAGTACACTTCCCAAACAAATGTATCACTTTTTATCGTGACTAATTCAGTCATTAGAAAGGGGTATGTATGTAGGAGTATGCAACTAACCATGTTCCTAACTAACTGCCCAATAAGCACACAGTAAGCAAATAAATAGCATGCGCGCTTAAAGCACCTTTCAACCAATAATGGACTCGTTCGACACTCCCATGAATATATAATAGAACCGTCCGAAAGTAAAATACAAACAAACCTAGGATATAAAAAGAGTTCCAAACGCTAGAGCAACTAACTTCTTAATTGTTCTCTTTTTAATGTAGTCACCAAACTTCTTGGAGAAAACTTAGGAATAGTGCAAGACGGAAGTCACTCACCGAGCTGCTCGTGCACTAAAAGGTTTTCTTCAAATTATCTTGTTGGAACCACCAATTCTAACAGAATAAAGTAACGTAAATTTTATAACCTCACTATGGACGCAGGGACCCACTATAATACAGCTTGGATCCACTCCCTCTCCTAAGCCATTAGGGCTACCTCCTAGAGCATGTGACGTCAACATGCACGTCAGAATTGAGAACATTTTCCTATCAAATCGTTTTAATGTCTACCAACCGAGGACGTCACTCGTATGTCAGCATCTCCGCCTACCAGTCGCAGGGTACCGAAGCATGAAAATCCTGTCCCAATCACGGCCGCTAGGTTCCGCATTGCATTTAGTTTTACGATGGACATCATCCTTTACACAACATCAGATCCAAGTCTTCGTTGTAAAGCCACAACCTTATATTCTTCAACATGGAAACACATTCTGTAACTTTACAAATTAAAGTGCTTTCACTGTTAAAATACATTTGCGATTCAATTACAAAAGCTTTTGTAAATATTTTCTTTTCGCGTCATGCTTTTAACGTGTAATTATGTCGTATTTTTAACTTGTAAATAAATGTTATCTCTTTTGCTACAAAGCATTAATAAGATGATTTCAGACAAACCAGAACGCTACCACCGCAACGACTGAGTTTATTGTTAATTCGTTTAATGAATATCCAGGGTTCAAGTTCAGATCTTTATGCCCTAAATCTAAAAAAAAAACGCGTTAATTCTATCATTTCAACATTTGGAGAATTGTTTTAAACCATAAATAGCTCTATTAGGTTTTAAAACTTTATTTAACTCTACGTGTAAATCCTTCTTGTGTTTTCATGAAAATCTTTTCTTTTAGATAACCATTAAGAAATGCTCTTTTAACGTCGAAATGCTTAATGTCTAAATATAATTTTAATGCTAGAGCAAATAACAATATGAAGGTCGAATATCTAACTACAGGCAAAAAAGTTTCAGTATAATGAACACCTGGCTTCCGACTAAAACTCTTATCAACAAGTCGAGCATGATATTTAATCTAACCAACACTATTTACCAGGGTAGAATTTTTTTCAACCTCAGCTAGCTCCCCAGCATTGTTCTTTACAAACGACTTCAATTCTTCTGCGATAGCGTCGTTTCAGAGTGCAGCATCCGGTCTTGATGAAACATCTGAAAAACTAATCAGATCACTCAACATTACTTCAGCCGTTTTACTAAGATACCAACCGAATCGCTTTTATTTACAAGTTTATAGGGTTTTTGTGTCCTACGTAGCAGTGCTTGAAGGTTCATAGTCGCAATCGTCATTACTACTAAGATTTATAGTGGTTCCGTCTTTTGTACTTAGGTTCCCAGTTTCAGCGGCGAAAGGTATTTTCCCCAATGGAAACTTATGTTGTAGAATTTTCAGACTCACAACCTATGGCAATACTAGTTTTGTTAGCATTTTCCATTACGGTAACATTTCGACTGATTATAATTTTGTGTGTGCATGGGTTATATTACTTATAACACTTGACGTAATCTTTATAACTTACCCAAGATGTGGTTTACAGTTTTAACGTCCTATTAACTAACGCCTATTTGCTTTAGGAACATATACGAACATCGGACTACCAAATACTCGTAGATAGTTAATTTCTGGTTTCTTACCCGTCCATATTTCAAAAGGGGTTTTTGGAATGTCTGAGGGCACGGACCGATTTTCTAAGTCATACACGGTGCTGGTAGCAATTTCTGATTTCTTACCCGTCCATATTTCAAAAGGAGCTTTTGGAACATCCGAGGGCACGGAGCAATTTTTTTAAGTAGTACACGATGCTGGAAGCTTTTGCCCAAAAGCGTTTACTAAGTTTTTGATCAAGAAGCATATATCTGGTTTTCTTAACAATGGTGGGATTAAATCTTGCAGGCATCCCGCTTTCTTCCGATGTATGACTATTAGTCCTATGGTGAACAATCCCATTGCCCTTTAAAAAATCCTCAAACACTATGCTACAGAATTATCGACCGTTGTCGGTTCTAAGGACCATAATTTGTTTGCTTGTTTGCTTTTCCGCTATTTTTTAAAGACAATAAACCTCTCAAGAGCTTCAGTTTTAGTTCTCAAAAAAATAAATATGACACATCCTGCTATAATCATGGATAAATGTCACAAAAAATTTAGCTCCATATATGGAATTCATTTCCATTGAACCACAAATACCACTGTGAATAATTTTCAGCAAATGCGTAACTCTACTGCCCGTATATGAAAACGGTAAGCGCGTTTGCTTAGCTTCACAACATACTTCATAATTAGTTGTTAGATCGTTTGGCGATCCTTTGTAAACCAATCCGTTTATAACCCCGGTCCATTTTATTTAAATAATTTGCATTTATAAAACCCAAACGCCTGTGCCAAAAACCGCTTGTAATTTCAGACGCTACTAAAAATGCACCTTGCTTATTTACATTCAATTTATATACATTGTTTACTTAATGGGCCGTTCCCACTAATAGATTTATCGCTATTATAAATTTCACGAGCAGTTTTATTAAAAAGAACTTGCTAACACTATTGATAAGTTGACCTACAGATAATAAGTTTGTAGTAAGGCCAGGGACTTATTGCGCATTCTTTAAGACGATATTAAGTGGTTTTTTCTTTATCATAGTTTTTAGTGCGTCAGCACCAGCGCATTCATCAGATAATATTGCCTTATCAGCTACAATTACTTCTGTTTCTTTTATCTCTTCGCAATCATTTACAGCTGTTAGATGAAAGTTCGCTCCACTATTACTATACCAAACTGATCTTGAAATTGTCCTTTTACAAACACTGCGCTTAGAGCAATAACACAATTATTATTTACCTTATCAGGACATTGCGATTTGAAATGTCCAGGCTTTTTACACGTAAAACAAATAATGTTACGTCGATCTTTGACCGACTTTAACATTCCAATTGGATATTTTTGTACTACCTGAACACTTATCTTTGTTTTCGTGGTATGTGGTTTACCTTTAGCACCAAACGCACTTCCCGCATTTATTTTTGTACTGACTTTGGTATCAAAATCGAGTAGCTTTGTTTTATAGAACCTTGTTAATCGAAATTCCACCACCCTAAACTTTCCCTATTTATAACGTCTAATTTAGATTATAAACAATAATACCTTTAGAAAATCTAGTATATTGCCCAAGTATGAAATTCATTACTAGTCACGTAATTTACGAGTGCTAGAAAAGTAATGAGACTAGTTTTTTTATCTGCGAAAGTTTAATTTTTTTGCAAACAAAGAAAGTAGTCACAAGGACTCAGATCAGGTGAACAGGGGGGCTGTGTGACAATAGAAATGCCTTTTGAAGTAAAAAATTCCGTGATGGAAGTGGCCGTCTGACATGGCTCGTTGTCGTGATGCAGCATCCGTTTGTCTGCAATGTCGCGTTTCATTCGATTCGTCCTTTTTCAAAGCCTTTCAATGACATCTTTGTAAAACCTGTTACGTAAATCATAATACAATCGACAGAAACAACAGGTACCGGTTTCAGTGGGAGAGTAGAAGTGGGTCGTAGGAGACGAGCAACAGCCTCCAATGCGCGACTGTAAAAAAGTCGTATTGTGGTAAATATCTGAAATAAAATAAATAGTTAGGATACTACTCCTACTACTCAGTAAAGTAATAAAAGAATATCAACTCAAGTAATATATATATATATATATATATATATATATATATATATATATATATATTGCTGTGAAACCTTTTGAATTACCTGGTCTGTTGATTTTCTTCCGTTAATCGCCTCGGCTGCTTTTCTAGATAACTTTCATCCTCATACATAAAAAAAACAAACACATTCCTACCACAAACATCAACGTTAACTCTATTTACATCAATATTCACAATACATTAAAATTTCAAAATTAAAATTCAGCATAAATTTCAGTATCAGAAAATTTCAAGATTAAATTTGTTATCATTTTAAAGTGCATCCAGAATTAAAGTCCTTGTAGGATGCCTACTAATTACTATAACAATATATGCAGAGTACAAAGGGAGCATCTACCACCCCTTTACGTTAATTAACCAGGTTCGTCTAATTGAGCTCAAAGACATACCCTAAATTTTTATCATAATCCAGAACATCAATACTAAATACCCCTTTCTACTTAAACAAGCAAATTTCACCTTAAAATTAAAATATTATTGTTAGTACAATTTCACTACTGTCCATTTTAAATAAACAAATTGTAAAGTTATTCAACACACACCAAAATATCAAAGTTTGAACAAAATAGTATAATTTACCTGAAGGTCACTGCACTCGTAGCTTCAATGTACATCGTCCCTTTGTTAATTACACCATTCCAACTGGGTTATATTTACGGCTTCTGATTCTCAACGTTTTAAAAATTTGCTCCATCACCATTTATTTAAAGTTGTTTCAGGGCTTTTCCGGAACTCATCTGTGTATATCTGAACCTTGTTTAGTGGATCCAGTCATGTTTACGAACCATTTAATTATTAACACCCCCGAAAAATAACAAAGAAATTCATACTTCTTTCACCAATATACGCCAAAACTGCCTACTTTTGTGTATTTATTTGTCGTCGTAAATTTTACCAATTGGTACAGTGATACTAAACTTTCTTTACCTTGTATCTTCTTTTTTAAGTGCACTAACGTACATTCATTGTAGCACGTAAAGAACAAGCTGTTTTAAATCACATAATATTCGAGCAAACTGTTTAAATTATTTAATATTAAAACCGGAAAACTAAAAAACACTGTTTAACGCGTTGAATCAAGTCGAAGATCTAAGAGAGCTTGTACATATTCACCTCCGTATATATAGCGGTTAGCCTGTCTGTCGGTCTGTTCCCCAAAACTGACAATTCTAAAGAATTTCGCCTGCTATGTTCCCATTCCGCAGCCCGGCATGCGATTTTTACGAATTTTGCACTCGCCCCAGTTAAATCTCAGAAAATTTCCACACGGCACGCAACGTCTGAGAATACCTAATTAAATTTTATACAGAAATGTTATTTCTACCTCTCAATTTTGCCTTTTATTTTCAACCAATCGCAACCCCATGACGTTGCTCTACTCACGCCTTTTTACTATATGTGTCTTGGTCTTGCGCATATTATCTGTCTCTATCTACCCTGTTCTTATTAGTGCAAATTGATATTCTTTATTATCGATTATTTCAGTCCATGTGGACTATCTGGGTTAAATAACCTCGTATCGCACCTTCTCGTGAATATTAAGCCACGGTTTCTCCAAGATTCTTTGTAACTATTAATTATCTGCAACATTTACGCAGAATGAGCTTTTTTAAAAATACGCAAGGTGTTTAAACATACTATTAATTCTCAGAGCTTTATTTTCTGGTATTATAATCTTGGATTTTCACAGACTTTTATGCTTATTATTAATAATGGTTTAATTAACTCCAATTAAAATTGACTTCTATCCTTTCATTTTTAGCGAATACAAGTTAAATATTAATTATTATGTGTACACTTTGTTTAATACCGGTTACTTAAAATAGAGTTAATTAATATAAATTTTGCACGTAATTTTTATTTGTTTCTTTACTAGGGATAATTAAATTACCCGTAAAGTTTTCTAATACTGCTTCCTTTTATATAAAGTGTCTTATAAATAATTTAAATTTCTTAATTTTAATAAAACGAATGAATTTTTATGCTTCACGCTGTTATTTAATAACGCGTACCTTTTCCAAAAGATTCTACACAGTGATTAAAATTATTTGATGTGATTATTTAATTTTTTACCTTGGTCTAAATATGAGTAATATATATATATATATATTATCGTGTAAATTATATGTAAAGAGGGATAGATAAGTCAAAAAAGTAATTGTGTAAGGACCGTTTAAATAGAAAACAGGAATATACTATTTATGCTCCAAATTAATTAGTTTTGACCTTAAAACAAACGGATAATAGCATACATTTGTATTAATAAATAGTAATGTTAAAGTGGAATAGTGTGAAAGCTCTGTAGGGCGCAAAAACACAAGGATAATACGAGTATAATTAGCTTTAATATTCGAAGGTTGTAAATCGAGCACATCAAATAATAAGGGAAAACTTTTGTATATAAAATCGATAATGTAAACGCATATATTCATTTTAACTAACAAAGTGTTCGTTAAAAACAAATCCTAGGAAATCTACAGGTTAAACAACATGGAAAAGTACAATTTCAATATGGCAATCGGTTCATAGAATAGACTGACAGACAAATAAACAATTCAAGAAATCAGAATGTACGTTGAAAATTAATTCTTTAGAAATTTGAGTTAACGGTCGAAGCGAAGGCTGAGAAATAGCAGGTAGTTGAAAACAAAGTAGAAACGGGATATAAATAGCATAGGCTAAACGGGGATGACAGATAACAGACGTTGGATAAAAACAGCCATTTAAAACGCGATATAACAGCCATTTAGAACACGCGACAAAACACCCGTTTAAAGCGCGCGATAATTTGTAGAGGCTAACTACAATATCGATTTTATGTTGCTATAGTGGAATTTTAATAAAAACAACGAATATGAGACGAGGATAACATAGTTGGCTGATTGCGAGTAGAGTGAGAACCTTTTCTAGGAGGATTGCGACCGTTGTAGATGAGAATCAGTGTTTTTAGACTAAAGCTAAGTGGAATGAGAATTTCTGAGCTTTAAAAAATCGTTGCATTTTGGATTTTCAGAATCGGTTACAGTGGTTGTGTTTTTCAATGAAACGGGGTCCAGGAGGTAGACTTCAATGCTTATAAATACACTAGGAGACGTAGTGGGGCTCTCTTACTTCTGTTCGCTTCAGACCTATATGGTGTAACATCTAAGGTAAAATTTTGTAAATCGGTGATAGTGCAGCCCGTTTAATTTAAATTAAAAGTGTTTGAAAGCACGAGTAGGTGCTATGTTATAAACGGGGCTGTATGTAAATTCAAATAACGAACAAACGATGTTACTAAGGTAAGCGAGACTAGATATTTTTTCGGAACGAGGGTGCTGGGTGTATGGTAGATTCAGAAGCCGATCAATTTACTTGGACAATTATATGGGTGGATGTATTGAAGGCGTCTGCAAAGAATTGGATAACGTGTGGAAATGAGTTTGATGTACATATAGCAGAGAGAAGTTGGATGGAATGCAACGATGAGGTTTTGGTGGACGACATCTTCAGAGGGGATGGTGCAAGAGCTTACACCAAGTAACGAAATTTGTTTCCTTTTGTTATTGCTTGAACATTTTGTGCTGTTATTTTGTGCTAGAGTGATTTGACATTATGTGGTGTATATTTTATGAACATAAAATCTAATTTGAAAACAATTTGAATGTATTATTTAAAGGTATAAATACATGACGTATAATTTTGATGCAAAGAGTAAACGGGTCTTTAAAATTGTTGAAAACAAAAATGCAATTTATTTATGCATTTAGAGTAACAGGATTTATACTGAGCTCACCATAGGTAAATTTTAATTTAGGGTTTCAAGATAGGCCCAACTACTTGAACTGTATTTAAAAAAAGTGTTGAAATAAATTAAATTCATTAAATTTACAAGGATTTAATGGTTGATATTGTAAAATTTTATGAAGATGTGTATATCCGATTTTGTAAATATTGAGCTGGTGTGAATAAAAAGGTTGTATGTTTCGTTGAATTATTTGATTGGTAATTTTTAGTTGGTAGTTTAATTGAGAGAGAGCAAGTATAGCATAAGTATCTCTGAAGGAGTTGGTATCAGAGCTAGCCGTGGAAGGCTGATTTAGGGGAGCTTTTCCAGAGATATTGGAATTTTATTTTTCAGGAAAAATTTATGACGATCCATTAATAGGGCTCGATTTTAGAACTTACACAGCAATTTTATGACTCCCAACGCAAGGGCTCAAAGATAATTCAGAAAGACCACAGAAATTTTATGGTGCCCAATTCGCGGGGCGAGAATAAAAGGGTTTCTTTGCAAAACTCACACACAGCAATATATATATATATATATATATATATATATATATATATATATTTCTGTGGTACCTCACCATTATTCGTGAACTAAGGTTTTCAAATCGAGCCCCAGAGTTGGGCCGTCAAGATTTGCTGTGATTCTCTTCTGATAGTCGCCTTTTTATTCTTTCCGCCTCGACTGCTCTTGCTTCTAGTTAAAACTTTCATCCTCATTCATAAAAAAACAAACACATTCCTACCACAAACATCAACGTTAACTCTATTTACATCAATATTCATAATACATTAAAATTTCAAAATTAAATTTTAGCATAAATTTCAGTATCGTAAAATTTCAAGTTTAAATTTGTCATCATTTTTTAAATTTGGATCCATAATTAAAGTCCTGGTAGGATGCATACTAATTAAGTTACAATATGTGCAGACCTAAGTCTGAATAAAAGGGAGCATCTCCCACCCCTTTACGTTAATTAAACAGGTTAGTTTAATTGAGCTCAAAGACAGACCCAAATTTTCATCATAATCAAAACATAAACTGCTAAATACTCCTTTCAACTTAAACAAGAAAATTTTACCTTAAAATTCAAAATCTGTTGTTTATACAAATTCACTACTGTCCATCTTTATCAAACAAATTATAAAGATATTCAACACACACCAAAACATCTAAGATCGAACAAAATGCCTAATTTACCTGAAGGTTACTGCACTCGTGACTTCAATGTACATCGGACTTTGTTAATCACACCATTCCAACTGGGTTATGTTTACGTCCTCGGATTTCTGGTCGCCTTTAAAAAATTTTTCTACCCCACCATTCATCTAAAATTGTTTCAGGGCTTTTCAGAAACTCATCTATATATATCTAAATCTTGTTTTGTGGATCCAATCACGTTTACTAATAACACTTGATTACTCACTCCCGGAAAATAGCAAAGCAATTCATAATTCGTTCACGCTACACAAAGCGGCATACTTCAATGTATTTATTTATCGCTACTACTTTAGATAATTGGTACAGTAATACCCGCAAATATAACTAGACTTTATTACCTTATCTATCTTCTGTAAATGCACTAAAGCATAATAACTTGTATCGTAGCACGTATTCTGCTTGAAGTATGGTATAACAGCAAAAAATAAAGAGCAAAACTGTTTAAAGTATCGAATAATATCAAAAATATAAGAGAGCGAAACTTCTATAAACACGGGTTTATATAATGGCCCGCTTGCACGTCGAATTTGTCCCGCCACGGACAATTTTTAGAATTTCGCATTCTCTCTTCCCTTTTCGACAGTCCGGCACAGCGATTCTACTAAAATTTTGCACTCATACCAGTTAAATCTAAGAAATTTTCACACGTCGCGCAACGCGTCTGCGAACAACTAATTAATTTTATATAGAAATTGTTGTTTCCACCTCTCATATCTGCATCTTATTTCAACCAATCGTAAAGCTAGTGACGCTTCTCAAATCCGGCTTTTTATTATCTGTGTCTCTGTTTTACCTGTTTTATCCGTCTCTTCCTAACCTGGTCTTAGTGGTACAAATCGATATTCTTGACTATCGGCTGTGTAAAATCCACGTGGACTCGCGACGTGACTTACTTGAGTTAAATAACCCCTCATCTAGCCTTTTTCGTTAATATAAGCTACGGTTTATCCGACCGTTTGCAATATACGCAGAATTTTCATGTTTATCCAAACAAATTAAACAGAACTCGACATTTAAAAATACGCAGGTGTTCAATCGTAACATTTTAAATAACACTTCTACGATTTGAATATTCCACGTATTCTAACCCTCTTGATATATTTGTATGCTAGCAACGCGTCTCATATTTGGTATTATTGGGTTTTTAAAAGCTTTTATGCATATTATACCTCACTAATCGTTCAATTAACTCTAATTAAAATAATAATAAATGGCATTGACTTCTACCCTTTAATTTTTAGAGAATACTAATTAAATATTAATTATTATTTGTACACTTTGTTTAATACTCGCTACTTAAAAATTGAATTAATTAATATAAATTTCGCACGTAATTTCTATTTGTTTCTTTATACAGGGTGATTAAAATTATTTGATGTTGTTAATTAATTTTCTACCCTGGTCTAAATTTGAGTAATATATATATATATATATATATATATATATATATAATGTCACAGGAGAAAAAACTTTTTCCGCATGCGCTGAAGGGCCGTAATTCAAAGTTAAAACTAATACTAACTATGTACATATAGGAGTACGCATTTGTAGAATAAATACATGAAATTTTTATTTATAATATAACGTCGCTATTGATAATATTTTACCAATACTAATAGAAAGTTGAACCAAGAAGATAACCGCAAACTTGACAAGTATCACTAGAATGAACAGTATAAAATTTGTTCAAATATAGTAACAACACACTAAAATTTGTGGACCAATCCTAGATAGGCTGCTCGTTTCGTAGTGTCGTGGAATAAAACGACTCCCTTGTAATAGGTTTAATTATATTTACCCCTTAATTTATGAGGTAGCAACATAAATAAATTCTTTCTGCTGTAACTATAAATAGGTAGTAGCCTGTCGTGTAGATTACAAGGTTAAAATAACAGCGGTAATACAGTACAATACAGTACAATTTGTAAACTGCAAATTAGCTTACCATATGAGAAGATAATCGCTCCAAAGAAACTTACAGCGTCAACTTCATCATGTGCACATCCGACAGAAAACATCTATAGTAAGACCATGACGAACAAGGAATTTGCTTTTGTAGAAACATGAATATTGCTCGTTATATAGCTTTTGCAAAAGAACGAGAATGTTCTTTTATCACAAGCAAAGTCTAATTCAACACCTTATTAAAACAGGCGTGTGTAGAATTCATAGCAAGTCTTTATCAATTGATAAAGCCAATCAACATTTCGAAGAGCTGAATGCAATTACGTAATGTAAGAAAACCAATACAAAGTATATTAATACGGCTTTTTATTAAACAAGATACGAACTGCAATCAATTCTAATAATAACTTGTTGAAGTACACAATCTCTACAGTAACTTATCATATACGAGGTCGTATTTAAATATAAAGAGCGAAATCTATACAAATAGATACTTGAATAAAGTACTGTATAAACGACTACGCCTTTGGTGGCGCACGTAACAAATTCTTTATGCACAATACCCTAACTGTCAAAAAAGCAAATCAGCATTATTTTGATTTTGAATTTTCTCATTTGAGCTTTTTTCAGTCGCGGAGATGTTTCAGTGAGCCACTTCGCACTTTGCCGTTTTACCTCAGGATCATACTAAAAAATACAGGATCCGTCACCTGTGATTATACGACTGAATCATTCGAGGCCATTGGCAATCCTTTAAAGAATATCAACGCATACGTTTCTTCAATTGTTCTTCTACTCAGTTTTTCGGTACCATTTTAGCACAAATCTTTCGCATTTGCAAATCTTTGGTCAAAATTTTATGTACGGCGAAAGTGTTTAAGTTTAACAGGTCACCCATCATCCTTATTCTTAAACATCCGTCTGATTTCACAACATTACGCACACGTTCGACATTTTCGTCGGTTTTTGACGTTGAAAGTCTTACTGAGCGAGGTTCATCTTCAACTTGTTCTCGTCTTTCCAAAAATGATTTGTGCCAACGAAAAACTTCTGCTATTGATAAGGAATGTGCCCCATGCGCCTGTTTTAACTTTTCAAATGTCGCATTTACGGATTCCCCAAGCTTAACACAAAACTTGATGGCATAACGTTGCTCTAAATTACGCTGTTTCATTTTCGTAACACACAACAAAAACACAACTTTACTAATAGTACTTTTAAAAATTACGTGCTGCTTGTACGAATCTAAAAATCGGACTGAGCATCTGGAAAGGATGTACGCACAGGTCTAGACAAGTAAAACAACACAGCGTTGACAGATCGTTCGCAGTGTTGTCAGTCTTATTACTTTGCTCACAAACCTTGTAGACTAATACAATCGTTTCGGTTTATAACAAATGCAAAATCCACTTACTATACGATACGTAAATTCTAATCATTTTAGTTATTAATCTCCAAATGTTTCCTTCACAAATAGAAAATTTATTTTGATATCGCTTCTTATCATGCGAATGTTTGTTTTTGCTGAATGAATTACGTGACCTTCTCCTTGTAGTTCGATATATTGAGAATTGATGCAACTTTTCAGTAAAGTAAAAGAGCCGTATTATTAATTATTTTTGCCTAGATACTGCATGAATGATATGAGTTAAATATCCATCCATTTAACTAACATAAAGCGCAGCCTTATACACCGAGTGTTCTTAAAGAATGTTTACACATTTATAAATAATTATTGCAAATTAGAATTTTGTCCTCATTGATCAAGGTGACGTTTTTCCTCATAATTTTCCCTTCAAATTAAACTGTAAAATTTTGAACATTAGGAAAAGTTTTATTATTTTAGTTTCTTTTACTAGCCAAAATAATGCGTCGAAGATTCTTCTATAATATCCTACTCTAATATATTCTCTATTTTACAATCAATTTGCTCCTTAATTCTACACGAACAATTTTTTCTCAACTTCACCAAAATAATTCATTTCTTAACTTCACCATACCATTTAAACTCAACCTCACTAGGAGAATCTGCTGTTTTGAATCATCAGAACAATTAATTAGATCCAATTTAGTTATCACAACTGCATTTTCAATATAATAAATGCCTTTATTGATGCTTCATTCATTATCCCACCCGATATTAACAATAATCCCCAATTATAACAGTTCTGTCCTCGGCATAACTCTTTACTTTTAATTAATCTATAGGATCCATCAACAATTATACACTGTAACTTGAGCCCTGACACAATCAAAACTTCATGCTGCCCTATAACTCTCCGTGTTCTTAAATTCAAAATTGACATACTGTTAATTGTAAGATATTTTATAAATTATTTTTCCTTAAAGGTATCATATTTTCTATTTTATGTTACTTTATAAAATTTTCTGTAATCAAGCCGGCCTTTACCTCTGTATCAAGTAATATTTTAATCCCATTAATTTCAATAATTAAATTTACAATCGTCAAAACATTGTCCTATCAGTTTCCAATCACATTTTCATTGATCGTTCTTGTTTTGTGCCTCTAGTGACTATCCTGTTTGTGCGTTTCCTTTGTCCTGTATCACAGGCATCGTTAACTTTACCCATTAATAAACTATCCTTAATCATGGATCGTTTATTAACTCCAGAAACATTTAAAAATTTTCTGTTTTAATTCTAAATGCGTGTTTATTTTCGTCTACACTAACACAAACCAAATTTTCACGTTGGCTTTCGCATTGATCTATTCACTTTTAATTTATGTTGCTCAACCCTGACGGTTGCAATATCAACTTTTAAATTATTTAAAATAATTTTTTGTTTGATTTTTATATCTTCATAAAATTTTGAGAATTGTTTTGAAGGGACAACATTACTATCATACCAAAAGTTATCTCCCTGAATGTCACCAGCTTTCTTCTTTAAATTGTCTATTTTTACTTTTGTTATATCATTTTATTTAATACTATTATACTTTGTTTTATTTCACTAAATTCCGGCCTCATGTTTAGCTTACTTTCTTCTACAGTTTCCTTTTTCTACTTTGTCATACTTGAGTTAACTACTTCCCGAACCCCTTCGCTAAGTTTTATCATTGTATTATGCACATTTGCATCGACAGTTTTTAAAGATTTTCTACGGTATTATTAATATCATCCAACCTCGTATTTATTTCTAGCTCTACTTCCGCCACACTTGAGTTAACCACATCTTGAACTTCCTGCCCAGTAAGGAATGTAAATTTGTCGAATTTATCATTTGTTTGTTTTAATTCCTGTCTAAGTTATTCCCGATTTTGTTTTAATACCTGATTTAATTATTCTTTATCTTTCTTAAATTTCTGATTAAATTCTTTCAGATTTTTCTCAAATTTCTGATTGAATACCTTAAAGTTTTGTTCAAATTCCTAATTAAATTCTTGACGGCATTGTTTTAATTCCGTCTGCATATTTTTTATCAAGTTTATTATGTCTATCATACTTGGTTTTATTTTTTTCTGAAACATAAAATTTTCTTTGTTTGACTATTTAGCTTGTCAATACTTTTCCTTTCTGCATCCGGAATTACAAAACTAACACCAAACCCTATTAGCACCCTTTCTGACTAAAGCAACTTTTTTGTGTTTTTCCTCCTTCCATCGTATCACAAGTTTTCCAAGAAAACTTACAATAAACAAGAATTTTAACTAAATATAACTGATTTACATCTCTAGTCTCTAACCTAATACAAAATCAAGCTTAAATGTTGAATCGAGCTACTTTAGTTGAGTCAGCAATAATTTATCGTGATGTTTGTAAACCCAACCGTTTTGAAGTTCAAGTTAATCATCTTGGATTTTCAAAACCCGAGTTGTCAATTTTATCTCCTGTGATAACGCAGATCTCTCAAAACTAAATTTAAGGATTTACTTCCTCGACTATGTTAGTTTGTAAAGCATTAAAAGTCTCTCCAGCTCGACTACATTAGTATATTAATCTTAACTAAAATTTTTGAGGCACAATATTTATAAATAATAATATTGAAGAAAATATAAATTTGTGCAGTCTGAATCACATAAAAAATATGAAAAGGGTACCAAAGTTTTGACTTATACCCAGAATAAACTTATGTTGATCTTCTAGAGTCAGAGTACTTTAACTACAGTACTTACTATTTTAAAAATATTTTTACAAAGATACTTGTAAAGTTCCCTTTGTTATAGAAATAATTTCCTAATAATTTGCTTTTAAACAAAAAAAGATCTTAAAAATTAATTTGACTTCCCATCTCTGGGGCCTTGAAAAAATTCCTGACTCACTTTTTCTCAACGCTTTACTTCACACAAACTTTCTTCACGACGTGATAATTTCTTTAACAAAATTACACACGAACTTCTCAGCACAAAGCTAAGAAACCAATTTTCAACAAATTCAATTGCAGAAGAATTAACTTTAATAGATTTTAATTAAAGTTGCTTAAAATTTATACTAAGAGCCAAAGTGGTATTTGAACATAATTTAAAGCAGTATTATATACTTTATACTGGTATAGGTAAATTAGCTTTTATGATTCCTATAAAAGTTGGATTTACAGATGCGTCTTATTAGCTCATGTTATCATGCAAAAACTGCTTTTTGTGGATCGCATTAATACGAATAATAAAATAATAAAAAAAACTTCCAATACCTCTGGAATGCCTCCTTATTTCTGCACACCCCGGCTAGCTCTAAAATCTGCTTCCTCCTAGATACTTACCATCCTAAGTTAACTCTTTTTCACATATACAGTCAAATAAAATTACCACTCAAATAATGCAACGAGACGTACAACCTTTTTATTCATACATATTAAAAAGTTTTCATTACCAAAAAAATATTTGCACATTCGTATATACAGCTTCATAAAATGTTACAATCTCAATTCCTAAATCTTTTAAAATTTCATAATTTCTATTTATTTCAACAGTTTTATTTTATACGAGTAGATGGGCCCGTCGTGAAACTCTAAATTGACTTTTATTCTGGTCTATGGTAAGCTCAGTATAAACCCAGTTACACTAAATGCCTAAATACATCGCATCTTTGTTTAAAACAACCTTAAAGACCCGTTTACTCCTTACATCACAATTTTTATGTTATTTATTAACACTTATAAATAATAAATACCAATTGTGCTTTACATATACCCCTTCAAATGAGTTTTTATGATCATAAAATACACCCCCAATATGTCAAATTACTCAAGCACAAATAACAGAACAAACTGTTCAAGCAAAAGCAATAGACATTAATTTCGTTACCTGAAGTAAGCTCTTTCCATCATCACCTCAGAAGATGTTGCCCAAAAACCTCGTCGTTGCATTCATACACTTCGCTGTTATACATAGATCAAACCCATTTCCACTTGCTATCCAAATCTCTACTTGCTAGTTAGCGCTTGAAGTGAGCGGACGTGTTTTGCAGAGCTCCTGACTACAAGGCTACATGTAAGTTTTTATGTAGGATTTATTATTATATTTTAAGCGTTCATATTTAGTGTATTATACTTTTGTTATTGTGTGACGTTAATTTTAATAGAGAGGGCAGTAATAAAAACCAAAAACAAAAATTTAAAACTAATAAATAAATCGCGTTTTAACTTAAAATTTAACTAAAATCCGCGTTTTAAAATAAACCAACTTAAATTTCGGGTTAATAAATCAAAAATCTACTAAATAAATAACCAAAAATAAATTCAAAATAATTTAAAAAAGCGTTCTAATAAATTTATTGAAAAAACCGAGTAAAACGGGCTAAAACAGCGTAAAACCAGCAAATAAATTCGAATTTAAAATCTTTGCCTTTTATTGGAGCAGTGTTTTTGTTTTGTACTTGTTGTTTTGCCGTTTAGCTATACATCTTAGCTTTGAGTTTATTTAGCGTCGCCAGGGCATTTTGATCTGGGATTTGTTTGTCTTTGTTGTTTTGCTATTTGACTTTTCAGCATGGTTGTTCATCGAGATAAGGAGCCGTTGCCAAAAAGAAGAGGGGTAGTCGGTCGGAGTCGGTTAGGGGTGAGCAGTCGGCGGCTGGGTCGGTTGAGAAGGTCGAAGAGAAGGAGCTTGTGGTTGCGGTAGAGAGGCTGGTGTCGCAGTCCGACGGGGAGGTAGGTGCGTCGCAGAGGGAGTCTGGGTCTGCGGTGGTGGAGTCGGAGGGGTCGGCACCCCTTATGTGTGGAGCCGAGCCTGAGTCGCCCGCAACGTCGAGAGGACAGCGTCGTGGGTCGACTGGCAGCAACGGAAGCGTTGCTGCTAGCGACCTAGACGAGCTGGATCTCTTGATGTTCCGTGCGAGGAGGGCGCACGGCTTTATACATAAGCGGGTGCCTGCCACTTCGGCGACCATCACCGTAGACGACAGGAAGGTGATTCGCAACGCCGCGGACGAGTTCCGAGACGTTTCGAATCAGCTATTAGGGATGGTTAGGGTCTCAGGATAGTGCGTGGCGAGGTGAAGGAGGCTGTGGCGGAGGTGGCAGCGGCGCGCACTGAGCAGGTCGTCGTAGGGCAGGGGGGACCAAGGGGTGTAATGTCCTATGCTGGAGCAGTGGTTAGGAAGGCAGCGTCGACGATCGCAGTTCGTCTCGACGCCAACCCAGGGATGAAGGACGACGTCATGGTGATTTTGAAGAGTAAGGTTGACCCGGCCAAGGATGGGTTTGTTGTTGTCGGAGCACGTCGGACGCGTAGGGTTGGCGTTGTTGTCGAGTGTGCTGGTAAGGAGGATTCCAGGCGTTTGCAGTCGACAGTAGATGGGGCTTGTCAGGGTCTTACAGCAAGGACCATCAAGAAGAAGAGGCCGCGCATCGTGCTCCCTGGGGTAGAGAGGGAGATGAAGCAAGAAGAGCACCAGAAGAGGTTGATTGTTCAGAACCCCCGCTTCAGGGGGATTAGGTTCGAGGAGGAGGTGAAGGAGAAGTTCCGGTTTGGTGGAAGGGGACCCAGAGATCCGTTGGCCAGCGTCGTTTTTGAGGTTTCGCCGGCGGCTAGGAGGTGTTTTTTGTCGGAGGCAGTTTGTTTGGGTTGGGGTAGGGTTTGGGCTCGGGATCATTTCTCAATGATCCAGTGCTTCCGTTGCTACGAGTTCGGCAACAGGTCCACAGAGTGTAAGGAGCGGGTGCAGTTTTGCAGTAACTGCTCCGAAGTGGGGCATGAGTTCAAGAGCTTTAGGCGGGCAGTTTCTTGTTGTGTTGTCTGTGCGAGGTCGAACGACAGGGTTGCTAGCGTTAGGGTCGACACTCGTCATAATGCGAAGTCCAGCCAGTGCCCCACGATTCAGCGCTTGAAGACAGTCAGCACCAGAAACATCGACTATGGATCCTAGGCCATTAGATGATGTTTTGAGGAGCTCGAAAATCAAATGCGCGCAGATTAATTTAGGCAAGGGTAAAGGGGCCACCAATAATTTCGTCATAATAATAAAAGAAAATAAAATCGACATCGGGTTCATACAGGAACCGCACCTGTATAGCCACAAAATAACAGGTTTTTGGAGGGGGTTACCGTGTTAAACGCGAATAGCGAACGACTGCGCAGCGGAATAATAATAAATAATGGGACGTGTGCCGGTATTTTACTAAATAATTTGTCTAATGAATTTATAACCACCGCGGAAATAAAAACCGGGACAAACACGTTCTACGTGATAAGTGTGTACTTTCCTCCAGTCGACTCCCGGCGGGAAAATCCTCAAACCGAGGGCTTAATAAATCAAATCGAAGGCAATTTTCGCAAAATTGGAAGGAATAAAAAACTAATAATTGGAGGAGACTTTAATGCTAAGTCGCCGTTATGGGGTAGCCGTATCGAAGACAATAGGGGCTCGCAGGTTGCTGATCTCTTTACGGTGTGGGATCTTAGTGTGATAAACACTAATGATTTACCTACGTTTGAGGGGCATAGAGGCAGCAGTTTTATAGATATTACTGCAGCCTCGCACGAGATGCTAGAAATAATTTATAATTGGGAACTTAGGTCGGACGAGATAACGCTCTCTGACCATAAATTAATTACGTGGGATATCGATGACGAGAAAAAAACAAACGAGCAACTAACTATCTTTCCGTGGTTCTGTAATAAAAAAGCAAATTGGGAGCGGTTTAAAGAAAAATTTGGCGAAAGCATTCCTGCGCTCGAAAACGATTTATTAAACTGCCAAGAGGCAGACGAAATAGAAAAACTCGCGAAAAATTAAACGACGCTGTGGTAGACGCGTCATCGTACTCCATGCCGCGAAAGAAAACATTTAAAGACAGCGTACCCTGGTGGACCCGCGAACTAACCACCAAGCGCGCAGAAACGCGTAACCTAAAACGCCGCTATCAACGCGCCTCGGGAGAAATAAGAGAACAACGGAGACTCGAATATAATCAAAGTAACCGCGAATATAAAATATTAATAGAAGAAACGCGAACAAATAAATTTAAAGAATTCTGCACGCGAAATTCCGAGAAGAAACCTTAGGGTACCGCATACCGCGTAATAAGAGGTAAACAACAGAAAATCGCGCTCGGTAATATAAAGAAAACAAATGGCGAATATACTGAAGGTTTTAAAACCACGGCGGAGTATTTATTAGAGAAATTTTTCCCATCAGATAATCCCGAGGAGGATGAGGGGTTGCACGATTTAGTACGTCGGGAAGCTATTGAGGCGCAAGGAACAGGTGCCGATAAGGCAATCTTAGTTCACGAGGTCGTAAGAGCTCTTAGGAGGATGAACCCTAAGAAGGCACCCGGGCATGACGGAATCACTTCGGACGCAGCTCTGAAGGCGTGCCTGTTAGCCCCGTGTGTATTTGCCGGGTTGTTTAATCTATGTTTAGAGAGGGGCGTATTTCCACGTTGCTGGAAAATCCAGAACGTAAAATTTATCCCTAAACCTAAAAAGGCGGATGCGTCAGATCCGGGCAGCTATCGTCCAATTAGTTTGCTACCGGTGCTGGGGAAAGCTTTGGATCGCGTTATGACTACGCGAGTTGAGCACTTAGTGCGAAACAGCGGTGGTTTTAATAACCGACAGTTCGGTTTTATGGAGGGAAAGTCGACTATCGACGCACTAGAATTCGTTGTCGGGGAAATTAAGCAGCCGAGAGATGCTAAAAAGTACTGTGTTGTTGTTGCTTTGGACATTTCAGGAGCATTTGATGCTGCCTGGTGGCCATTAATCGTTTGCGAGTTAGATCGTAGGGGTTGTCCGCGGAACTTGATGTCGTTAGTGAAGAGCTATTTCTCGGGACGACTGGCACAGGTTGAAATTCCGGGTGAAGTTTTGTCGCGCGAGGTGGAAAGGGGGTGCCCGCAGGGGTCATGCTCTGGTCCCACTTTTTAAAAGTTGTTATATGAGAGCATCTTTAGGGTCAAGTTGCCCGCAGGATGCTCAATCGTTGGATTTGCGGATGACACGCTTTTAATTATCAGATCGCGATTATTAATGGACATGCGAACAAAACCAAACGAGGCGCTAAATAAATTGCACGAATGGTCGGGGGAGGTAAAATTGAAATTTAATACGTCAAAATCGGAAGCACTATATTTCGGGACGAAACCGGGACAGCGACCCCATAGGCTAGAGCTAGGAGGGGAGAAAATCCCGTTCAAAGACGCCATCACGTACCTCGGTGTCAAAATAAACAATAAATTAAATTGGAAAGCGCACGTACAATACGTAAAAAGCAAGGGCGGCGAATTATCAAATAAAACGATGGCGGCGGCGAAAATAAACTGGGGTTTCAGAGGCGAATCGTTGAGGACGGTCTATGCCGGAGCGACAGAGCCGGCATTGCTGTACGCAGCATCTGTATGGGCGGAAGGTTGCAAAGTTCGAGAGATGAGTCAATTGACGAGCGTTCAACGCATTACCGCGGTGAAGGCGGCGCGGGCGTACAGGACCACCTCCACGGAGGCGGTCCTGGTTATCAGTAAGACTCTCCCTATCGAATGTGTCGTTAGGGAGTTTCGGGATAGAAGGTTAGTAGATACCGGAAAAGGACGCGAAATTATCGAAGACATTTGTCTTAGCAATAGGGGGGCAGAGAAAGAGATTGTCGTATCAGAGTTAGGGCACCCGGCCGATATTAGAGGAATCGAGTTTGTCGAAGATGATCAGGACGCGACGGGTATCAGAATTTACACGGACGGTTCACGAATGTATGACGGGCAAGCAGGCGCGGCGTTTGTCGTGTTTAAGCAGGAAAGGGAGGTGTTCCGGTTTCAAACCAAACTCGCGAACTGGAGCTCTATCTTCCAGTGCGAATTGGTAGCCATACGAGAGGCCATCGATTACGTAATAAATCACACAGGCAGAGACGATTATTATATAATCAGCGACAGTAAATCAGCGCTGACGGCATTAACTAACATGAACACCTCGACAGACCTCCAGGCGGACGTCTGGAAAATAGCGCATACAGCGCTCGAGTTTCGACGTTTAAAGTTCTGTTGGGTTAGGTCGCACGATGGTAACCTAGGAAATGATAGGCCTGACGAATGACCTAAAGAGGCCGCGACGGGCGACTTTCGGATATCACATTCGTCGATATCGAGGTCTTTAATTAAAAGAAAGCTGCGCGAAAAATCAATTCGACAATGGGAAGAGAGGTGGAACAACGCTGCCACGGGCAGGTTGACCCACAAATTTATACCGAGCATAGAAGCTAGAGGTAGGATCGAGGTTAAACTCGATTACAAAATGGTGCAGTTGATAACAGGACACGGCGCCCTGAAGGCGTATTTACAAAGGTTCGGTTTAACCAACAGCGACCGCTGCGAATGCGGTGAGGGCGCGGAGAGCGCAGAGCACGTGCTCTTCGAATGCCCGCTTGAGGCGGGAAATTGAGGGTTGACTGATAGCAAACTAGCTATCCTAGGTCTGGCATGGCGAACGAGCCTAGAGGAGTCGGGGAAGTGGTTAACCAGAAGGCGTTCTGGACAGCCTTAAAAGAATTCGCGGGAAGGGTCGCGAGATTAGACAGTGACAACCGCGTGTAAATTCGGTGGGGTTGGTGGAAGGATTGAAAATTTGATTGACTTGATTGACTTGGCGTGAGTAAAGATACGAGCATTGAAATAACCAAAACCTGATTTAAAAAAAAAAATTAAAAAAAAAAATAAAAAAAATTAACATGATAATTATACCCAAATGTCCAATATGCACTGTCTAACTTCATAATTATGCGCGGAAAATCGGGAAATCGGGAATAAATAATAACAAATAAACAATAACAAATAAATCAGAAACCCTAGTTAAATTAAATCAATAAAATAAACAAAGAATAATAGAGTAAAACCGCCCCCCCCCCCGACTTGAAAGTGAAGTGACAGTGATAGTGATTGTGATCCCCCCCAGAACATTTAGTGCATACCCACCAGGACTTTAACAGTGCATATCCAACTCCCCCATAAAGGTAGAAAACCAATAGATATAGGTAGACGACCAGATCTTTGGATGTTGGAGAAATTTATATTGAAGGTAAGAATAAAATTGTGGCGGCTGTACTCGCACGAGCATTGATTTGTGATTTTAAACAGATTTTGAAATAATCTAACAACCGCGTTTTTTGTGTAATGGCGCTAGTCGATATAATGCTCATGCGAGTGCACCTGATAATGTATTTGCTTTTGCTGATTAATGCACTGTTACATGGTTTTGCTTATTCAGAAATTTATTTATATATTTATTATATGTTTATTTACATATTTATATTATATTTATTTTTACACTAATATTTTTTTTTTGCCTGCATTGTATTGTTTTGTGGCTTGATTCGTTTGACGTTCTGTCGCCAATTTTTGGCCGCAGTATATATAGAAGAGAAGATTGTATATATATATATATATATATATATATATATATATATATGCAGATATTTGTGGGTTATAGGTCTCTAATAAATATATACTCTTTTTATACCATCTGAATTTTCGAGTTTATTTTTACTCTTGATCACAGATTTAATATGTGAGATTAAAATTAATTGGCATGTGTATAATAAAACATTTTAAAATTTCTGAACCGAACACTGACTGGCAAATACATATATAAAATTAATATAAAATTAAACGTCTTTACAGAACATGTATGCTGTTTAGGCGTATGTGTTTAGCATACATGTTCTGTAAAGACGTTTAATTTTATATTAATTATATATGTATTGCCAGTCATGTTCGGTTCAGAAAAAAATATTTTATTATACACATGTAATATTAATCTCACATATTAAATCTGTGATCAAAGTAAAATAAACTCGAAAATTCAGATATATAAAATATACTATTAGAGACCTATAACCCAAATATCTGCATAATTATTAAACTTGTAGGTCGTAAAGTCTAGATATAAATATATATATATATATATATATATATATATATATATATATATATATATATACAAATAGAGCTCCTTTTTAGACAATTGGACTAGTCTAATATTTTTAAAATCAATTTCTGTAGTTTTCAAATTGGGATATTGTCGTCCAAAGAATGCTCCGATATTATTTTTGCATCAACTTATTAATATTCTAACGTTTCGGCAAAGGTTGTTGCCTTTATCAAAGATACTACAAAAAAATTGTTAAATGTCAATAAGGTAAAAAATCATTTTAGAATATCACAGTACTTACTTAAAATCTAATGCCAAATAATCAAAAGAACCCCAAACATGGGGATGTTGTTAAAACTTTAAAAACAGCAGACATGTTTGCATTCTCAGACCGTAGTCCTAAGTAAATTTATTTATTAGACTACAACTTAAAATCAAAATTGACCAACTTTATAAACCTTCATCTATACATGCTAGCTGATAATTTTACGTTAAATACCGACGCTTCAGTAGGTGTTGAGTTGGCGTGTTTTAGATTTTCAGAAGTCCTTATTTTCCAAATTTCATCACCCTTAATTAGGGTATTAGGTTAACAAGAATTCGCTTCATTAATTTCGTTTTGCAAATTTTAATACATAACTTCAGGTTGATTGTAAACACCTGCTTCTTGAACATTCAAATTATCGCTTCTTTGAATTCGGCACACAAAAAGAACAGCATTATCAACCCCCCATCAAAATTTACTCAAAATTCTAAAACGTATTGTTATAATTAATTCTCACAAGCTATAAGCTTGAGCTTGCTAACATCCTAATTAAATTATTCTAAAAGAGGTTTTGTGTTGTGTGCTAGTTTGTAGATATGCTATATGATACTAAGATCTATCTCTCTCAGGGTGTAAAACCTGAAACTGCTTTCTGCTTTATTGAACCCTGTTAGCATTAGATTTTCATATAGGAATAAAATATCATACACGTGAAATTTATTTAGTACCTGTGATGTTTTCTGGCAGCATTCTTTGACAATATATATATATATATATATATATATACGTGATAAAGAGGTCACGATAGGTAATTGAAACCCAAAGTTTATTAGTAAAACCCACCCAAACAGACAAAGATGGGAAGAAAATTGAAATTTTCAGATAATTAATTGTACTTATTTGCCATTAAAATAAGCTTTTATTAATTATGTGATTAAATTTCTGTGCATTACATTTATGACAGACTGTGAAAAGATTATAGAACGGATATAAACTTAAAGAGCCAAATTTTAAGTAACTTTATTTCAATCGTTGAAAAACGAGTTTCAATCATTAAGACATAAATACCAAGCCATTTAGTACATCCGCGTTAAAACCATATCAATCTTATTGCATTTGCAAATGATAGCGAAAGCAATTGCAAACTTTAATTATTTATGTCATTAATTCTGTGTGCATAAAGATGCATTAGAAAACGTTTCATTTGACTTACTAACAAATCTGAATTTGTTAAGCATAGGGACGCATTTGTCAGCACTTATTATGTAATTAAGTTTACTTTAAGATCAAACAAATCATTTTTCTAGAATTTACAAATACGCTATCAAATACTAAGAAGTGTTTTAAAAACCATTAAATAGCAAATTATGAATAAACGCTCTATTCAAGGAACTCGCGCAACCATTAAAATGCAATATAATAAAACCGAAGGAAATAAAAACTAATTTATAGTTCTCCAGGTTACTATAAGATAGAATAAAACGCCACCATTAACCTCGTGCATTAGAAAAGAATAAACGGCACGAGTTACGTATCCCCCATATTAAAATGTATATAAATTTAAACACATTTATCATGTTTTAGTAATAGCATATTACAATGTATTAATTGAAGTTTATAATATTAAAGGTTAATCAAAGTTCATATCAGACATCAGAACGGAAGCAACTACTTTGCATCCCAGACGCAAACCGGTTACTGCAGGTGCAGAAACAGTAAACTGCAAATAAAGCAGTCATAATCAAACTTACTTATAATAAGACAATGTATGTTTATCAAGAAGTAGCAGACGGTGAGATCTGCACTTTCCCACGAGATGATGTGAGAGCATGGATTACATAAAAACTGCGAGGAGCCCCTGACGTCAGTTAGTATTCGAACTTCATAACTTTAATATTGTTGGTGGTTCCAGCTACTCACCGTAATTATTAATTATTGATTCATTAGGTTCAAGTACCTTTGTCAATTTTAATTACTTAATGTTTAATGAATATAAACGTTTAAGTTGTTGTAATAGAAATAAGTCATTTTTTGTAATTAAACAATTAAAAATAAATTTGATAGAAAAGTTTTTAGCGACAAAACTTTTATAAAAAGAAGCTGCCAAAGGCCTACCTCGCGTTTTACGATAAAACATAAATCATAAATTTGACACGAATTGGGTCGTTAAAACGCGAAAAATCATGTAAATTCTTACATCAGCGGTGACTAATTTTCTAGGTAGATCCGGAAGAATCTCAAATGTGGCGTATTGAAATTATCTTGTGTATAAAACTGGAACTTGGTTAGAACGATTCATCAGCGTTTAACTCTTTCTTAAGCCAAATAATATGTAAGATTCGCGATTCGTCATTCTTTCCTTAAACCAAACAATGTGTAACATTCGACATTCATCATGCAAGATTTAAAGTGGAATTGAATTAGTGCCTTGTGGATACATCTCTTGCGTCGTTGTGTGAATTTGTTCCCAAAAAACGCTGAACAGAAAATAAAACGTCAATTGTTACTTACGGTAAATAACCTTCGCCGCAATTATGATCAAAAATTAAATAATTTCGACATCCTACTGCCACATCCGGTATCCCATTAGCTACTTCTAGTGTTGTTCTTTCTCCTACTCCTCATGTGAACCCGGATGGATACCATATACTTACCTCCGATTCCGAAGCGGAAGAGAAACCCGAGTCAGTCCCTTCTAAGTGGTGTACTTCCTACATACGTAACACAGTTGCGAAACTTGACCTAAAATTCTCAGAGGATTCAAAGGTACTAACAGTACATAATTTTTTTGAAAGAGTGGAGGAGCTCCGAAGAGCCCGAAATATCACGGAGGTCGAATTATTTGAGTCCGCGTTAGATTTATTTTAGTCCAAAGCGCTTTATTGATTCCAGGGTAACCGCCACCGTTGTTCCGATTGGACATCTTTATCTAGATTTCTGTTATGCCACTTTACACTCCCTGACTATTACCTTCGAATATTTAATGACATCCAAACAAGAACTCAAGACCCGTCTGAAGGTATCATTGAATATTTGCTTGCATGAGTGCAATGTTTCGCGCCATGGTAGTATACCTGCTGATGTCCAACTCGATATAGTTTCTCGCAATCTGTCCCCTATTTATTTAGCTCAGCTGCCTACTGAACATTCTTGGGAAGTGTTAGAGAGCGAATGTTTAAAATTAGAATTATAGAAATTTAGCTTTGACAGTTATGTACTCCCTTATAAAAATAAGCGCTCATATGTAGAACCCAATCTTGCCTATAAACCAAATCCTCCGTTACCTTCTTTGGTCCGGCCACGCAGGTCTAATTTTTTTGAACCACCACAACGCCCACGAGTAGAAATAATCTTTCTTCTATTACTACTTCAACTACCACGAGTAAACAGGTCATCTGTTGGAACTGTGATCAAACGGGACATGTTTCGCCCGAGTGCTCCCACCCGCAGACCCTACACTGTTATGGGTGCGGTTACAAAGGTGTGACCCGACGTGACTGCCCATGTCAATGTGGAAATTCTTTAAACTGTTGCTAGGGTTCTTCGATCGAGGCAAAGATAATATTCTTTCTCTAGCCTTGGATCTCCTCTTTTCTCGCTTTGTGTTAAACTATCTGTGTACTAGTGTCCGTGGCGATTAACGCCCATATTTGTCTATCCAAATCTTTCAGATTCCCTTTACTGGTCTGTTAAACTCTGGAGCCACTCGTACAATCCTTGGTGGTCCTGCTTGGTATCGCTTAAGTTCCTTGAACCTTTCCCTTCATAAGTATGCTTCATTCTTCTGTAGCTATGATGACAACTCAAAATGTAACATTTTAGGTTTTGTCTCCCTTTCCATTACTCTCCAAGATTCCGTTATTATCCTTGACATGTTTGTTATTCCTGACGTCTCCCATCAACTTATTCTCGGCATCGATTTCTGGAAATCGGTGCAGTGCGTATTCGGTTTCTGCTATGACCTATGGACTTTTGCTTCTCCCTCTTTCTCGGCTATCACTACTTCCGTTCCTACCCATATTATTTTCGACCTTTCTCCCGAACAACAACTCCTTCTCTAAACAACCTTCTGGTTTCAGCTGTACCTCCTTAGTACAGCACCACATCTGTACGTCAACCGAGCCCATCAAACAACGATACTATTCCCTCGCCCCTCCTCTCATTAAGGTTGCCCATTCGGAACTTGACGAGATGTTCCGCCTAGGAGTCGTCGAACCTTCTACGGGTCCATTGTCTAGCCCTATTGTCCTAGTTAAGAAGAAAGACGATTCCTATCGGTTTTGTATCGATTTTCGGAAGGTCAACCAAGTCACACAAAAAGATGCCTATCCTCTCTCTTATATATCTACCATCCTTAACCGGCTCCGCGATGCTCGTTACCTCTCCACCTTAGATATCTGTTTCGCCTATTGGAAAATCCCTCTATCCCCAGAATCCAAGCCCGTCACTGCCTTCACCGTCTCTCATCGAGTTTTATTTCAATTTTGTCGCATGCTCTTCGGCCTTCATAATTCTCCTGCCACCCTCCAAGTTAAAAGATAGACGCTAGTGTGTAAAACTAATTAATATACCCAATTACCTTTTCTTACATCGTTCAAAGGCTTACTATTTCAGTCATACAAATTTCTAGTGCTTATGCTTCTTCCATCTCTTCTATGTCATCATCACTCTCATGAATCATCATTTCTTCCTCTTCTTCATTTTATTATGGGGATATATTTTGGTGGGCTTCTTCGTGACAAATAGTGGTAGATTTTAGTTCTTTAGTTGTTTTGGTATTATGTATTTCTAGCATGGGATTGAAAACTTCCTCGGCTGTTATTACTTTTATTCCTGAAGCTACTTTTGTTTTCTTTACCTTTTCGGGTGGATTGGATAGTTTAACAGTAGATAAAAGTAATTCTTCAAAGGAGTACTTTTTTACTGACGTTATGTCGTTCCCACAGGAAGTAGCTGGTTCAACATTATTTGTTGGTAATTCGCTATTGGTTCGTTCATGTTTTTCACATCTCTTGTATGATAATCAATCATATAGCTCCTTGGATTCCACTTTGGAATTATAAGAAAAATGCCTTCGCTTTTGAAACCGTTCATAATTATTTCAAGGTCTATTTCTTTCCATATTTGACTGACTAATGAACTAAAACGTTTCTTAGGTATTTTTCTTCCTTCATTATACCTCTACCAGTCTACTAAAGCATGGCCCCACTAATTCTTTAATGACTTAAAAATGGCTAAATCTAGCAGCTGCAAAAGATGGGACAAATGAGGAGGTAGTTTTAATATACTAATACTATTATCTTTAAACTATTCTGATTAATTTTTCGTTAACACTTGATTTGTGAACGTCATATATTAACAAAAGTAGACGTTCAGGTCCAAAAATTTCTATTGAGTGTTTCTCAAAGTATTGTAGAAAAATATCTGACTCCATTTAACCATCTTTCGTTGTCGCATAGGTAGTTCCAGGAAATTCTTTTAATGATGATGCCATCCATTCGTACCATATATAAATTGATTTAAACACAATTAAGAGCGGAGCTTTAAACCCATCAGTAATAACTGCCATTAATACAGCTGTATTTTCCTTTTCTGTACGTGCAGTGGTTCGCGACAAAGGTGCTCCTGTTTTTCCCACTATTTTGGTTTTAGATGGGTCTTGACATAAATTAGTTTTATACAAATTCCATATTTGTCGTGGTTTTCCTTTAATGATGATATCTGTAGCAGAACTACATATTGAAGTGTTACACCATAGGTCGTTAATGCGTGAATATTTTACCTTTATTTATTTACTAATTAAATAATTCTCGAAGGACCAATTAAAAGTTTATTATTATAATGGTTGATTAAAAACATTACACTTTTTAGGTAACTTGAAGTTTAATTACATGTAGAAAAACACAACTTGAAGACGCACCTTCAAGTTCAAAGTATAAACATGAACTAACTATACACACACTTTCTTAAGAAACATTTTACCTTAGTCCTGTTCATAAAACCTATTACCTCTCTTAGAAATTCCACAAACCCCTTTGTTAGAAAACATTAAGGTATTACTCATACATTCCTGGTTTACCTGAGACTGACGGCAATAGATTAAAACATGTGATAGGACCCTTTGCAAGTTGAAGGAAGATTGAAAAACTTTCACTGTGTTAGTCATACATTCGGTCTGCTAAATAATATAAACCCTAATTTTAAACTGAAATATTATTTAATGGTTAGATTTTTCGAACATACTGCCCCCCGTTGAAGGCTTGTCTTCAACAAACAATTAATTCCTTAATTCAAAAGATTTTCCTTTGTTGTTGTTTTTTTTATAACTGAAACCTACTAACTAACTAGAGAAACGCAAAAGTTGTGTATTAAACATAGTATCTAAATAACTACTCTACAGAAACATTTTATTTAAACATTATCTATGGAGTTAAATTTCTTCATCAGGAAGACGGCATAATTTTGTAATATTTCTGACAAATACTCCATTTTGAGTTTTAACCTTAACTGCTCGAACTGTATTATCTTGACCACATATTAATTCGATAACTTTAGCCAAAGGCCAATTAAGTGGACGGGTATGTTCTTCCTTGAGTAAAACGATGTCGTTCACCTTTAAATCCTTTGAAGGAGTAAGCCATTTTGACCTATTCTGAAGTTGATTCAAATACTCCTTTACCCACCTTTTCCAAAAATTTTGTTGCACACGAGTGCATTTTTGATATCGTGTTAAACGATTTTCAGAAGTTTCTGATAAATCTTTTTCAGGAAATGCCATAAGGCTACCACCGATTAAGAAATGTCCGGGCGTCAGACAATTAAGATCGTTTGAATCACTGGAAAGAGGTTGAAGAGGTCTTGAATTTAAAACCGCTTCGATTTGGGCTAAGATTGTAGTAAATTCCTCAAACGTGAACCGCGACTCTCCTACTATACGGATTAAATGAAATTTTGTACTTTTTATAGCTGCTTCCCACAGACCTCCCAGTGCGGACTTTTAGGAGGAATGAATTTCCATTCTACTTCCCTAGCTTCTAAGAAATTTTCTACCGAATCAATGTTTGCCCTTTTTTTTGAAAAAATCGGAAACTTCTTTCAATTGGTTTTTTGAACCTAAGAAATTAGTGGCATTGTCGCTATAAATAATTGAGGGATTGCCTCTTCTAGAAATGAAACTTTTTAGGGTTAAAATGAAAGCGTCTGTGGACAGGTTAGATACTAATTCTATATGCACTGCTTTAGAAATCATGCAAATGAACACTGCAATATAGCATTTTGTCGAAGGAGCTCTTCTTAAGTTTAAACTTTTTACAAAAAATGGGCCACCGAAATCCACACCGACCTTGGAAAATGGCCTGGCAGGTTGTAATCTGTCGCGAGGTAAATCGGACATTATTTGTTCACATGTTTTAGCCTTAAATCGATAGCAAACTAAACAGTTTCGGATTATTCTTTTTATTTCTGCAAGGACCTTTAGGGGCCAGTATTTTAAGCGAACGTTCGACAAAGTGGTTTGCGCACCAACGTGTCCTAATCTTAAACGTTCATAATTAATTATTATGTTGGTTACGAAATTCTTTGAGGGTAGCAGAATTGGGTGTTTTTGTGGTAGGGTAAATCTGAGTAAGACAACCTACCTCCTACACGAAGAATACCATTATTATCAAGAAACGGTGACAAATCTAATAATGCCTTATTTGCAATTATTTTATTAGATTGTAGTTTTGAAATCTCTCTAGAAAAGGACTGTTGCTGTATAATCGTAATTATGAGAAGTTCAGCTCTTTGGAGTTCCTCTACCTTTAAGGAACCAGAATAAATTTTTGATTTGTTTTGTAGGTTATTTACAAATCCTAGACAGTAGGCTATCACTCTTTTTAGTTTAATAATTGAAGAAAATTTAAAGATAATGACTTTCCAAAAATTTGAACAAGTGTCTGGTTTAGTTTGTTTCTTTCTTCTGGAACATTGCACACACGGATTTCTTTACAGTAAAACTCGTCTAAGTTTAACTCTGAATTTTTTAGAAATTGTGGCCCTTGCCACCAAAGAACAGATTTTATTATTTCCTGTGGGGTCATTCCCCTCGAAAGAAAATCAGCAGGATTATTTTCGCTCTTAATATGACGCCACCGACAGTTTGACGTTATTCGTTGAATTTCTGAAACTCTATTGGAAACGAAAATTGACCACCTAGAAGGGTGTGCGTTTAGCCAGCAAAGTACAATTTGGGAATCGGTCCACACATTGATGGTAGAAATATTTAATTTATCTCTATAAATCGACAGTATTTTTCTTGTTAAATTTGCTAGTAGCAACGCACCATACAGCTCAAGGCGAGGTAAAGTAATAGTTTTTACCTGAGCAACACGACTTTTTGAAGTTATAATGTTACATGACACGTAATTATTTTTGTAAATAGCACGTACATAAACTGCAGCACCATACGCCTTCAAACTAGCGTCACAAAATCCATGTATTTCGATTTTGCATATTTTGTCTTTAAGGAATAGCAACCTCGGAATTTTTAGCCTTGACAGTATGTGAATGTTCTCTGTGTATTCTAACCACTGATGTGAAAGTTCACTATTCAAATTTTCATCCCAATTTATCTTAGAGAGCCAAATTTTTTGTATTAGAATCTTTGCTATGACTATGACGGGAGAAATTAATCCCAATGGATCAAACATTTGCGCTATTTGAGACAACACTGTACGTTTAGTTATTGAGTGTTCCCTTGAAATTTTTGAAAGTGAAACTGAAAATTGATCCGAATTTGGATCCCAAGAATTACCTAAAACTTTATTAGAAGTGTGATCAACGTTGATCTCTACATGATCTTGAGAAATATTTTTCTTTATTTTGAAATGCTAGTTCATTTAAAATACGGGTCGCTAAATATGGAGCGCTATTTGTACCATATGTTACCGTTAGAAGTTCTAAGCACTTCAACGGTTCTTGTGAAGTGTTGCGCTACAGAATATTCTGGAGAAACGTTTGAGAAGGATTGATTCGGATCATTCTGTACATTTTTTGTATGTCACAGGTTAAAACAAACGTAAAGGTTCGGAAACGACATAGTATGTCAAATAATTCTGGTTGGACAGAAAACCTTTTAAACATTATATCATTTAACGAAACACCTGTGGAGGTTTTCATACTTGCATCGAAGACGACGCGCAATTTTGTTGTGCAACTATCTCCTCTTAATACACAATGGTGGGGAAGAAAATATTTGTTTTCATTGATCCCATTTTTGAAGGACAATGGAATATATCTAGCATGATTTAGTGAAACATACTCATCTATAAAGGCCTTATACTGCTTAAACAAATCAGCATTTTTTTTCAAAACGTTTTTCTAAATTTAAGAACCTCTTTTTTGCCAATGAATAAGAATCGCCCAACTTTAAATGTTCTCTACAATTTTTTAATAGTAAATTTACTTGAAACGAACCATATGGCAATCTTTTAGTACTTTCAAGAAATATTTTTTCAGTTAACTGTTCATCCGGAGTACGAATTTAAGTTTAATTTGGAACTTCTTCTATTTCCTAGAATTTTTGCAACATGTCATTAGGAATGACATCTTGTATAAAGAAACAATTAGTCACCATGGAATTATTTTGCTTAGCCATATGTAATATGGCTTCTTGAGGAATTCGACCACCTACAATATAGCCTAAATTAGTTTCAATTAAACTAAGGAAATTTCTTTGAAGTCTTATTATACCGCCAGTAACTAGACTTCTAGACTCCAAAGAGAAGATCAATTTTTGAAGGAATATGAAAAGTAGGGTCCGCTAACTGAATATTTTGTAGAATTAGAATTTTGTCTCTATTCAACAACAACTGCGGTAAATTGTGTGAAATTCTTTTGAGTACAGAACACGTAATATTGAAACTTATATTTGTCTTTACATTTGATAGAATATTTATGTTCACTATTTTGTTAGATTTTGTAGCTATACCATTAATACCGTTTATTTGAATGCCTCTTTCTTGGGGACTATATTTCAGTTGTTGTACAGCATCTTCAGTAATCAAAGATGTGGTACTGCAAGAATCTAAGACAGCCCTTAGTTGAAAAGGGCAACCAACTATATCCAATACTGTTACCATAGCCGTAGCTAACAGTGCTTCACCCCCAGAAGAAAAGGTTGAAAGAACGACATTTTCTTGGGTAGAGTGTGATCGTTGGAGGAAGTACCGTTACCGTCTGATTTCGAGGAACAGAAATTTCAGTATCGTTTTGTATTCGTTTAGAAAAACCGGAAGAATTGAAAAAACTAGCATTTTGATTTCTTTGATTCGCTTATTCACTGTTAATTTGAGACCTTGTTTGAACAATGTTTGAACCCTTGTTATGAAAATTTTTATTCCATCTCTCTTCATGTAATAGAGTGTGACGTTTACTTTGACATTTAGAACAACCATGGGAACTACATTCATACGTGTAATGATTATATGCCAGACAATTAAAGCACAGTTTATTTGTCTTAACGAAATTTCCTTTTTCTTGATAAGAGAGACCACCAAATTTTGTACATCTATAGATTGTATGATTATTTAAATTACAGAATAAACATTTTTCCTTACTACAACCTGTATATTTCGATTTATTAAAATCATTAGGATGAGAATTTGCACGTTCACTTTGTGAATTTTGTGACATATGAACATAATGGGAACCTTTTTGATTGTGGGGCCTTTTTTGACATTGACCTAAATCAGGAATATTTGAACGTTCTAACACCGAACATTTTTGTTCTAAAAATTTAAAGAACTGGTCTAATGTAGGCCTTGAATTAGGAGGAATATCAAAATCAAATGCCTTTCTCGTTTGACTGTCTAATTTTTGGGAAAAGATGTACACTAGTATTGGTTATTGGGATTAAGGAGATGATATAAATATGCTAATTACAGGGAAGGACCAATTGCTTTTTTGTAGCAATACCGATTGGCGGTGGAGCGGTTATGTAATAACTAAAAACAACTACACCAAACTACTGAATAAAGGGTATAAATACCTTAAAGCCTGTGCCGCTGTGGGCAATAAACGTTCACACACAAAAGCTTGCGGACAACCAAGAACACGCTCGTGCGGGTGATGGTGTCGCTTCCAAAAGCTCTCACACGACCGTCTTTTGTAACGGTTCGAATGCAACTGTGTTCACGCACTTCCACTGTCGGTATATAATGTTTCACTGAAAACTGTAGGATACCCGCACAAAGTATTTATTGTCACCAATTCCAATAAATGTTCGATGATGACGTAACATACCGCCCACCAAATTCATAGAATTTTGAAAAGGAGGGAAGTAGGTTGGGTGAAGGAAATCACATGGGATTTGACCTTGCTAGGAAAACAGGTAACGAAAGATAGGGTGGTACACTACAGCGAGCGATATCACCAACTATGCAAAATAAAAAAAAATATATGTAAATAAACAAATATTTAAAAATAATATACTACCATACATGTAAGAAATGTGTATATACATCTAAACATAAAACAAAATTAAAATACCGGTAGCGGTGCTAGTTTGACCAAAGGTCGTTTTAATGTGCCATGTGCAGTTTTGATCTCAGCGACACGTATAATACCGTCCGCACCGGGAAAGGTATTAATGATACGACCAAACTTCCATTGAAGTGGAGAAAGCTGGTCGTCCTTGATGAGGACAATAGTGTTCTTTTTAACTTGTCGGACACATACCTTCGAGTGCCATTTAACTTTCTGATTCAGAGTATGTAAGTACTCATGGCTCCAGCGAGCCCAAAAATCTTGATGGAGTTTTTGCAGGAGTTTCCACCTGCTCTTTAATGATAAAACGTTGGTTGAATGGTCCTCATCTGGTGGTGCAGAAAGAGGCTCCATAGTTAGGAAATGACCTAGTGTTAAGCAACGCAAGTCATTTGGATCCGAACTCAAAGCGCAGAGTGGCCTTGAATTTAAAACAGATTCAATTTGAGTAAGAACTGTGTAAAGTTTCTCAAAGGTAAGTTTTTGTTCGCCAATTACGCGAGCTAGGTGTGTCTTTACCGACTTAACACCGCTTTCACACAAGCCACCGAAGTGAGGGGCGCTAGGTGGATTAAACGACCACTTTATCTTTTCCTGAGGTTACTGCACTATGCAGATAACTCGTAAGCTGACGACAGACACCTACAAAATTAGTTCCGCAATCACTAAATATTTGAGAACAGCGTCCTCGACGTGCTATAAATCGTCGCAAAGCAGCAAGAAACGCGTCTGCCGACAAATCCGAAACAAGTTCAATATGTGCTGCCTTAGTGGCAAAACAAACGAAAATACAAATATAGGCCTTAACAGATTTAGAGCCCCGTAGGCGGTTAGCTTTTATTAAAAGAGGGCCAGCAAAATCAACACCAACAATACTGAACGGTTTGATTTGGGTAATACGTGCTGCCGGCAGGTCTCCCATAGGAGGAGTTACCAGGACCGGTTTGGTACGAAAACATCTATGACATGATGATAAATAATTTCTGATTGAATTTTTAATAGAAAGGATCCAGAAATTCTGTTGGATAAGATACGCTGTGGTATTAACACCGGGATGGCAATACCTTTCATGAGTTGACCGAATGATAAGTTCGGTTAATCGGTGCCGCTGAGGCAATAACGCAGGAAACTTTTCGAAATAGGAAAGCGAAGAATGTGTCAAGCGCCCACCTACTCTTAAGATATTTTGTGGATCAACAAATGGAGAAAGTTTTCGCAAGCTTTTAGGTAATTTACGGTTTGCCTTGATCGAAGCTATTTCCTTTGAAAATGTAACACTTTGTACATGCCGAACGATAATCATGAGAGCATTGTGTAATTCAATGTCTGTTAAGGGACCCGCATGACGTTGAGCCATGGGTTTAGAAAATCTATAAATGTAAGCCACGATGCCTTGGATTTTATATAACGATGAAAAGCGACTTAGTAAAATGTCAATGACGTTTGGATCTGTTTGAGCGACAAATGTTAGGATCTTCTTTTCCGTAGTTACCTCAGCAATTGAGGTTGACAATGTTGGTTGAGGCGGCCACGAGTCACTAGGGTAGTGAAGCCATTCAGGCCCCGCCCACCATAGCGAACATGAAATAACCGCGCTTGGCATTAATCCCCGAGATGCAGGATCAGCCGGATTATGCGAAGATTTAATATAAAACCATCGGCTAGGTGCAATGATTTCTTGAATGTGGCTAACACGGTTTGCCACAAAAGTTTTCAACGAAAAGGTGGAGAACGTATCCAAGTGAGAGCGACCGTAGAATCACTCCACGCTGAAACATCGGAGATTTCAATCAAGCCTTGATAAGACCGAATGGTAAAAGAAAGTAAATCGGTTAATAAAACGGCGGCACATAATTCCAAACGTGGAATTGAAATGCGCTTAATTGGAGCTACTTTTGTTTTAGCGGTTACAAATTGTACAGTTATTTCTCCAGTAGTTTGATTTATGAACTGAAAATACACTACCGCTGCATACCCTACCTCGCTAGCATCGCAAAACCCATGCCAATGACAAGTAAAAGGATCCGAAGGGGGTAAACAACGTGGTAACTTTAATGACGATAATAACGGCAATTCTTCTTGATACTGCTGCCATTGAGACGAAATGTCTGCTGGTGGGATGTCATCCCAATTTAAACCTAACATCCACAGATGCTGGATTAGGCGTTTTGCAAAAAGTGTTAGTGGTGCTAAAAATACTAATGGATCATATATTCTGGCAACTTGTGAAAGTATGTTGCGCTTTGTACATATTGGGTTTAATGGTTTAACCCGAAATGAGAAAATATCTTCTGTAGGTCACCATTGAAGACCTAATATTTTTATTGATTCGTCAGAATCGAAATCGAGAGAAGTATATTGGCAAAAATCTGAGGGAATGCCTTCCAAAATAGAAACTGAATTAGAACTCCATTTTCGAAGTTCAAAACCAGCCAAAAGTAAAAGTCGGATAAGTTGATCTTTAATTTCGCGGGCCGATTGTATAGAATCTCCACCGGCGACGAAATCATCAATATATAGATTTGACCGTATAGCCTCAGCGGCTAACGGAAACCTTTTGCCTTCGTCAATGGCTAATTGCTGAAGAGTCTTTAATGCTAGATAAGGCGATGATTTAATACCATAGGTCACTGTATTAAGCTGATAAGTCTGAATGGGTTTTTCTGCGGAGAACCGCCAAACAATTAATTGAAACTTTCGATGTTTTTCGGTAACCAAAATTTGTCGATACATTTGGCGAACATCACAAGTAAATACGAAACGATGAGTACAAAATTTCAGTAAGATTGACGAAATGTCGTTTTGGAGACTAGGTCCAGCCAATTGAGTGTCATTAAGTGACACGTTGTTTTTAGCCTTTGCAGAGGCGTCAAAACCACACGAATTTTAGAAGTATGACCTTCCTCTTTAAACACAGGGTGATGGGGTAAAAAATAATTATCGTTCCCAACGGGAGGAGAATCGAGTAATGCCATATGACCCGCATCAAGATAGTCCTGCATGAAATTGTTGTATTGGGCGCGTAGCTCCGGTTGAGCATGCAATTTGCGCTCCAACGAAAATAGTCTTTTTAGCCATGTCAAAGGAATTATCAAAACGGGCAAAGTATCGTTGAACGGTAACGCAACAATAAAACGACCGCTAGGGTCACGAGAAAACGTGTTTTCAAAAATCAAATCTGCCTTTTCTTCTTCTGGAGAAGTATAAGGCTTGGATGGCAACTCTTCTATCTCCCAAAACCGCCTTAGGGTCTGGTCGATAGGATTTTCTACAGAAGTAAAAAATGCTTGGACAGTATCAGACCGCAAGCTTTTTGTGGGACCAATAATAGTCCAACCAAAAATTGTATTTATGGCGGCAGGCTGAAGAAACTTGCCATGTATAACACCGCCATTGATGATGAACGAATAAACATCTGCTCCGAGGAGCATGTCAATGGTTCCTGGAGAGTTCCAGGTCGGATCTGCAAAGTGCAGGCCGCATAAGTGTTCCCAATTATTAGGCACTTCAACGCTGGGTAATTTGCCAGATATTGACGAAAGCACAAATTTGTGACTTCTAGAGATTTTTCAGAGTCTAACATAGAGCGAATGGTGCAGCTGACGGCACCCCTATTGACTGCTGAAGTTGTCTGTCCAAGTCCATAAATCGGAACTTGAGAACGTATGCGTGGAAGCCAAAGTTTGCTCACGCAATCGTCTCGAATAAAGCTAGCTTGAGAGCCAGGGTCTAAGAGTACCCTGATCGGTTTGTATCTACCAGACCGGTCTTGAACTTCCACAACAGCAGTGGAGAGTAAGACAGTAACCCCAAGATTTGAATTCGTCTGTGAAGACAAAACATTTGCCGGAATAGGAGAGGCTGACTGCGTCCTATTGGCATTTTTATGCATAGGTGTAGCGATCGGTTCAGCTGAACGGCTAGAAGCAGGTTGCGGTTCAAAATGTAGCAAGGTATGATGCGGCTTGGCGCAAGTTCGACAGGAATTATAAGATTTGCATTGCATGGACGCATGGTCTGTTCGTAAGCAATTTAAACAAAGGCGTAAGCGTTTGACAATGTCGAAACGTTCTGTCGGAGTTTTCTTTAGAAACGATTGACATCTATAAATTAAGTGATTGCCTTTGCAAGAAGGACAATGGTGCAAAAATGAATTCTTTGAGTCACTGGAGCTACTTGGTGTGTCCAGTGAAACTACGTTAGAAGAAACTCTTGGTTTAAATTGAAACGCTGAGGATTTCTTAGGCACTGATGTGTGAGATGTATGGACAGTCGTCGAATAAGAAACAGGTGCGGTTGAAGAAAAGGTTTCCAACGCTGCACATTGTTGAGTTAAAAAATATCTCAAATCATCGAAATTAGGTATTTGCTTCGGATCCGATTGGAGTTCGAAGCGTTTTCTAGTGAATGGATCGAGTTTTTCTAAAAGACAATCGACCAGAATAAAGTTCCAATGTTCAGTGGGAAACTTTAAGTTAGTTAGAACAGCAAGGTTCTCTGAAAAACAATCAATAAGTGCCCTAAGTTTCTTAGGGTCTTCTGATTTTAAAGGTGGAAAGTCTTTCATAGCTTTCCAATGCAAAGTTGCCAATAAACGCGGATTGCTAAATCGCTCACGCAAGGCGTTATAGGAAATAATAAAATTATCTCCTGAAATGGGTACCGATTTAATGATTTTCAAAGACTCCCCGCTACAGCAACTGATAAGATGATTTAGCTTTTCGATATTGGACAGCGACGCGTTATTATAGACCAGACTGTCAAATAAATCGATGACAGACGAAAATCCGTTACCTCATTATTAAAAAGTGGGAGCTTTAACGGTAACAATTTTGATCCCGAGCTGCTTGGAGCATTTTCAATGATTTGTGGTGCTTTCATTTCTTGCATCGTTTCGAGATGCAGCAGTATGCAATAATAAGCGGAATCTACTTCCTTCCGTAAAGCGTTGTAATTTAATAATTCTGCCTCGTCACAGGAGGCTAAGACAGCAACTAAAATTGTATTAAAATTTCTGTAAAGGTCATTTACTCCCCTTGTTTGAATAAGGAACAACGGTTTTAAAGTTGGGTCACTCTGTATAGGGTTACTAAGCTCCCACATTTCTATAACGCGTGTTTTAAGCAATTCTAGCTCGGCTACCTGTATTTTCTTGGGAGCCATTCTGAAAGCTATTCTGAAAGCCTACACTATAAAAATGCTTTAAAACGGTAAAGCTCAAATGTGCACTGAGAAATATTAAAATATTATGAGTTGTTCAAGGCACGAAAAGGTAAGATAGCGTATAAACCAATAAATCACGTTTTATGCAATGTGGTCTTAAAACGAGACGTCGAAAACCTACCGGTTTGTCAAACAAAGCGTAAAGATAAGATTTACAGTTCAAAGGCGGCCTTTACATCAAAGCTCACAGGAACGTTTAAACATGTGGCTTAACATATTTGCCGAAACATGCAGCTTTACAACCTTATTACTTCTGCAAATGTATTAAATATTTTACGTTGTAAAACGACTGAAAGGGTTGTATGTGAAAACTAAAGCGCGCAATGGCTTTTAGTGCAAAATAGAAAATTTTATATTAAGGATTTGTTTGTAATTAAAATGCTTGCTGGTTTTAATTACGGCGAAAACACTTAACTTAGTCTAACGAAAGTATGTAGCTAATATTGTACATATTTTAACCCGCTAAATATGGAGCTTGAACACAAATTTAAAGCTAAAATAATTACTTAAAAGCTCGCTGGTGTGCAAAATGATATTTAATTAAGGACATGCGTATAAAACCATAAGACTAGTTAATCCGGATCGTATTAAGGACCAATGGCTTATTGGGATTAAGGAGATGATATAAATATGCTAATTACAGGGAAGGACCAATTGCTTTTTTGTAGCAATACCGATTGGCGGTGGAGCGGTTATGTAATAACTAAAAACAACTACACCAAACTACTGAATAAAGGGTATAAATACCTTAAAGCCTGTGCCGCTGTGGGCAATAAACGTTCACACACAAAAGCTTGCGGACAACCAAGAACACGCTCGTCCGGGTGATGGTGTCGCTTCCAAAAGCTCTCGCACGACCGTCTTTTGTAACGGTTCGAATGCAACTGTGTTCACGCACTTCCACTGTCGGTATATAATGTTTCACTGAAAACTGTAGGATACCCGCACAAAGTATTTATTGTCACCAATTCCAATAAATGTTCGATGATGACGTAACAAGTATCAAATCCCAATCTTTAACATTTACTTTCAAATTTTTTAACACTTCTAAGTTTTGTTTTAAAAAGGTAATAAAAGTTCTAAGGGAACCTGCATCTGTTTTACTCAAGGAATTTACATCCAACATTTTTTTTATACGAGCATAGATTATGTTCAATTGATTTTCATATCTACTCTTTAGTGAATCCAAAGCTACTTTGAAGTTATCACTAGTTAATTGTAGATTAGCAATTAGACTCAGGGGCTCGTCTACTAAATAGGATTTGAGATAGATTAATTTTTCCACGTCAGTTAACATTGAATCCTTTATTATTAAATTTTCAAAAAGCTCAATAAATGAATTCCAACCTGTCGGATCCCCAAAAAAGTGTGGAATTTTTAATTGTGGTTTATTTACATTTGAAATTCCTGTAAGTGGTTTAGTAGAATTAGGACTTTGGTTCACAATTGTTTGAAATGAATGAATTTTTTCTTGAAAAAGCGTTAAAAGCGAACAATATTTATCTTGAACACCATCCTAATCAGGTGATTGTGATTCATCTATCACTTTAATTTCATCTTGAATTAAATTGTATTTGTTAAAAGCTTTAGTTGAAAATTCTAGTTTTGTTTTAAATGTAAATATTTTCTCCTCTGATTCACAATTACTTGTAAACCAGTTTTCAGTCACAGTAATTTTTCTCTTTTCAACAGACCTTTGTTTAACTAAAGCTTCCATCTTACACTCAATTGTTAGAGCAAAAATTATTAAATGCAAATTTTACTACAACTATAAATCAACCTACTTTGAATCTAACTTAAACCTTTAAGTAAGAACAGGCTGAATTAAACAAATTTCGTGAATACAGTATTAAAAAGGAACAATAATCAATTTATAACCTTAATGAATGTTTAAATCTTACCTTTAATCTCCGCAACGAACTTCTTATTCTTGAAAAACTAATTCACTTTCACTTGAAATTACACTTTCAGGAACTTTGAACACTATCAACACTAAATGCTTGCATCTATACTAGAACTGGAAACTTTCTTTACCTTTTATTTTAATGGAATTGAACTGGAAATTGTTTGATTTTGGAAACTTTTCTTAGAATTTCTTTACCTCCTGGTTCCTTTTAGCATCCGTCTCGAAGTAATCAATTTCAACTATGTAGCAGAAGTACATATTGAAGTGTTATACCATAGGTCGTTAATGCGTGAATATTTTACCTTTATTTATTTACTAATTAAATAATTCTCGAAGGACCAATTAAAAGTTTATTATTATAATGGTTGATTAAAAACATTACATTTTTTAGGTAACTTGAAGTTTAATTTCATGTAGAAAAACACAACTTGAAGACGCACCTTCAAGTTCAAAGTATAAACATGAACTAACTATACACACACTTTCTTAAGAAACATTTTACTTTAGTCCTGTTCATAAAACCCATTACCTCTCTTAGAAATTCCACAAACCCCTTTGTTAGAAAACATTAAGGTATTACTCATACATTCCTGGTTTACCTGAGACTGACGGCAATAGATTAAAACATGTGATAGGACCTTTTGCAAGTTGAAGGAAGATTGAAAAACTTTCACTGTGTTAGTCATACATTCGGTCTGCTAAATAATATGAACCCTAATTTTAAACTGAAATATTATTTAATGGTTCGATTTCTCGAACAATATCTAACAATTTTTTTAAGATACCAAAATGTCTTATTATAAATGGATCCAAACACTTCTTTCTATTATACTCTATGGATTGTTGGGGTTTTAATCGATAAATTGTGACGCTTAGATAATCCAAGAAACCACTCCTCACCCGAATGCTCATTTTTAAAAGTTGTCGTTATGTTGCTTCTAATAACATAATTCCCAACAATATTAAAAATATCATACAGCGTTAATCTCCAACCCCATTTTTCTATTGTTATGAAGCAGTCTGAAAGTCTCGCTTCTTTATCATAAGAAATTGTTGTTCCTTTGCCCATAGTTGAGCTTTTTAAACCTCTAACTCCTTTTTGGTAGTAACTAAGAGTCATTTGTGGGATATTATATTTCTTGTTAACCTTATACTGCGTTATTATACCTCTTGAAATTTTATGTAATGCCCTTTTCAAAGTGTCATCAATGTATGTACTCCCTTTTTGTTGTTTTGCGTATGTACTTTCTAACCATTTTCGCCTAAAAATAAACATAAAGTATATAGTATATAATATAAAGTATATAATATAGTATATAGTATAAAGTATATAGTATATAGTATATAGTATATAGTATATAGTATATAGTATATAGTATATAGTATATAGTATATAGTATATAGTATATAGTATATAGTATATAGTATATAGTATATAGTATATAGTATATAGTATATAGTATATAGTATATATATATAGTATATAGTATATAGTATATATATATATATATAGTATATAGTATATAGTATATAGTATATAGTATTATATAGTATATAATGTATATAGTATATAGTATATAGTATATAGTATATAGTATATAGTATATATATATAGTATATATATATAGTATATAGTATATAGTATATAGTATATAGTATATAGTTATATAGTATATAGTATATAGTATATAGTATATAGTATATAGTATATAGTATATAGTATATAGTATATAGTATATAGTATATAGTATATAGTATATAGTATATAGTATATAGTATATAGTATATAGTATATAGTATATAGTATATAGTATATAGTATATAGTATATAGTATATAGTATACTACGCACTTGTCTCTAAGCTTTACAACACACTTGTTCCGTTATGAAGGGTTTCAATGGAGCAAGTGTTTAGCTTTTGACATTTCTGTATTAATTTAAAGTTTAGGAGAAATATTCATTAAAGTAAAACAATTAATACCATACTACGTGTTACACTTCTTACAAGAATTAAAAACAAGTCTTTGGGATAATGACTGACGATTATCTGCTGCTTCTCAAATTGTATCAACTGCCAAAACACGCTGTCGAATGTTTGACAGATTGTCACTTAGCTAATATAGATAACTATTACAGTTTGGTAATTTAGATAAGTTACAACATTATCATTAAGTATTATTCCTAGATGTCATTCTTAAAGTATTACATTTTCTGACCAGTCTAAACACTTACCCCGTCTACATACTTACCCCACCTCACCTTAGTACAATATCTAGCCCGAAAAAATTTAACTTTTCGAAGAACAAAATATAAACTCTTCTCAAAAATACCGGTAATTTTTTAAAAGTGATTGAAACCATTTCAAAATTTGATGCAGTAGTGGCCGAACATATCCAATGTATTCAAATAGATGGTAACCGCTTATCCTTTTATTTAGGGAATATAATACAAAATGAAATATTATCAATTACAAGAGGAAACATCAAGAAAGTTATTAAAACCATGTTATACAAAACTAACAACTTTTCAGTTATACTAGACTAGACTTCTGACATGAGTCGTCAGGAACAAATTGCTATTATAGTATGATTAGTATTTTTAGATTATTTGAGCAATAAAAGTTGAAGTCGTGGAACACTTTTTGGGGTTTGGCAGATCAGTTATCTGACGATGCAAAAATATAAGATATATATTCACTTGATTTGGCTGATGAGCTGAAAATGATTAAATCATACGTCCGCTACAAACATAATTCTTTGGAAATTTTAGAATACGTAATATAAATTATTTGGTTTAGAAATTTACAAATTTAACGATAGCTTTGGGAATAATATTAACTTTACCAATAACGATTGCTGAAGGTGAACGATCGTTTTCTAAATTAAAATTAATAAAGGGCTATTTACGATCAACAATGACACAAGAAAGATTGAATAATTTAGCGTTAATTTCAATCGAGTAAGATGTGTGATGGTTCACTAAAAGTACAAGATTTAATAAAAGATTTTGCTCAAAATAAAGCGAGACGAACAACATTTTTGTAAAAAATGTTATAGATATATTATTTTTCTATTTAGTGCTATTTTTTGTTTACTTTTCTTTGCAAAGTTATTAATCTATATATTTTTTTGTGATATACTGTGTTTCAAATAAAGAAATGTAACTTTGCAAATGTGCGTTATTTCACTATTAAAAATATAAATTGTTTGTAGGACGAGAAAATTCTTATTGCACCCTGGCATCAGTATAACCTGGCACGGTCCTGAATATCTGTGTATAGACGATAAAGTACAAAAAGAAGTGTAATATTTCAGTAATGTTTCTCTTTGCCTCAGGCTTTCTCATTTTAAAGAATTTCCAATCTATATAATAAAACAATTAATGCATTTAGTGGACCTATTTTTTACAAGCACTAAGTAAAGACTATCATTCAAATATTTTACGAAAGTACAATACAAAAATTAGTTTACGTGGGTTCAGATTTTAAACTTTCATCATTATCATTCGATTCATGTCCTGATGATAAGTAACCATCCGAATCATCACTATTATCATCAACCCGTATAATTAGATATTGAACCTCGTCTATAGAAATTTCTCGTTCAACATATTCCTTTTCAGTTTTCTCAACATGCAACATATTTTACTCCCCCTGTAACTCCAATATTTTTTATACGTTCTTCTGGCAACTTCCATACATAGTCTAGTTTAAAGGTTACATAACATACAGCGACATGGTTTTTAAGTGATGTCCATATCTTTTGAATAGGGTTTAATTCTGGATGATATGGAGGTAAACACAATACTACACGACCGTGTTTTGCTAGTAGCTGATCAATTATAAATACCCGATGAACACGTTTATTTGTTTTAATTTTGGTATATAATACTGACTTGGTATCAAGATATTTTGTTCCCTCAACCATTTCTGGATATCTGTTTTTTCTCAACTTGAAGTAGGATTAGAATGCACAAGAACATTATGATATGACGCATTGTCTTTCACCAACACTAAAGTTTGTTCCAAATTTGGTAGTAACTTTCCTTGCAGTCATTTTTATAATTGCTGTGATTCATGTTATCGTGATGATCACCAGTTTTCAAACCAGACTTAAATATCAATGCTGCATTCCGTCGTCTTTGACCATAAATCACTTCCCTAATTCAAATTACTCTAAAAAATATTAAAATTAATGAATTATTAAACGTGCATTCATTTGAAGTACCTACATTGCCGAAGAAATGAAATATCAACTACTGTTGAAAAACAAATTTGATGACTCGACTTGATAAAAATTACTAAAATGAAAACTGGAAACTAACTAAGACGTTGACGAAAGCAAAAATGGCAATGACATTTACATACAATTGCGATCAACTGAGTATGTACACTGTTGTCATAGCAAATTTTTACAGATTAAAAATTGTGAACCTACTAGTATTTACAGGTAAAAACAAGTATAAACTCTGGTATTATCTATTGGTCTGAATTTATTTCGTAAATTTATGCATTTATAGACATTGTCAGCGTAAACGGGGACTTTCAAAACAATATTTTATTTTACACAATAAATGGAGTATTTGTGACAACGTATTAAAACTACAAAACTGGCCTGATGTTTGTAGGTCGTACTATTGTGTGCAGAATTTTGACGTTTAAAGTATATTTGAACCTATTGCGCATATAACGTTATCTGCCATCCGATAATAATTCTACTATACTAAGAAACGAGCAAAATTTTAGTAATATACCATCATATTATTATCACTAATAATGCGTTGCTGCTCATCTATTTTTTATATATTCAGCTAGCCTATTAAGCATAATTAATACAATCAAATCATTGTTAGCCTATAGTACGCTATTCGAAGCTTTTAACATACGCTGTTGAAAAACCTCTACACCGTTTGGTGGTGGTACATATTACTCATCCTATGCCCTATACATGTTCCACGAGTAAGAAGTCCGGCGAAAGAGTAGACCATGTAAGCCTGTTAACAATAGCATTATCTGGAAACTCTATAGTAACTCTGAAGGTATGTAAACTGTGCATTATCCTGCTAAAAAATAGGATTTACCAGTTCTAAATGACGTGGTATCAGTATCGGTGATAACATGTCATTAACGTATCCAATCACATTTGACGTCCTTGGAATAACTAAAAGTGAAGATCTGCTTCCATATCAAAAACCTCCCAATACCATTACATATTGAGTAAAAGACATATGTAGGTGCATAGAAAACTGCAAGTTTTCTTTCTCCGTAAGGTCTGTTGACCATTCTGCAACAATCATGGGTCCATAGACAAAATTGGGATTCATCATTCCGGTGCAATCTTCCACTACACCCTTGTAGCCATGCGATGTTATGGCCTAGAATTGAAGAGCGCAAAGTAATAACCAGATCTAAATTCAGAAGATCGGCATTTTGAATATACAAATCATATTGATTAGTGGGAGCTCTTTACCTATCACAAATTTCCCTACTAACAAAAACTGGTCGCAAAAACCATAAAACGAAAAGTATCATCTTTACGAATAGCAATGCGTCTGGGACGACCAGACCGTTAAACGTTTTTGTTTTTCATTATTTTCTGTTCATCTTCGCCAACATAGAGCAATTTCGACAGTGCGTCCTTAACGACTAGAAACATCAAGAATGAATAGTTCGGCTTATCGTAGACCGATTAGCTTACCAAGTTCAAACTTGCTTGGTTGATTCGTACATTGTTGAATACGATGCATTCTTTTACGCCCTAATAAGACTAATTAAAACAAGTATGCGTTATACTGAAACTTAAGTCAATTAATAACAAAGGAAGAAACAAAACATTGTCTATGCTAGCTTGATTCCTCCATTCAATTAATAACAAAGGAAGAATTAAAACATTGTCTATGCTAGCTTGATTCATCCATGGGATGCTTAATATAATAGCTGAATACGAGAGAACTAGAGGAGCGATGCATTATAGATATTAATTTTATGATTGAACATATCTTAAATTTTGATCGCTTCGTAGTAGGAGTACAACACATATATCATGAGTTATAATAAAATTTACTAATGTATAATGGGTGTTAATTTATTTATGGTGGTTAGCTAGTATTTATGTGACAGTTTTATAAATCATATCTTAATAAAATATATTCCGTAAGAACAATTAATTGTTCGCCTTTGTAATAAATAAATTGTAGTTACCCTAAAATTCTTCTACTAAAAATAAAAATATAGCATCATGAATGGCATATCCAAAAACATTGACATTAGTTCATCGAGTACATAATGTACCGTAAATACATCGACCTTCAATTCAATGAAAAAGCTTCACCAGACACTCTTTGTCTCTTTGACGTCACAATAACCTCCAGCTAGTGAGTTGCTTTTCAGGTATTTGCACTTGATTTGATATGTACCGTGATGCCATTGAAATTTTTTGCATTCCCTTTTGGGATCGTCTCCATATTGAAATATTTATTCTTAATACTTGTTAATAAACTTTAATTACATACCATTTAAAATTATTCAAACGGATTGCACCTTTACATTTACACACTTCAAACTTAGACCGAAGTTCTAAAACTTAAATACAAAACAAATAGAGAACCAACAAATTTCAATTTTATTATTCCTTTATTATGTATAGGCTAAAAATTTGACGTAATAGACGGACATTTCCGTACGAGAAATGTGCTTTTGGATTATGCAGAAGCCCTGGTTTCCCAGACTTCAAAACGGAAACGTTAATTTGTTTTTTACAACTTGTGTAATTTTTCTATAAATTCGATTCTTTTATTAGTGTGTTGGGTGGACAAACACATTCTTTTAATTAAATATTTTTGTCAATTCTAATATAGAATTTCAGATTGTTTCTATACACGAACCTGTTATCTTACAGGATTGCATTTGAATTTTATTTATTGAATTGACTCGGAAAAATATTGTCTTTCTTATTTCATTAAAATTTACTCGAACAAACTACAGACCTAGGCATGTTTATGTTCCGATTAAATCATGTCATCATCATTAGGTCTTCTGTCCTAAAACTAGTTGGACGATTACCCTCATTGTTTCCTAGTCTGAACCAATCTACACATTTCCCTAAAATTTGCACTGTCTGCATCTATCACTATCTGTGTGCGAAAGTCTGATCTTGGTCTACCTCTACCTCTCTTTTCCTATCTCTGAATGTAGTATATCCCGTACTATTCCCCAGAAATACCTTAGAAAGTAATCCTGTCTTTTTATTTCTCCTATTTTTTCCATTTTCACAGATATCATTATTCCTCTACTATTGCTACAACCTATTTGTTATTAACTTTGTCTGTCCATGCCACCATCCTCGTGCATCTGAAGCACAACATTCCAGAAGGCTTCTATATCTTTCTGTCTGCTTTTCCTACTGCCCTTAAAATGTACTGTGCTGTGCTCCACACTATGCTTTGAACAGTTTTCTTCTTGTATCCATGTTCATTGTCTTTGTACACAGCTGCTGTTCTTTCTTGTTTGATGCAGTTCGGTCACTTTCTTTTGTTTTACAGTTATATACATTATTTCCCCGATATTCAGTGGTATGTAAAGGGGGCGTCGCCGTGGATCAATGTAGTAAGCGTAAGACTACGGATTCCAAGGTCCTGGGTTCAAATCCCGACACGGTCGACTGCTTGAAAAATGGCAGGTGAGCATTTTTCACAAAAATTACGCCCTCGTTACGCACGTTAAAGATCCCTACCTTGCCTGGAACGGCAAGGGTTTGGCAAAATTCTAAATTTCCAGGCAACAAAAAACTCGCCTCCTAGCGAGGGGTGGTAAGCCGCCTTTGGCTGCCAAGTTCCCCAGCACCTGAACCTTTGTCGAATTAATAGTTTTTCTAATTTACTCTTTCACACAATCAACATTAGTTGAAAATATTTCACAACCAACACTTGTAGTTGTTTATAATAATCATCAGATTTAAGAGGACTTAGTTTTTCGTCATTGGGTTTTACATCTTGGAATTGGTTGGATTTGTACCTCAGCTTATTTATGTTCTCTAGCCTACACAGTTCCCTGCAATTCTCATAACAGCCTATATACAGCTCGATTCCCTTCTATTGTTTTCTAATTATATGCCTTATTTCACCGAGATTTAGTGGTATGTGAAGGGGGTTAAGCAGCCCGTGGCTGCCAAGGATCCACCAACACTTAGACACTTGCCGTATTAATAGTTTTCAAGTAAATACTTTCGCACAATTAACGTTAGTTGAGAACATTGCAAAACCAATATCTGTATTTGTTTATAATAGTCACAATGTTTAAGTACAGTTATTACTTTTGTCATTAGTCTTTCCGTTTTGCGACTGGTTGGAAGCGTACCTCCATTGATTTCTATTCTAAGCCAACCTACACATTTCCCTGAAATTCTCACAGCCTACATCTTTCACTATCTGTGTGCTGTAGTCTAACCTAGGTCTACCTCTACTTCTCTTTTTTCCTATTTTTGCTTCTAATATATTCTGCACTATTCCCTCATGTCTTAGTGTGTGTCCTATCATCCCATCTTTCTCATTTTTTACTGTTTTCCACATAGTTCTTTCTTCTCCTACCATTTCTAGTACCTCTTCGTTCTTAACTTTGTCTGTCCATGGTATCTTCATCATATGTCTGTAGCACCACACTTCAAAGGTTTTAACCATTTTCTTGTCTGCTTCTCCTACTGTCTAGGCTTTACAGCCGTACAGTACTGTACTCCACTCATATTTTTTAAGCAATCTTTTCCTTGTTTCTATGTTTGTGGTCTTTGAACACAGTAGTTGCTTTTTCTTGTTAAATGTAGCACGACCTTGTGCTAATCTTTGTTTTATATCTTTTGTGCTTTTCCCAGCTTGCGTTATTTGACTTCCTAGGTAGTAGAAATCCTTAACCCTTGCAAGTTTTCGTTACCTATTTGTATTCTTGTTTTTGATTTATTTTCCCCTCTTTTGCATACTAGAACTTTAGTTTTATTTTTGTTAATTTTTATACCATATCTCTCTGTTACTGTTTCCATTTCATTAAGAGCAGCTTCTAACTCTTCTTTGCTAGATGCTAATATCGCTATATCATCTGCAAATCTAAGCATGTCAATCTTTTGTCTCTGCATATTAATTCCAAATGTCTTCCCGCATTTGACAGTATTTATTGCTTCATCTATGTACATGTTAAAAATAAATGGGGATAAGGCACATCTATGTCTCACCCCTTTCCCAATTTTTATTTCTCTACTGTCTTGCTCTAATTCTATTACCGCTGTTTGCTCTTTGTATAACTAATGTACTATCCGTCTATCCCTAAAGCTCATGCCAATCTTTTTGAGTATTTCGAACATTTTTTTCTATTTTACATTGTCGAATGCTTTTTCCAGATCTACAAACTCAATGTATACGCTTTCCCCCTTCTCTATTATTTTCTTCACTATTACCCTCAGAGTTAAAATAGCCTCCCGTGTTCTCCTGTTTCGCATAAACCCAAACTGATCTTCTCCCAGTATTTCTTCAGCTCGTTTTTCCATTCGTCTTTGTACAATTATAGTTAATATTTTTGAAGCGTGTGCTTATTGTACGAAAATTTTCACATTTATCGGCGCCTCTTTTTTTGGTATAGTTATTATGATGTGACGTTTCAAATCTTTGGGTATCTCACCTGTCTTATACATATAGCTTACAAATCGGAAGAGACGTTCTGTTACTGCTTGTCCAACTGCTTTTAGAGTTTCTGCTTGCACCTTATCTGTCCCCGGCGCCTTACCATTTTTCAGACTCTTTAATGCTAATTCAAACTCATCTCTAGGTACAGGATATCCCAGGTCATCACTTTCAATGCTTGATTCCTGTTCTAATGCAATTAATACCTCTCCTGAATATAAATTCCTTATATATTCCTGCCATCTAGCTACTTTCTCCTCGTTGCACTTTTCATCAATCCATTGTTTTTTACCTTTATTGCATTTGCGAATAATATTCCCATTTTATGGCTTTGTATCTCTGTTTTCCTGTTTCGTTTGATATATTTTTGTATTTTCGTCTTTTTTTTATTAAATTTAGGATATCCTTTGTTATCCATGGTTTCTAATTTTCTTTTTGTGTATACCCCAGAGTATCTCTGGCCGCCATGTCTAAACTGGATTTAATGTTATTCCATTCTGTTTCTATTTCCTTAGTATCAGATATTTTCCCGATATCTTTGAGCAATTCATTTGACCTTTATTCAAATCTTTCGTTGATATCTTTATATTTTAGCTTCTCAAAGTCAAAGTGCCTCTTTCCGTTCCTCCTTTCAGATTTTTCAATTTAAGTGCGGCCTTCATAATTACTATGTTGTGGTCAGTGTCTATATCTGCTTCCGGGTAGCTTCTATAGTCTTTTACTTGATTTCTAAACCGTTGTCTAACAATAATATAATCTATTTGAAATCTTCCTATATCTCCATCTTCCACGTGTATCGTCTTCTAGCATGATGTTGAAATAATGTATTTGTGATGGTTAAGTTGTTCTTGTCGCAAAATTCTACCAGCCTATTTCCCCTGTCATTTCTTGTGCCTAAACCAAATAAACCTACTCTCGCTCCTTCCCTACCCTCACTTACCACTGCATTAAAAATCCCCGGAATTATTAAATTTTCATGTCCTTTTACGTATCTTAATATGTCTTCGATATCTTTGTAGATCGCCTCCACCTCTTCCTCACTGTAGCTAGAGGTGGGCATGTATACTTGTGTTATTACTGTATTTACTCGTTTAGATTCAAATCTAACCATGAGTACTCTTTCGTTCTTTTGTAAGTAGTTTTCTACACGTCGTCCTATCTTTTCTCGCATAACTATCCCCACACCCGAATTTTCTTCCTCGGTTCCTGTATGAATTGCCCTGAAGTCTCCACTCCAAAAATTCCTTGCCTCTGGCCAGCGGACTTTGCTAATTTTTAATATGTCTAGTGCTAACCTATCCATTTCGAGTTTCAGGTTCTCTAACTTACCTACTTGTTTCATACTTCTGACATTCCACGCTCCCACCCGCAGAATGTTCACGAATCTTTTTCTATTCTTTCAGATCACATTCCCCCAAGTAGTCCCCTCCCGGAAATCCCAATGAGGGACTATTTGACCTCCGCAATTTTTTACGCCAGAGGATGCAATCATGTTTAACAATTTCTGTACGCAGTGTACTTGGGAGGTAATGTGGTGGTGTCCCGTTGCCTTCCACATCGCTTTCGCTATTTTGTGCACTGCTATATGCTTAACGCTTATTAAACATTTATTTATATATTTACATAATTATATTTATTTATATTTTATATTTACACTTTATATTTATTTATATATAGCATGTATTATGTGGCTTATTTGTTTTGTTTGACGTTCTGTCGCCATTTTGGTTGCAGTATATATTTGGGAAGGACGAGCAGAATTGCGAAGATTGTAATCATAATGTAAATCAGTTAGGGAACGATAGGGAAAGCTAGGGATGGATTTAAATTAGTTAGCTAGATTTGGATAGTTTTAAGACGACCCTTCAGGTCGCACTGGTAAGCAGAACCGGCGTCTGCTATCCGGTATTACGGATCCCTCCCCCTCTAATTTTTGCTTGTTGATCGGGTACACTCGAAAGTCAGCGCTAGGGATACCATTATTTACAACCCTGTTTTTAGTTTTTGTTTTGTTTTTGTTCCAGTTTTTGTCAGATTTTTAGGTTTGTTAGATTGTTAGAGTTTGTTAGGTTCGTTAGATTTTTAGGTTTGTTAGATTTTTATTTAGTTTTTATTTAGGGTGAATCAACTATGAAGTAAGAATAAATTAGGAGCACGACTATTTTTCGCGTTTAAACCCAATGTAGTACCTCCGGGTGGAGCATTGGGGATGTGGCCGCAAGTATAGCGGCCCTAATTCAAATTATAATGCCTTCCACATCAGTCTTCGAAGTGACCCCCACACTTCGAAGGCGTATATTAGCTGATGCTATTAACCTTAGGTGGCGTAGAGTATGGGCCCGGTACCACTTCTCGATGACCCAGTGTTACCGGTGCTACGAGTACGGCCATCGATCGATGGTATGCAGGGAGAAGGTACAGTAGTGCGGTAACTGTGCCGAGGTCGGGCATGAATTCAAGAATTGCCGGAAGGCAGTCCCCTGCTGTGTGGTTTGCGCCAGGGCAAACGACAGAACTGGCGGTGGCGCGAAGGTCGATACGCGACACGACGCCAAGTCGAGTAGATGCCCCACGATGCAGCGTCTGAAGAACGCAATCACACGAAACATCGATTATGAACTGTGAAGATAAAACAAAGTCCATAAAAAGCAAGAAGATTAAATTCGCGCAACTAAATCTCGGGAAAGGTAAAGGGGCAACAAATAACTGCGTAAAGTTATTCATCGAAAATAATATCGACATCGGGCTTATACAGGAACCGCAAACGCGATTAGTGAACGACCGCGTAGCGGGATAATAATAAATAATGGGACGTGCGCCGGAATTATATTAAATAATTTAACCAACGACTTTTAACGACGGCCGAAATCAAATCAGGGGGGAATGCGTTCTACGTAATAAGCGCGTACCTCCCGCCGGTCGATTCCCGGCGGGAAAATCCCCAAACCGAAGACTTGATAAATCAAGTAGATAATATTATTCGTAAAATCGGCAGGAATAAAAATCTAATCATCGGGGGAGATTTTAATCCCAAGTCGCCACTATGGGGCAGCCCTATCGAAGACGATAGAGGCTCGCAAGTTGCTGATCTTTTTACTGCATGGGACCTTAGTGTGATAAACACTAATTATTCACCTACGTTTGAAGGGCATAGAGGCAACTGTTTTATAGATATTACTGCAGTCTCGCACGAAATGTTAAAAACGATTTGTAATTGGAAATTAAGGTCGGACGAGGAAACGCTCTCTGACCATAAATTAATAACATGGGACGTTGAAACCAAAACAAACGCAAACGAGCAGTTAACTATATTTCCGCGGTTCTGTAATAAAAAAGCAAATTGGGAGCGATTTAAACAAAAATTTGGCGAAAGTATCCCTTTGCTCTAAAATGCCGAGAGACAGACGAAGTAGAAACACTCGAGAAAACATTAAACAACGCGGTGGTAGACGCGTCATCGTATTCCATGCCGCAAAAGAGAACATTTAAAGACAGCATACCCTGGTGAACCCGGGAACTAACCACCAAGCGGGCAGAAACGCGTAACCTAAGGCGCCGCTATCAACGCGCCTCGGGAAATATAAGAGAACAACGGAGAATAGAATATAATCAAAGTTACCGCGAATATAAAATATTAATAGAAGAAACGCGAACGAATAAATTTAAAGAATTCTGCACGCGAAACTCAGAGAAAGAACCCTGGAGAACCGCATACCGCGTAATTAAAGAAAAACAACAAAAAAACGCGCTCAGTAATATAAAGAAAACAAATGGCGAATACACAGAAGGTTTTAAAACCACGGCTGAATAATTACTAGAGAAATTTTTCCCATCGGATAATCCCGAGGGGGATGAAGGGTCGCACGATTTAGTACGTCGGGAAGCTGCAGAGACGCAAGGAACAGGTGCCGATAAGGCAATCCTAGTTCACGAGGTCGTCAGGGCTCTTAGGAGGATGAACCCTAAGAAGGCACCGGGGCATGATGGAATCACTTCAGACGCAGCTCTGCAGGCGTGCCTGTTAGCCCCGTGTGTCTTTGTCGGGTTGTTTAATCTTTTTGTTTAGAAAGGGACGTTTTTCCGCGTTGCTGGAAAATCCAGAACGTAAAATTTATACCCAAACCTAAAAAAGCGGATGCGTCAGATCCGGGCAGCTATCGTCCAATTAGCTTGCTACCGGTGCTGGGGAAAGTTTTAGATCGCGCTATGACTACACGTATTGAACACCCAGTGCGAGACAGCGGCGGTTTTAATAAAAGACAGTTTGGTTTCATGGAGGGCAAGTCGACTATCGACGCGTTAGAGTTCGTTGTCGGAGAAATAAAGCAGGCGAGAGATGCTAAAGAGTACTGTGTCGTTGTTGCTTTGGACATTTCAGGAGCATTTGATGCTGCTTGGTGGCCATTAATCGTTTGCGAGTTAAAGTGTATGGGTTTTCCGCGAAACTTGATGTCCTTGGTCAAGAGTTATTTCTCGGGGCGATTGGCACAGGTTGAAATTCCGGGTGAAGTTCTGTCGCGTCAGGTAGAAAGGGGATGCCCGCAGGGGTCATGTTCTGGTCCCACATTTTGGAAGTTGTTGTATGAGAGCATCTTTAGGGTCAAGTTGCCCGCAGGATGCTCAATCGTTGGGTTTGCGGATGACACGCTTTTAATAGTAAGATCGAGATTGTTAATGGATATGCGCACAAAACCTAACGAGGCGCTTAATAAATTACACGAATGGTCGCAGGCGGTAAAATTAAAATTTAACACGACGAAGTCAGAGGCGCTTTATTTCGGCACGAAACCAGGACAGAGACCTACTAGGCTAGAGCTAGGAGGGAAGAAAATCCCGTTTAAAGATTGTATTACCTACCTCAGCGTCAAGATCGACGATAAATTAAATTGGAAAGCGCACGCACAATACGTAAAAAGTAAGGGCGGCGAAATATCAAATAAAATGATGGCGGCGGCTAAAATAAAGTGGAGTTTCAGAGGCGAATCGCTGAGAACGGTTTATGCCGGAGCAATTGAGCCGGCGATGCTGTACGCAGCTTCTGTATGGGCAGAAGGTTGTAAAGTCAGGGAGGTGCGTCAATTGACGAGCGTACAACGCATAACCGCAGTAAAAGCGGCGAGGGCGTACAGGACCACCTCAGCGGAGGCGGTCCTGGTGATCAGTAGGACTCTCCCTATCAAATATGTCGTTAGGGAGATTAGAGATAGGCGATTATCAAATATAGGAAAAGGGCGCAAAATTATCGAAGATCTTAACCTTGGTAATAGAGAAATTGCAAGAAAGATCGTTGTATCTGTGTTGGGGCACCCGGCTGATATTAGAGGAATCGAGTTTGTCGAAGGTGATAAGGACGCGATGGGTATCAGAATTTATACGGACGGTTCACGTATGGACGATGGGCAAGCAGGCGCGGCGTTTGTCGTGTATAAGCAGGAAAGGGAGGTGTTTCGGTTTCAAACCAAACTCGCGAACTGGAGCACAATTTTCCAGTGCGAATTGGTAGCAATACGAGAGGCTATCGACGTCTGGACGTCGAGGACGACGAGGATAGCGCGTACGGCGCTCGAGTTTCGAGGTTTAAAGTTCTGTTGGGTCAGGTCGCACAATGGTAACGTAAGAAACGATAGGGCTGATGAATTAGCTAAAGAGACCGCGACGGGAGACTTTCGAATATCACATTCGTCGATACCGAAGTCTTTGATTAAAAGAAAGCTGCGTGAAAAGTCAATCCGACAATGGAAAGAGAGGTGGAACAACGCTGCCACGGGCAGGTTGACCCACAAATTCATACCGAGCTTAGAAGCTAGAGGCAAGATCGAGGTAAAACTCGATCATAAAATGGTTCAGTTGACAACAGGGCACGGCGCCCTGAAAGCGTATTTACATAGGTTCGGGTTAACCAACAACGACCGCTGTGAATGCGGTGAGGGCGCGAAAAGCGCAGAGCACGTGCTCTTCGACTGCCCGCTTGAAGCGGCAAATCGAGGGTTGGCTGATACGAAATTAGCTATCGTAGGTCTAGCATAGCCAAAGAGCCTAGAGGAAGTCGAGGAAGTGGCTAACCAGAAGGCGTTTTGGACAGCCTTTAGAGAGTTCGCAGGAAGGCTTGCGAGATTAGACGGTGATAACCGTGTGTAAGTCGAGAGGGGATGGTGGGAGGATTTAAAAATTATAGATTACGACCTGGCATGATTTTGACATGATAAGAGCATTATAAACAAAACCTGCAAAAAAAAAACCCAAAAAAAAACAAAAAAAAACAACAAAAAAGAAAAAAAAAGAAAAAGAAAAAAAAGAAAGAAAACCAATAATAATAATAATTAAATAAGTATACCCAAAACTCTAATATGCACGACGAACACACACTAAAACAATCACTGGCCCACCTTCTACGCGAAGAAAATCGGGAATAAATGAAACTAATAAATAACAACAAACTAAATCAGGAAACCTCGTTAATTTAAATAAGTGTAATAAATAAAGAAATAAAATAGAGTGAAACCGCCATCCCCCCAGAACTTAAAAGTGAAGTGATAGTAATTGTGATCCTCCCCAGAACATTTAGTGCATATCCACCAGGACTTTAACAGTGCATATCCAACTCCTCATAAAGGCAGAAAACCAATAGATATAGGTGGACGACCAGATCTTCGGATGCTGGAGAAAATTATGTTGAAGGTAAGAATAAAATTGTGGCGGCTGTACTCGCATGAGCATGGATTTGTGATTTTAAACAGATTTTGAAATAATCTAACAAGCGCGTTTTTTGTGTAATGGCGCTAGTCGATATAATGCTCATGCGAGTGAACCTATTGCTTTTGCTGATATATGCACTGTTACATGCGTTTGCTTATTCAGAAATTTATTTATATATTTATTATATGTTTATTTATATTGTAGCAATTTTATTTTCCACCTAATATATATAGCCGTATAATCAATCCTTTTATTAAATATTAAATAATATAATACATTATAATGTTATCCAATCCACTTAATTTAATAACATCTATTGTCCAATAAAGAACTAGTATTTAGTTCATGTTAAAAGTTAAATTCTACGGTGACAATATATAAGCTCGTGTTTGGTATCCTTCCTAAAGCCCCCTCTACTCAGGAACCGCAAGGTAACGCTGTTACCAGGCAGCGACAAGCTCGGCCCGCACTTCTAACACAGCTGGGGTTAAAGCAGGTCGAAAGTTGTTCTTAGGAACGATGTCCTTCATTGATTTTTGTTGTTGGAAGCATGCACGATGGAAGATTGCAAGTGTAAGCCATCTTCAAAAATTGTTTTGGATGGTCCATTTTTTTGTTGAAACCAGTCGTGGAAAACGATGAAGTTTTTGTTAAAAGACCGTTAGGAACAGTAAGTGAATTTGTTTCTATAACAATATTAATTAAAAATTTCAGTGTAACTTTGGGAATAATTTAATTTAAAATATATTGCAACGTAAATTATAAATAAGCAACTTTTCTGAATGGTATTCCTGCGAAATTGATGAACACAATTCTATTCTTGTATAATATGGAATCACATATATAATTTATTCAAGTTAATTACAAACAACATTTGCTTTCTTGTGGTGTGAATTACTCCTGGAACATCTGTAAATTGAAACGCAGTGAATGGAGGCCAAGTGACGTGTTTTTCGGGATGCAGCGCAGCTATTTGTTTAAAATGGAAAATTCCGTTGTCAATACATACGTCAACTTTCAAGCAGGTATTTAGGTGCAATTTGGAGTTCTAGTATGTACAAAAAATTATGTTCGTATCTTGTTTGAACTGTCGACGTAGTAACGAGATATATTTTACTTTATCGACTTGTGTTAACTTTGAACAGGTCAAGGACAGACCTCAATTATATTTTTCGTTGTTATACGATATGAATCTGTAATTTGTTCCTACATAATTCTTTTATTAACTCAATGAAACATCAGAAGATGTCACTACTAATTAGATAAAGTAAATTCTTATAACTTTGAACTTTTAGAAATTAAATTTCTACATTTGATATTTTATGAACAATTATCTGTAATTATCTACTGTGAAATTAAGGTAGATCTACCGTAATTAACTTTTTGCTATATATAAGCAATTTATGCTTTGTCAATTTGTTATATAAACCTCACTAAATAGTAATTGGTACGGATATATTCAGTACCATTGTAATTAACTCTTTCTAATTTAAATTAACTTATAAAGGAAGACATATTTTTTGTAGAAAATTACTTTATTGGATACCAAAAAGAATAGATTCTTATTTTCGGACTAAAGACTATCTTTTATTTAAGAGGAATGAAAGTCGATTCTGATTGTATTTAATTATTTTTGAGTTTGAATGCACAAACAGTGCTTTTCTTTGTTTAATTTGTTCACAGGTGCAATGGAGGATTACTAAGGTCAAAGTCGAGCCATAAGGTAAGATACTTCAAGGATTAGGAGGTCTTTGAAAATTATATAGCGGTTATAGGAGAAAGGTTTCCGCATTAGCCTTGTACAAGGGACTTGTATTAGGTCTCCCCAGTATAAAAAAATACGGTGGCGCCTTATTCTTATTACTAGTGGTCGCAATTACACCCCGACCCACAGCTCATTCTCTACCCAGAGCATATAGTTCGACTAGCCGCTTTACCTTTGAGATTTCTTCAACATAGAGCCACCTTTTATCTTAACTTGCCGTGGGCTCCTTTCCTAATTATCGGAAATTCTCGTTAACTAAAAAAAGAATAGTTAAAGGTTACAATATATTTATATTATATTTATATTTATTTTTACACTTATATTTTTGCCTGCATTGTATTGTTTTGTGGCTTGATTCGTTTGACGTTCTGTCGCCAATTTTTGGCCGCAGTAAATATAGAAAAAAAGATTGTATGTATATTATGTCTGTTAGGGAATGATAGGGAACGTTAGGGACAAATGTAGGATAAAACACTTAGATCAGGGAGGACGAATTTGTAAATTTATAGAGCAGGCAAATAGCTGGATTCATTATTAACACTTTTGGCAACTGCTTAGAAAATTTGACTCCATTTTAAATTAGCTAGCTAGATTTGGATAGTTTTAAGTTGACCCTTCAGGTCGCACTGGTAAGCAGAGACGGCGTCTGCTATCCGGTATTACGGATCCCTCTTCCTCTTATTTTTGCTTGTGTCTTGTTGATCGGGCACACTCCAAAGTCAACGCTAGGGATACCATTATTTAAACCCTGTTTTTAGTTTTTATTTTAGTTTGTTAGACTTTTAGTTAGATTTTTATTTAGAGTGGATTAATTATGAAGTTAGAATTAATAAGAAGCACGTTTATTTTTCGCGTTTAAACCCAATGTAGTACCTCCGGGTGGAGCATTGCGGACGTGGCCGCAAGTATAGCGGCCCTAATTCAAATTATAATGCCTTCCACATCGTATGCGGCTCCGTGGCGTAGTGGTTTGTGTGTCTTAGGTTCGAATCCCGACACGGTCCGCCTGAAAAATATTAGGCGAGCATTTTTCACAAAGATACACCCTCGTTCGGATGAGAGGTAAAATGGAGGTCCCATGTGTGAGCGTTGTCACGTACGTTAAAGATCCCTACCTTGCTTGGAACAGCAAGGGTTCGGCAAATTTCCAAATTTTCCAGGCAAAAACAAAACTCGCTTCCTGGCCAATCTAGTACCATCGGATGGAGCATTGAAAAAATCACATATAATGCTTTCCACATCTCAGTAGTGTGTCTTAGAATGTCATACCGACCCCTATGTCTCTGCCACTCTAAGTACCCAAAAAGCTACTGCCCTCTTTCGGAGACCTGTCAGTCTGGTTCCTCACTAAAGACCCCACTAATTTGGTTAAACCTATAGTTCGGCGCTTAAGCTCATTGAAACGCGTAAGCCATTCTACCTGTTCTAGTATTTTAGAACGTCGTCAAGGTGCAGGTCCGTTCAGAATGGTAAATCAAGTAAAGAAAATTTTTTTTTGTTTGCTACTCGGTCGATTCGATAAATGATCCTGAACCATATCTTCTCCAGGGCGAAAATTTAAAGAGTTGTTTCTTTTTAAGATTGTGTTTTATTAAGCTCGTTACCGTATGATATTCTTTTAGGAATAAAATATAAACGCGGATAAGCACAGAAAAAATTTTAATTAATTTTCACATATTTAATAGATAAGCGGTTTTTACTAATTTAGTTACTTATTTTTAAGTGAAATAATTCCGTTATTATCAAATAAATTGATAAATATTTAGATATACAAAAAACAATTAATGGGAAAAACTATTTTAGAAATGAACTTTAATAAATTTTAAATACTAAGAGATATCAATTGTTTACAAAAATATTTACGTAAAGTACATTACTTTTGTAACAAAATAGATTCATACTGCTTTTTGGTCAAAATTAGAAAAATTTGTTGCTAGTCCTTCATATCACACACAAAGCAAAATCAAATTATTGATTGAATAAACGGCCTTTCTATAGTTCCATATTTCGGACAAGTTATTGAGTGTTTGAGTTATTGAGTTATTGAGTTTAAACTTAAATAGGGATGAAATAGACTGCCGAGTCGGCCCCATACCATCATGCGATGTTTCCCATGTATTTTATGTACCTATCCATAAGTATATCTTATCCAGGATGTAAAAATCGCTTCTAATTTATTAATAGTTATTTATTCTAAATTCCATAATGAAAATATATCAAATTATATTATTAAAACGTTTGGTAGACCCTAGACGTCGTCTATGCAATCCCAAAACTAATTTTCTAACGATATCTGTAATACTTCTTCTTTATGGTAAAAAAAATGTGAAAAATAAACAGCTTATATATAGCGTGATCAAAATAATAGGTAACAAAGATAAAATTTTTTTATTATGCATTTTAGAAAAAAAAGTTGTTGGGCAAAAAAGTCCTGCTTTATCTTAAATTAATAACAGCATGTATATTTTCAACATACTCTAGTTCATTACTGAAATTTTTCGGTCCGTCTGTTCAGTCGTTCGCACATTTTTCGAATCTTAATATTTTGATTTTAGTATCTTAAAGAAACCCGGTGGGATAAAAAAAATTTAATAAGCACACATAAATCCAAACATCTCTTTGGGATAAAGAAGTGATTAAAGTTTTAAATTGTAATTGTCTTACATTTGTTGTTGAAGTATTTAAAACTTTTCTTAAATAAATCGAATTTTCTAATTTAAAACTGAAATTTACTAATATATGAAAAATTATGCTTTCACAGATCTCCCAGCTGCCTGGATACACTTTTCAGTTCTTTTACGCATTTCCTGGGTAGTGTTTTTTATCATTTGTGGTGGCATATTCTGACATTTATGAAGCATTTGTTCTATCAACTCGTTTCTTGAATTTGGGAAATGATTGTTAAGCCATTCTCTTACTGGAAATGAAAAATGTGCAGGTGCTCCATCCAGCTGTAGAACCATTTTGTACCTTTTTGTTAGGGACAGATCATCCAGAACTTCTTCAAATTTATTTTCCAAAAAGTGTAAAAACATCGCCCCATTAACATTTCCTTAAAAAAAAAATCCAATTAGGCAATACATCATTAGACTACACCAAACATTGACGCTTTCTGAATATTGATTGCGACACTCGATTATCCAATGAGGGTTCTCTCTACTTCGATGCCTTAAATTTTGGGAACAAACTATCCCGTTAGTGGTAAATGTAGCTTCATCTGTATACATAATTTTATTCAAAAAATTTCTATTTTCTTGCAGTTTTTTAATAAACCATCCACCAAACTCTAAACGTAAATCCCGATTACTTTCTAGTATAGTGTGTATAAATTTCGGTTTGTATGGTTTATACTAGTGCTTTTTCAAAATTTTTTAAACAGTGCCATAACACAAACCTAAATTCCGGCCAATTTGTCTTATTGAAATTTTTGGAATTTCTTCAACAGCTAATAGAACTTGGAATTCGGTTTCGTTATGATTAAGATGATTCAGTATACGTTGCTTCGTAAAAAAAATTAAACTTACGTACTACCTCTGCTACGGTTTTATGACTAATAGTTTTGTTAGGATGATTAAAATTAAATAATTCCTAATCTATATTTGCTCAAATGTTTATTTCTGTGTTGTGTTATACGCGAGTTGACGCTTTTGTTTACATTATGCTTTAACAGGATGATTACGAAATGTTCGATTTGGTTTGGTAAATATTCCTTTTGGTGCTATATTTGTGAACTAACAGTTTGTAGATAAATCTACTTACTGAGGTTTCCAATTTATCTTTCTGTGTAACACACCCCACTCTACGACGTTTTGAGCTAGTACGGTAATGATTTTGGATTTCTATTCTACCCTTCTCTTTTGTTGCCGTATTCGGTGTGAACGATTTTCTGACTTACTTTACTACTTTCTTTCTTGTCTGCACAGAATACCGTAACAAATTATTAAATCATCTAATAGTCATGGTTTTTATGCATCAAACGTAATTGATACTTTTTATACTGGCAATTTCACAAATATTTTCCATTCAAATAAATAACTAAATAATTTTGTTTTTCTCAAATTTTCTTGAAATTATGAAGCCATATGTTTTTCGTATGATGTATATGACCTTTCTATAACCCTTAATTACAAAAATATATATATTATATACATAATAATGTGATTATAGGTTATGGAGAGGTCATATTGCATCATCCAATAAGCATTCCACGTCGTAAATTTGAGAAAATTTGAGAAAATTTGAAAAAATTAAAGTAAATTTGAGAAAAATTGGGACAATTCAAGAAAATTTGAGAAAATACGAGATTATTCTAGAAAATTCGAGAAAATTGGAGAAAATTCATGAAAAAAACAATTATGTAGATATTTATTCGTTTAAAAAACGCATTTTTGAAGTGCCGGTATAAAAAGTATAAATTTATAAAACACCGTAATTATCAGATAATTAATAAGGAGAGGATCGTGTGTTAGATAGTTCGACGTGTAAAAGAAGCGTTTAAAAGAAGTTAGAGTACTAATTGAATAATCAAAAGGGTTTGATCCACATTTTATTATCAATGCCGTGTGTATAAATTACGTGTAAGTGTATAGACATATTCAATAAGATTGTGATTTTGCAATTAATAAAAGGATCGTGTTCAAAGTTCTAGTTTAAAGGTGCACTCAAAAACATTTTAAAAGAAGTTTACATGCAACTTTTTATGTGAAGGCGCGTGTATAATATTTCAATTTTTATGTGGAAAGGGAGTTTTCATTTGATAACAAGCGTACGTTAGTATTTAAACGAAAGCGTATGTAATTAAGTTTTAAATATCAGTTGTATTCTATAAAAAAAATTTACGACTGCATTCCAATTGAAAAAATTGTGTGTCAAAGTAGTGAGAAATGTGTTTATTGGTCTATGTTCTAGAACAATCAAATACTAAAATAAAACATAAAGTGAATGACGTGAATAGCCCTGAGCAACGACAAAATTCATGGAAGCATAAGATCAGGTAACGCAAAGGCAAACTATGGGTAGTTAAAGCAATAACATTCTGAAACGATAAAACAATAAATTCTCGGAAGTTGACACATGTGTATAACCCACTGCTTCTAGACCAATCCAAACAGAAACAACAATCTGATTCACCGAGAAGGATCAAGATGCCTACGTCATAATGGAGGCTCGCTTTATAAAGACAATGAATATTGAATAGAGACTGTCTTAATTAAAACATCACGATGCTAATTATATAATACGTTACATAGTTGAAGTTCTATCTAACATGTACTGTATTTAGTAGTGAAAGTTATGTTTGATGCACAAACATGAATATATTATTTGACGTACTTACTTTCAATGGAAAATAATTAATTAAAATATAATTGAAGCTACCGTAAGAAAGTATTATTAAATGGAATAAAGCATACATGATTAGAGTAGTTTTTTATATGGTATATGGGACAATCTGCATGAAAAAGCTTATCTTGTAAAACGATTTGAACGATTTTTGGAGCATAAAATGATAATTACGTTGTAGAAAAAGACAACAACAAGCAGACATGCAACAGTAAAATACCCATATTTTGTTTGGATTTTTAAAAGGGCTCATATCTTTTGATTAGTTATGTTGTATGATGAGATTTCTCTATTTGCAAGTCCTTTGACTTTAGAGTAATGTGTGTGTAAAAGTCGGTAATTTGATTAGAAGGTTGGCAAGCTTACGGTATATGTTTTTGCCAGTATATAACGAAATAGTTGAACTTGACTGATGCCAGATATGTTCAAATACGGTTTTTACGGGAGAGTATATAAAATTATGCGACTTATTTTGATAAATTTTGAACATAATAAAGAAGATTTAATTAGGGAATCGTTTATGAATAATAATTACCAGATTAAAATCTGCGAATAATCATCATTGTTCTAAAGAGAGATTTTTGGACTCCATTTTCAATATATAGGATTTGTGTAGAATAAGGGAGTAATTATCTAAAAGTTATATATTTTTTTTGAGATATATTGGAAATATTGTTTGCAAAACTAAGCTGTTGTGGAGATTTTAAACTTTACTTTTAGTACATAAGATTTGTGTTGAGGGAAAGTAATAATTTTTATTTATCGATGTTACATTTGTTCGTATGACAAAGGAAATTTTATATCATTATAAATGTGATGTATGATTATAGCAGTGCTATTTGAGGAAATAGTAGAAATAATTAGACAGCAGACAATTTTGCAACTTTCAGCATAAGCAGTTCACAACAATACGTATTGATGTGATAAGGGATCATTTAAAGGTCATTGAGCACAATTCCGTGAACATACAACACACCGAACTTGAGAGAATAAAGAAATTTTGTAAATACTCGTTTTCACTGTAGAAAGAATCTGTATATTATACGATGCGAACACCCTATAATTTTGCAAGTTTCATTTATGCAACGTAACTTAAGTGAAACTTTAAATAATAATAAGATAAAAATTCGGGTTTGAAAATGTTCTTCATACAATATTTGCCATCAAAAAATTCTTTAACGAATTTAATAATAAAGAACGACGTTCGTTTAGTAAATACTATTATACAATAAATCCAAAGCTAGGGTTGAATTTCAAAGTATGTGGCTGTCCTTTTCTCCAAAGTTGCTGGATATTTGCGGATAGTAGAAAATTGACCCCGTATACTTGGATTAATGGCATACAAGATTGGAAAGAACAGAGTAGAAAAATAAGTATACACCAATCATCGACGTTACATTTAGAATTATGTGCTATATATGATACGTGGAAAAGAAGAGCTACACCGTCGATAATGCACTTGAGTCAAAAATTGAAAAAGATGCAAAATTTGGAGACAAATTCTTCACAGACTAATAAACGTTTCTCTTTTTCTTGCTCACCAAATTTTACGTTTAGAAGTCAATCTGAACATGTTGGGAATGGAAATGCAGAGGGTGGTAACTTTTTATCTATAATCAAACTTTTGGCATTGTATGATCCTATTCTAAAAGAGCTTATAGACATGCCCGAAGGCGAAATTAAATACTTAAATCATGCTAATCAAAATAGACTTATTCGTTTAATTTCTGATCGTGCTAAAAACACATTATTAGATGAACTTAAAAAGGCTCCGTTTTTTCACTGATTTTGGACACAACGCCAGATATTTCCAAAATTTATCAGTTAAGTATTGTTAATCGTTATGCCAAAGTTGCTTATGATTTGAGCTGAGCACATAGAAATCTGGTGGCAAAAGAAACATTTGCTGGATTCTTCCCAGTACTTATTCTTTCAGCAACTGGATTAAAAGATGGCATTGTCTTTTTCTAGGAAAACATGGTATAGACTTAAACAAATGCATAGGCCAAGCTTATGATGGTGCATATGTTCTGCCATGTGTTTATAACGGGTTATAAGCAAAAATTGTAAATTTAGAAAAAAATGCCAAATTTGTTGATTGTACAGCTAACAATCTTAATTTAGTTGTGACGAATGCTGTAAAAGGTATTTCTGAGGTGACTGCATTTTTTTGATATCATAGAACACCTTTATAGGTTTTTCATGGGGAACGTTACATGAAAATGATATCCCCTCGCAAACCCTTATGCTGTGATAACGCCTGGCATTGGGCGTCACTAGAAGTGTACTGTGATACAAGTACAGCAAATTTTAAAATTTGTAATTTCTGACATATCTTTCTTTCTAACTTTTCTTTGCATGGCTAAATCAACGGAAGTAATGGAACTTACAACATGAAATCAAACAGCAATATCCTAAAGCATCTATACAGTCCAAAATATTTTCTGTCATACAAAAGAATATAGAACATTTAAGCATAGTTTTTTTCAAACACAAAATTATTCTTAACCAGTACCTATAGACTTAATTATCAAAATGTTCCTCACCTAATCTTGCTTACAATTTACAGAACTAAAATCTCTTCTCTTGCGGATAGTTTACCTGACTTTTATTCCCACGCTTGTTTGACCAAAAAATCCTTAACAGGTAGTTTATTTAAAAGTCAAAGTATTTCGAACTTTGACCAGAAACTTTCTGGTAAATATCTTTACAAAAATTATATGATTAAGACTTATTCCACCTTAAATTCACATGGCAAAAATACTGAAATCTCAGTTGCAAACAAGCAATCTAAAATTTTATACTTATGGTTGTATATTAAAGAGCGTTAAGACAAATCTTCCTTCCTGGTTTTATTTTAAATTGACGTTCAAATCCCAGTTTACAAAATCATCTAAATTTGCCTAAATATCCATTTAGAACATCAATCACCAAAAGTTCATCTTCGATTTAATTAAATTTTAAAGCAACTTCTTGTATCGAAGAATTTTCCGCCTTCATTGTATATTACAAAATCAAATAACTGTGTTTAACAACTTTCGTATTTCAAACTATTTCATATGCAAACTCTGCATGTTAATTTAATGTCCTCACCAACGTTACTTTTATTTGGTTGACGCGAAATTATGACTGAATTATTACTACATTGCCAATCGTGTAAATAGATATAAATCGAATTACTGAAATCGAATGAATCCTTCTTTAATAAAGTTCCAATTTATATATCTTTATCTAATTACTTCATGGTTCCCCCGAGTTTTCTAGTTCCGTATAGAACATAATACACTGTAATGGTGTCAGATTTCTGTGAATTCCAAGGTTAGTATCTCATTAGCGTCCACTCGCTGCGGTCGTTTATCCTTGTCTAACACATAAGGTTAATGGTCGCGTCGCATACTCTCCAACAGTAATTGCGAAAGCTATAACATTAATTCTTAATGATTTTACGATATTTTTTATCACATTTTTATGTGTGCGCTATTCTTAGTATAAATGTTTGTTTACTTAATTAGTTTATACGACTTTGCTTAAAATTTTGATAACGAATTCTTTCCTAATCACTTACATTCAAAAAAACTTTTTACCTAAAATTGAATTTATGTTATACACGCACGGAAGTCATTTTACATGATTAATTAAAGCTTTAATTGCGTTATAATGCAAGCGATTTGCATCTTTATAATTGTAATAAGTAAACATTTGCTTTCACGGTAACTAAAATATGTTTTTTATACACAAAAATATTTATTTTATGCGTGGAAAGTGTATTTTTATAACAAACAAATGGCTTTGTATTTATCTTAGAGTGATTATTTACAAGCATGGGATTCTGTTTTCGTTTTGCGAATTAATGGCTATGTATTAAAAATACGCTTATATTATATAGGGTGGAACAATGAATCGTATGCAATTTCTATTTTTTCCGGTTTCTTTTGTTTTTAGTGAATTTTATTTGTAGGCTTTGGGTTTCAATGACCTCTCGTGACACCTTATTACGTCATATACGTCATATATATACATATATATTGCTATGATAATAGGGTAGTTTAGGGGTAGGTTAAGTCATGGGGGTCGTAGAATAAACATAAACAACTTCCACTTTAAGAAAAACACATAATTCCAGAAATCATAATAGTAAAACGGTCACTCTACATTGTTAATTGAGAGGACACTGTATACAAGTGAAAATAAGATTTTAAAACGCAACAAATTGTATCAAAATTAAATCACCGGGAAGCATATATAAATTGGCATTGCAAATATTTAACAATTGCGTCGAAAATGTCATCGTACACGCATTCTAAATAATTCATTATTAGAAAATCGTTACGTGACTGGAAGAAAACACATTTGTTCAAAAATCTAATATTTTGTAGAAAGAAATAAGCACCAGGCGATTCAATTAGACGATAAAATTAACAAACATCCAAATACGTGATTTAACAAAAGTCAAAAGTTGGAAATTCTCAAATAATACGACAATATGCGGAATGCAGACGTGACAGACAAGGCATACATTGAAAGATTTAAACTAAGTAATTGGCAAAAATTCTAAAGTATACGAGATAAAGTAGAAGTATCATCCTAGAATGTCAACAAGCCAATGAAATCAATTGGAGGTAGGGCTTATATATACAATAGTAACGGAACAACATTTTAATCTATATTCAAACTTAGTAACGACTATGTTCAAAGGTGCTAAAAACTTACGTAAACAGTGAAGTATAAAGCAAAATAAATCAGAGTTAAAAATGCGAGAATTTGTGCAACGAAAATAAGCCGATCTGTAGATAGACGTAAGTAAAACGACTTAATTATATTCATTTCTAATATTAATAAAATAAGGCTTTTAATTTTGGATTTCAATCTGGATTTTAATTTTGGATTTTAATTTGGATTTTAATTTCGACTTTAACTTGGGACATATTTGATTGAGATGGCTTTAAGTTGAGATATTTAATTGAGACGACTTTGATTTAGGATTTCTAACTTTGAACATACTCTAAATTTGGAAATAATTTAAAATGAACATATTCTAATTACGACTTGGTACGATTTTAATTGGAAGCGATTTATGGGAGCCGATTCTTATATGGGACCGACATATCATATCATACCAAACACAGAAACGAGATGCAGATCATAGACTAGGATGGAACTACAGAACTCATTCCAGGTTAGCAGTCATAATACACTTTATTATTGAAAACTGTTTTTGATTTAATATTTGCCACATTGTATATTTGTAAAGAGTCATCAAAAAGGGTCACTTAAAGATTTATGAAAATGGAATAGATATATTGGAACGTTCGAAGGTCCCTGAATAAATTAAAAGATATTTTTGCTGGCTTTCAGAAAAACATAAATCTGGTATATGTAGATATTCTATACAAAAAAGAAAATTTTGAGTGTTGTAAATATGATTAATTATTATATTGGGTATTATTGAACTACTTTATTTGATTCAATAAGATCTTTTCAGTAAGCTAGATGGGGTAAAAATCCTAATTTAACATTTCATAACATTGGGGATTGGAATAATAAAATAATAATAAGGCAATCACACAGCAATTTATGACACGCCCAGTCGTAGGGCGAATAACACAGCAAATTTATGACGCCCATCGTAGGAGCTCGTTAATCCTAAAATGATAAAATCGAGTATCACAGCAAATTTATGACGGCCCAACGCTGGGGCTCGATTGTTCAGATAATATCACAGCAATAAGCAATATATATATATATATATATATATATATATATATATATATATATATACAGGGTGAGTTTTTAGTGTGGCAACGGTCGATAACTCCGTTATTATAAAAGATACGTAAACCAAATTTGGAGGCATATTAGGCATGCCTAAAGTGCACATTTTAAAAATATTTAGAAGTATACAGGGTGTTCCATAATTCCAGGGTATATTAAACTTATATTTTTTTAAATGGAACACCCTATATATTATTACATTTTTGAAAAGCCCATAAAAAGAGCTTTAATTTTATATCAAATTGTATCTGTCTATTCCTTTTAGTTTTTGAGATATTCAACTGTTTTTAGAAAAAATGACCCCAATTGGATACATTGCCACTGCACTAATACACAACTTATGTTAATTTTCAAGATGCAGAAAAATTTACCATATACCATAGTATATTTATAAATATCACTTTTTTGAAATTTCTTCCCAGTATACAGGGTGTGTCAGGTTTCGCAAAATGCAATTTTTTAAATTTTTTTTAAATGGCACCCTACCAATTTTATTGCTACAATGGATAGCTCATTAAGTGTCCTTTCATTTTTGTTAAGCATTCCCTATACCCAAATCCATTACTTTCTGAGATATTTTTGATTTTCTTTAAATTTTATGAATGTTTTTATTTTACATAACTAAAAATAACTTACTATTGGAGAATATTATAAAACAATTAATACATTTTGATTAACAATCAACTACAGTTATCCAATAACAATTTTCACTAAAGATATAACAACCTACAATAATACGCTATCAACAGAATTCTGCCAGATCAACAATATGCATTTTATAGAAAATGTTCAAGCAGGAAATCAGGCAGGCTTTGAAAAAAATAACTATTACATGTAAAGTGTCATTTAGGTTTATTAATTGTAGTGTGTTGTCATTTAACAGGATATCTCTCTTGGTATATTCTTGATGCAAGTAGGAAGTTTTTTAAACTTGCTCTCAATACCCAAATCATATTTATTTGTTCTTCCACTGTAAAATTCATTTTGAAAACTCCTTCAAAGATTACATTTAAAACAGAACTGATAATGTGTTAAATGACAACATACTACAATTAATAAACCTAAATGACATTTTGATTGTAATTGTTATTTTTTTCAAAGGCTGCCTGATTTCCTGTTTGAACATTTTCTATAAAATGCATATTGTTGATCTGGCAGAATTCTGTTGATAGCGGATTATTGTAGGTTGTTATATCTTTAGTGAAAATTGTTATTGGATAACTGTAGTTGATTGTTAATCAAAATGTATTAATTGTTTTATAATATTCTCCAATAGTAAGTTATTTTTAGTTATGTAAATTAAAACATTCATAAAATTTGAAGAAAATCAAAATATCTCAGAAAGTAATGGATTTAGGTATAGGAATGCTTAACAAAATGAAAGGACACTTAATGAACTATCCATTGTAGCAATAAAATTGGTAGGGTGCCATTTAAAAAAAATTTAAAAAATTGCATTTTGCGAAACCTGATACACCCTGTATACTGGGAAGAAATTTCAAAAAAGTGATATTTATAAATATACTATGGTATATGGTAAAATTTTTTGCATCTTGAAAATTAACATAAGTGGTGTATTAGTGCAGTGGCAATGTATCCAATTGGGGTCATTTTTTCTAAAAACAGTTGAATATCTCAAAAACTAAAAGGAATAGACAGATAGAATTTGATATCAAATTAAAGCTCTTTAATGTAATAATATATAGGGTGTTCCATTTAAAAAAATATAAGTTTAATATGCCTTGGAATTATAAAACACCCTGTATGCTTCCAAATATTTTTAAAATGTGCACTTTAGGCATGCCTAATATGCCTCCAAATTTGGTTTACATAGCTTTTATAATAACGGAGTTATCGACCGTTGCCACACTAAAAACTCACCCTGTATATATATATATATATATATATATAATAAGAAGAATAATCCACATTTGGAATGCAAATGAATGCTTAATATATATTAATAGTTATTAAGATGAAATGAAACCAACTTTGTATTTAAAGTTGAATTACCATTTCAAATCGAACTAGTAATTGAAAAACACTAAAAGAACGGCTACAGCAGGACTTGAACCTGCAACATCTGATTTTCCGGATCAGTGCTCTAACCAATTGAGCTATCTAGCCTAATTGTTTAGATGATGTTATACTTAATACTACTGAAGCTTGGCTCTTGTAGCCGTTCTTTTAGTGGTTTTCAATTACTAGTTCGATTTGAAATGGTAATTCAACTTTAAATACAAAGTTGGGTTTTCATTTCATCTTAATAACTATTAATATATATTAAGCATTCATTTGCATTCCAAATGTGGATTATTCTTCTCTATTAATAATAATATAATTACATGTTTGTATTATTCCGAACGTTACAAAAATGGGATGACCAAGTTATTAGTATATGAATTATGTATATAACTAGTGTAATGTTCGTGGTTCGAGAATGTAGCTCAGTGGTTCGAGATTGAGTGGTTGCAAGTAATCAACGATATGATCACATTCACAACCGCGTGTACGTGAAAGCAATGTTTGTTGAACGAGGAGGTCACGGTAGACCTAATTTAAACGAGTTGCCTTCACACTACGAGCAATGGACTGTATATCGAGGAGCTTACGAAGCTTGCTGTAATTGATAACACTGACATACAAAAATAATAACGAATTTATTAATAACTGAATACCAATGTTACAATTTACAATTGCGGGAGCGCGTCTTTTTAATGCTCACTCTTTCGCGGTCTAACAACTTCTCCTAGCTTTAACACTGCCCAGAGGTGGGGCGAGACTGGTTGTGGCACGCAGGCCGTCTCGCTCAAATGTTTGTAAATATACATATTCCTACTCGTGTCGTAACATAAGCCGCCTCCCTTGAAATTAGTAATTTAAACAGAATAAGAATCGTACATATTGACAAACGTACTTAACGAACGTGTACATAATGTAAATAATTGTAAATATTTCACAATACATTTAGGTTTAGAAGAATTACATATATAGTTTATAAGTTTAATAACTAATACACAACAAATAGCACTTTATATTACTACTACTATAGTCGCGCCGAGCAACTAGATTTTAAACTTCTTGCCCCTCGATAGGCAAAACACACAATTTCACAATGGGTCTTTTAATGACCCCACTCACCGTTTTAACACTAGCGACACGAATTTCACTGTCGCGTCCGGGATGAACTTCAGTTACACGTCCCAACTTCCACATTCTAGAAGGAACGTTATCTTCAGAAATAATGACGAGTTGACCAGGACATAATGATGCTCTGGTAGATGAATGCCATTTGTTACGTCTTTGTAATTCTTGTAAGTACTCTTTAGTCCATTTCGACCAAAAGTCTTGTTGGAGCAGTTGTACGAACTGCCATCGAGAAAGTCGATTGACCTTTTCTTGCGATAAGTCAAGTTCAGGTATCGCCTTTAGATTATCGTTAATCAAGAAATGTCCAGGTGTGATATAATCAAGGTCACAAGGATCAACAGATAGAGGAATCAACGGACGGGAGTTTAATATACTTTCAACTTCAATCAGCAACGTGTTTAATTCTGTGAAGGTTAAATGGGCATTAGAAGCAATTTTAAAGATATGTTTTTTGAAAGACTTAACCGCCGCCTCCCATAAACCTCCCATGTGAGGGCCTTTGGGAACATTAAATATAAATTTAATATTTTGAGAAACTGTATCTCTGAGAATCGCATTTTGTGTCGTTTTATCTGTTAAAAAATTAACAATATTTCGTAATTCGTTGGCTGCGCCTACATAATTAGTTCCGTTATCACAAAATATTTCAGCTGGAATGCCTCGTCTGCCAACAAATCGTTTGAGTGCAGCGATAAACGCTTCTGAAGTCAAATTTTCCACGAGTTCACAATGAACCGCCTTCGTGTTCATGCATACAAATACGCATCCGTATGCCTTTATAATTTTTCGTGAGGTACGTGAACCTTCTTTAATAAAAAATGGTCCAAAGAAATCCGTACCAAGTCTTGTAAATGCCCTTTGATTAGGCACTAAACGAGAGGCAGGTAAATCTGCCATTTTAGGTTGAGATTTGAGAGGGTTGTATCTAAAACAAAGAACACAATTTCGTATAACCTTTTTTACTAAATTTCTACCCGATAAGGGCCAATATTTCAAGCGAGTTGTTGCTAGCGTACCTTGCATACCACTATGCAAACTCTTTTTATGCGCGTTTAAAATAATTAAATCACAAAGTGAACCCTTTGCTATTAAAATGGGGTGTTTATTATCGTATTTTAAGTTAGAGTGACGCAAGCGTCCTCCTACGCGTAAAATTTGATTTTTATCCAAGAAAGGATTCAAAGCTAGAATTTTTGAATTATTAGTTATAACTTGAGAATTTTTTAAAGATTTAATTTCGTTACCAAAATTAATTTTTTGGTCGAGTTTAATTAAAATCATTTCGGTTTCATTTAGCTCATTCACAGATAATTCTGTAATGATTTTGTTAGATTTATTTTTGCAATTAAAAATAAACCTTTTGCAAGTGGCGATTATTCTAATTAGTTTAGTAAAGCTGGAATATTTCGTAAAAATATTACTTGTGAAAGCAATTAATTCTTCATTGGAAAAATTAACATTTGTAACGAGCACCTTGATTTCCGGTAAATTTATTTGGTTTTTCGTGTTAAATATTTTAGGTTTGAAATTCACATCGAATAAAAACTTGGGCCCATTGAACCAAAGTTTGTTGTTACATAACTCTAAGGGCAAACAACCCCTTGAAATTATGTCAGGGATTAGAATGAGTATCAACATGATACCAAGAATTTGTGTCAGAAATGTTTTTATTTCTGTAGTTCTATTCGCTACGAAAGCCTTCCAACGACTTGGACACGATTTTATCCAAGATAACGCGATTGTAGAATCAGTATAATAACTAACAGACGAGAATTTTGTGTTGGAAACCGTTCGAATTTTTTCTACTAACTGTGCAAGCAACAGACAAGCACAGAGTTCAAGACGAGGTAAGCTTATAGTTTTTAGAGGAGCTACACGTGACTTTGCACACAGAATAGCACAATTTATTAAATTATCAGAGGTTATTTCTCTGACATAAATACAAGCACCATAAGCACGTTCGCTGGCATCAGCAAAACAATGAAGCTCAATACAGGAATTATTGTTAAAAATAAGTTTTCGTGGTATAAAAATTTTAGAAATATCAGTTAAACACGATACGCTATCTATCGATTAAGGAGATCAGGTGGCACAACTTCATCCCAACCTGATTTAATTTTCCAAAGATCGATCGTGCATGATCAGTTTGGAAATCGTGATTATAGGACCAAGTAATCCTAGAGGGTCGAAGATTTTCGCAATATGACTAAGAATCATACGTTTTGTAATTTGAGTTTTACTGCAGTTTAGTTGAGTACTATACTGTATAGTGTCGGAGATGGGAGACCAAAAGATACCCAAAGTTTTAAAACTCTCACCATCTTTGCATTTTATAACCAAGTTTTCTTGGTCGGACTCGATGTCCTTCAACAGATTTGTATTATTCGAGTTCCATTTGCGCAATGGAAAACAACCTGCATCTAAAACACTTAAAATATTATCGCGTAATTGTAATAATTTTGTTTCGTCATTACTACCCGTAATTAGGTCGTCTACGTAAAAATCATTTGTAATTACCCTATATAATTCGGGGTTCGAAAATTCAAAGGGTTTCGCGAGCTCAAGCAAACACCTTGTATCTATGAAAGAAGCGGGCGTGTCCCATACGTAAGCGTTTTAATTCAAAGATTTTAATTTTGTCATCACGAGAGAATCGATATAATATTTTTTGATATGGAGTATCGTGTGGATCGATTAAAACTTGTCTGTACATTTTGGAAATGTCAGAGGTTATGATGTATTTATAGAACCTAAAACGGATTAGAATGCTAAATAAGTCATTTTGTATTACGGGACCTATCATTAAAATGTCGTTCAGCGACATCCCTGAAGCAGTTTTACATGACGCATCAAAAACCACTCGAGTTCTTGATGTTAAAGATTTATTTTTATAAACTGCGTGATGCGGTAAAAAATAACCATTGCTGTTGCAATCATCAATATTACCAATTTCTGCCATATGGCCGAGCTGTAAATATTCTTGCATGAAATCACGATAGTTTCTTGCAATCTCGGGATTTTTTGTTAATTTCTGTTCGAGGTTAAGAAACCGTTTTTTGGCGATTTCTAGCGAATCACCTAATGCTTCTGGGCTAGTTTTCCAAGGCAAAGATGCCACAAATCTGCCAGAACTATCGCGCTTAATCGTGTTTTCAAAATGTTTTTCACATTCTGATTGCTCTTGAGATTTAATTGGAATTTCAGGAATGTGTTCGACTTCCCAAAATTGTGTAATGTTTTTGTCTAACTGGCGTAATGTATTTAAATTACATACAGCGGGATAAGCGTATTGATTTGGGACGATTCCCGAAATCACCCATCCAAAGACCGAGATTTGTAAAGTAACCTTGTCGTTACTACAACGTATTTGACCAATGCTCAGTAAACGATAAAATACTTGAGCACTTATTAAAATATCTACCCTTCGAGATTCATTGAATTCAGGATCAGCGAGTTGCAAATTGGGCGGAACATCCATTAAATTTGCATCAAACGATTTTATGGGTAAATTAGAAGATATTTTATTCAACACAAAAAATTCTAAATCGAGTTCGAATTTTGTGTATTTTGAGCGTACGTTAGCCTTGATAACTAACTTCGAGTTCATGGTGTTATCGCTAATGCCCGTGATTGGCAGATTTATTTTGTTTGTAGGAAGACCTAGTTTTTTTGCTAAATCAGTAGTGATAATATTTATTTGTGAAGCAGAGTCTAGTATAGCTCTTGCATTTTGATAACATCCTGTATCATCTCTTACTTCGATTAAGCAAGTAGATAATACAATATTACACGGGTTTTGTATTGCGTGTAATACGTGAATTTCATCTTGAGGGCTCTGGCCATTAGAAGCACACTCAGAATGATTCGAGTTTAAAGAAGCTTCACGATTGGCTTCCTGTGAAGGTGGCTTACGAGTATTACCGTTAGCATTCACCTTATCTAAATGCAGAATTGTATTGTGCAAGGCACCACATTTTCGACATCTAGAGGATTTGCACTTGGGCGCAGGATGACCTGGCCTAAGGCAATTGAGACATAAACGCTTTTTACGAACGTTTTCTATACGAGCTTCGACAGAAAGTTTTAAAAGATTCGAGCACTGATTTGTAAAGTGATTACTTTCTGTGCAATAATTACAATTACTTGGTTTGTTTAGAGTCAAACTGCAAGACGCGGGCTTGTAATTATTTTTTGTGAATTGTCGTTTGAAACTAGTGTTATCGCTAGCTTCACGAGAATTTATCGCATTTAAAGCGTGACATTTTTGTGTTAAAAAGTCAGATAACATTTTATATGTAGGTACATTCGTGGACGTTAATTTATTTTCCCACTCAGCACGCGTTGTAAGTGGAAGTTTCGAGGTTATTAGATAAACTAACATATCGTCCCATTTATCAACAGATCTCCCCATGGCAGTAAGAGACCTTAAATGTTGCGAGGCAATATCTAAAATATTACGTAGTCCCTGATAAGACTCTTTATGTAAGGCGGGCAGTTCAAAAATTGATCGAATGTGATTTGTAACAATAACTCTTTCATTTTCATATCGATCACGTAAAATCTGTTTTGCGTTTTCGTAATTTTCAGGCGTAATTTCCAAACATTTGATGGTTTCGGCTGCTTCCGATTTCAAACATCCTATCAAGTACTGTAATTTGTCCAAAGGACTTAATGAAGGGTCTGAACCTATTAAAGAATCAAATACCTGAATAAACGAGAAATATTCTTCAAATTTTCCTGAAAAATAAGGGAGATTTAAAACCGGTAACCTCGCTGCTACTGAGCGATTAGCAGAAGTATTGAGATTAATTTCTGGTTGATGAACAACAGGTTTTTGTTCTGGTTTATTAATATTTAACGCGTTGATTTTAGCTTGTAACGTAGAAAACATCGTATCAGTTTCCATTTGTTCATTAAATAAATCTTGAAATTCTACATCAAAATCAAGATTGTAAATTTTTTGTAAATAAGATTCAAGTTCGTCAATTAATTTACTACATGTATCAAATTGTCGCGAAGCTTTTTGTTGAGTTTCCTGGGAAATTTCTTCCGATAAATATTTTTCAAGAATCGTAAACGAGCGCTTTAGATAAGAACGTTTAGTTTTGTATTTCTTAATTTGTCCGTGAATTAAATCCAAGTCTGAATTATGTGCCATGATGTTGAAGTATTATAATGAATAAAAACGGGTTTAATTTAAAGGAAAGGGTGAAATAACAACAGTGTAATGACCTTTAACGTAGGCAAGATTACCTGTATTGTATTCAAGTTCAAACTACGGGTTGAACCAATGTAAACACAAAGCATCTGATGAAAGTAGCTGACTTCCTTCCACTAGGGTTGTTGGCGATCGAGAAATATCGGCGTATATCGTTTATCGCCGCTATCTACAAGTTCTAATGATTGAACGTTGCCCTTGTAGCTTGTTTTGAAATCGTGGTTTCCTTTTCGCTCTAATGTAAGAAGAGGACGGAACAACTTGCAAACCAGAATGTTTTCGAGTATTTGTAGCACTGGTTTACCTGAGAATATTAGACTGTGAAGATACGCTTCACTTCCAGCCCGATTAGAATGTTTGTTACCATATGCGATACATTGAAGCACGATAGCACCATATGAATTCGCATATACGAGAACGAGTTAGCAATAGACGCACTAATTATTGTTAGATTTTCTAAGTTTTTTGATAGATAATTAACAAACAGGAGGCCACAAAAGTTACGATCCGGCTCGAAGGACCAAATATAATGTTCGTGGTTTGAGAATGTAGCTCAGTGGTTCGAGATTGAGTGGTTGCAAGTAATCAACGATATGATCACATTCACAACCGCGTGTACGTGAAAGCAATGTTTGTTGAACGAGGAGGTCACGGTAGACCTAATTTAAACGAGTTGCCTTCACACTACGAGCAATGGACTGTATATCGAGGAGCTTACGAAGCTTGCTGTAATTGATAACACTGACATACAAAAATAATAACGAATTTATTAATAACTGAATACCAATGTTACAATTTACAATTGCGGGAGCGCGTCTTTTTAATGCTCACTCTTTCGCGGTCTAACAACTTCTCCTAGCTTTAACACTGCCCAGAGGTGGGGCGAGACTGGTTGTGGCACGCAGGCCGTCTCGTTCAAATGTTTGTAAATATACATATTCCTACTCGTGTCGTAACAACTAGATTCAACTTCCTTAAATGCAAGACGTAATTGAAAATCGTTAACAAGAGCCAAGCTTCAGTAGTATTAAGTATAACATCATCTAAACAATTAGGCTAGATAGCTCAATTGGTTAGAGCACTGATCCGGAAAATCAGAGGTTGCAGGTTCAAGTCCTGCTGTAGCCGTTCTTTTAGTGGTTTTCAGTTACTAGTTCGATTTGAAATGGTAATTCAACTTTAAATACAAAGTTGGGTTTTCATTTCATCTTAATAACTATTAATATATATTAAGCATTCATTTGCATTCCAAATGTGGATTATTCTTCTCTATTAATAATAATATAATTACATGTTTGTATTATTACGAACGTTGCAAAAATGGGATGATCAAGTTATTAGTACATGAATTATGTATATAACTAGATTCAATTTCCTTAAATGCAAGACGTAATTGAAAATCGTTAACAAGAGCCAAGCTTCAGTAGTATTAATTATAACATCATCTAAACAATTAGGCTAGATAGCTCAATTGGTTAGAGCACTGATCCTGAAAATCAGAGATTGCAGGTTCAAGTCTTGCTGTAGCCGTTCTTTTAGTGGTTTTCAATAACTAGTTCGATGTGAAATGGTAATTCAACTTTAAATACAAAGTTGGGTTTTCATTTCATCTTAATAACTATATATATATATATATATATATATATATATATATATATATATATATATATATTATTACTGTGTAGGTTAAAGGTCAACGTGTTTAAATAAGCCCTGTAGATAGAAAAATAATAATTTTTTTATTACGCTTCAAATCAATAATTTGCATACTTTAGTATAAGACAAGGCAGACGATTACATACAGAAATTTGTAGTGTTAAATGACATACATATTTCTATGCAGCTTCAAAGTAGCAATTTCTATACATTAATTTAATGCAAAGACACGTAGGATCGAGGACAAAGTTGACTTTTGCATACAACCATGTATTATACTAGAGCTTCACGGTAGGTAAAAATCAATAATTTGTATACATTAACGTAAGACAAGGTTGACTATTGCAGACAAACATGTGTAATATTAAAGCTTCGTGGTATATAAAAATCAATAATTGTTGCAATGAATATTTATTTAGTATCGTAAACTAAAAAGTACGTTAACTTAATTCGTAGAAACAACAAAATAACACAACAAAACGGTCGAGGAGTTCAGGGACTGAAAGCTTCAAGTAAATAAATATTTCTTTGAAAACTAGAAGACTATACGATAACATTTCGAGGTATTGTACAACGGAAAGGCCAGGTTAACGAACAGTATGTTATCTTTGAAGCAAAAATTAATAATTTTAAGGGACAAAGAATCGTTAGAAAACACCTAAGGGAGATAGAAAATACATCATCTGGTAAAAGGACAAGCAGTTTTCAAGCGCGTGACAGACGAGTATATTTTAAAAACAAATGGATGAAACAAAGATGCAAAAGGTTTGTTGACGATATCGATTTTCAAGGCGCACATTTAGCGAGGGAACCGTAACCGTAGACAGCAGAGCAATAGTGGGGCTCGATAAAAGTAGGAAAACACGAGTGAGACAAAAAATAGTGGTTATGAACCCACGACTGCAAGGACAATAGAGACGCGGGCACTATGGGCGTGTTTTGGAGGTTGTTAAAGTAAATGGTAGATAGTTTTTCGTGGTAGAGCCGTGGTGGAACGAGAAAATTCTGAGTTTTAAAAGTTTGTTGTGTTTTGAGTGGAGGAATTTGGAAAATTGTTTGTAGCGGGTGCGATAGTTCAGCTAAGACTATGGAAATACGTGACTAGAGAAAGGGTTTAAAAATTATAAAAACTCTTGATAGGGGTGGAGGAGCTCTCTTAATTTTCTGATTTACTTCGTGTACACTAAGTAGCATCGAGAAGACATCGTAATTTAAAATTAAAAGCCGCGACATAGTGCAGTCCGCCGTATATTTTTACAAGTGTTATAAATGCACGAGTTGGTGCTAACAAGTTAAACGGGCTGAAAATAAATTATTATAAATAATTGTACGAGTAAAACAGGATGCTACTGAAGTAAGCCAACCAAGTATTTCTTGAACGAGGGTGCTGGTGACACGTTACATTAAGACGGAGGTAACATTTGGATTTGGATGGATGGTAGTATGGAAAGGATCCACTAATAACTGGGGGAACTGGATGAACGAGTTGAGATGGAGTTGCTGTCCATTTAGGAGTGAGAAATTGGGAAAAATCCAAATACGTGAGTTTGGTGGAGGTTATCTAAGGAGGTGGTGCGTCCGAAGAACATACCAGGTAACAAATGTTGTTTTATTGTTGAACTGTGGTGCTGGTATTGTATTATAAAACTATGGGTGATTAGAATTGTGGTGAAAATTTTATGAACTAAAAATTATTATAATTACCGTATATAAAAGACAATTTTCTATTATTATTTGAGTAGGTAAAAACAGGAACAATAAATTTGGTGTAAAAAGCAAACGGGTCTTTAGAGTAATTTGACTATGCAATATTTTATGCATATCAAGGAAAAAGGTTTATACCGAGCTCACCTAAGACTAAGAAAAATTAAATTTAGGGTTTCACGATAGGCCCATTTACTTTGAAATAAAAATGTTGAAATGTAATAACTCACAAATAATTTAGATTGAAGAAAAAGGTGAAATGCTTTATTGTAAATATAAAAGTGTAAATATTGAGATTGTCTGAATAATCATTTATGTCATACGAATAAAAGGGTGCATGTTTGTCCAAGGATTTTATTTTATTTTTGTATTTTGTGGTGTGTAATATAAAGGTGTTGAAAGAATATGTAGTTGGGGTAAGTATATAATAGGAGGTAGTGCACAGAGCTAGCCGAGGATATCAAATTGGGAAAGCTGTTTGAAGCAATTTGGTGGAGTTGGTTTGGAGTCCAGACAGGTTTGTAGACATAGTGGGTCACGATTTTTAGGGCTTCATTTCAGGATAACCCAGAGATAAACACAGAAATAATATCACCCAACATTGGGGTTTGAGTCGGTAGAGCCTAAAATTCACAGAAATAATGGCTTTCCAACGCTGGGGCTCGATTCACACAAATATATATATATATATATATATATATATATATATATATATATATATATATATATGTACCGGTGTTCCATTAAGCGTATCGCGCGGCTGTATATCATAAAGTATAAGGCCTAGAGCTTTGCGAAAAAAATTTATTAAGTAAAGTGGCCAAGAGAGATTGCTGGAAATTATTTTTAAGTTTCAATTTCTACCGCAAGGGGAAGTATTTGCTAAGGTCAACAACAAAATTAAATTTTTCTCCCAAAATTTAAGCACAAGGTATTATGCTCAAAACGCGAACAGGCAGTTATCTTTATTATTCACATCTTTTATTTAAAACTTTTTCTGTAGATCGCACAAGGACAGCTGCAGGACCTGGTGAATTGGTTTATATGTAAATAGGGTTATCTCACAATGCCCATGTTGGAATTTAATAATCTTAGACTCGTTTGAAAGAGAGTTTTTCAAGGATCAACAAAAACGACTAAATTGATTTTTCTAATGTTTTCTAAATACGTTCGAGGGCGCTTTTTCCAATCATGCCAGTTTTTGTTCATTATATATATATATTATTATATATTATATATATATATATATATATATATTGCTGTGAAACCACCAAAATCCGGGTACTCCGCTTTTCAAATCGAGCCTCACGAATTGGGCGTCAAGAATGCTGTGAAACCTACAAAAAGCTATTAACTTAACTGATCCGTTGACTTTCTTCTGTTCATCGCCTCGGCTGCTCCCCTAGATAAACCTTCATCCTCATTCATAAAAAAAAACAAACACATTCCTACCACAAACATCAACGTTAACTCTATTTACATCAATATTCACAATACATTAAAATTTCAAAATTAAAATTTCAGCATAAATTTCAGTATCAGAAAATTTCAAGATTTAAGTTTGTTATCATTTTAATGTGCATCCAGAATTAAAGTCTTTGTAGGATGCCTACTAATTAATATAACAATATATGCAGACCTGAGTCTGAGTACAAAGGGAGCATCTACCACCCCTTTACGTTAATTAACCAGGTTCGTCTAATTGAGCTCAAAGACATACCCAAATTTTCATCATAATCCAGAACATAAATACTAAATACCCCTTTCTACTTAAACAAGCAAATTTCACCTTAAAATTAAAATTCTGTTGTTAGTACAATTTCACTACTGTCCATTTTAAGTAAATCAATTATAAAGTTATTCAACACACACCAAAATATCAAAGTTCGAACAAAATAGTATAATTTACCTGAAGGTTACTGCACTCGTAGCTTCAATGTACATCGTCCCTTTAGTTAATCACACCATTCCAACTGGGTTATATTTACGGCTTCTGATTCTCAACGCTTTTAAAATTTTCTGCACCACCATTCATCTAAAGTTGTTTCAGGGCTTTTCCGGAACTCATCTGTGTATATCTGACCCTTGTTTTGTGGATCCAGACACGTTTAGGAACCATTTAATTATTAACACCCCCGAAAAATAGCAAAGAAATTCATGCTTCTTTCACCAATATACGCCAAAACTGCCTACTTTTGTGTATTCATTTGTCGTTGCAAATTTTGACTAATTAGTACAGTGATACTAACTTTATTACCTTGTATCATCTTTTCTAAGTGCACTTAAGTACATTCATTGTAGCACGTAAAGAACAAACTGTTTTAAATCACCAAAATATACGAACAAACTGTTTAAATTATTCTATCCAACTCGGAAAACTAAAAAGCACTGTTTAACGCATTGAATCAAGTCGAAAATCTAAGAGAGCTTGTTCATATTAACCTGGGTATATATAGAGGTTAGCCTGTCTGTCGGTCTGGTCCCCAAAACGGACAATTCTTCAGAATTTCGCATGCTAGGTTCCCATTCCGCAGCCCGGCATGCGATTTTTACGAAATTTGCACTCGCATCAGTTAAATCTCAGAAATTTCGACACGGCTCGCAACGTCTGGAAATAACTAATTAAATTTTATACAGAAATGTTATTTTTACCTCTCAAGTTTGCCTTTTACTTTCAACCAATCGCAACCCAGTGACGTTGCTCCACTCACGCCTTTCACTCTATGTGTCTCGGTCTTGCGCATATTATCTGTCTCTATCTACCCTGTTCTTATTGGTGCAAATTGATATTCTTTATTATCGATTATTTCAGTCCATGTGGACTGTGAAATAACCCACCTTTAGCATTTCTCGTAACTATTAAGCTACGGTTTCTCCAAGATTCTCTGTAACCATTAATTATCTGCCAAATTTACGCAGAATGAGCCTTTTAAAAATACGCAGGTGTTCAAACATAATACTTCTAAATAACACTTCTACGATTTGCATTTTATTGGGTTTTTACAAGTTTTTATAGATATTATATGTTACTAATGGTTCAATTAACTCCAATTAAAATAATACCCTTTAATTTTTAGTGACTCCTAATCAAATATTAATTATTATCTGTACATTTTGTTTAATACCGGTTACTTAAAATTGAGTTAATTAATATAAATTTTGCACGTAATTTTCTATTTGTTTCTTTACTAGGAATAATTAAATTACACGCAGAGCTTTTAATACTGCTTCCTGTTTTTTTATAGCAAGCGTCTAGTACATAATTTAACTCCTTATTTTTAATGAAACGAATGAATTTTTATGCTTCACGGTTTTTTAATAACGCGTACCTTTTCCCAAAGCTTCTACACGGTGATTAAAATTATTTGATGTGATTATTTAATTTTCTACCCTGGTCTAAATATGAGTATATATATATATATATATATATATATATATATATATACAGGGTGAGTTTTTAGTGTGGCAACGGTCGATAACTCCGTTATTATAAAAGCTACGTAAACCAAATTTGGAGGCATATTAGGCATGCCTAAATTGCACATTCTAAAAATATTTGGAAGCATACAGGGTGTTTTATAATTCCAGGGTATATTAAACTTATATTTTTTTAAATGGAACACCCTATATATTATAACATTTTTGAAAAGCCCATGAAAAGAGCTTTAATTTGATATCAAATTATATCTGTCTATTCCTTTTAGTTTTGAGATATTCAACTGTTTTTAGAAAAAATGACCCCGATTAGATACATTGCCACTGCACTAATACACAACAATGTTAATTTTCAAAATGCAGAAAATTTTACCATATACCATAGTATATTTGTAAATATCACTTTTTTGAAATTTCTTCCCATTATGCAGAGTGTGTCAGGTTTCGCAGAATGCAATTTTTAAAACTTTTTTTTAAATGGCACTCTACCAATTTTATTGCTACAATGGTTAGTTCATTAAGTGTCCTTTCATTTTTGTTAAGCATTCCCTATACCTAAATCCATTACTTTCTGAGATATTTTTGATTTTCTTCAAATTTTATGAATGTTTTTAATTTACATAACTAAAAATAACTTACTATTGGAGAATATTATAAAACAATTAATACATTTTGATTAACAATCAACTACAGTTATCCAATAATAATTTTCACTAAAGATATAACAACCTACAATAATACGCTATCAACAGAATTCTGCCAGATCAACAATATGCATCTTATAGAAAATGTTCAAACAGGAAATCAGGCAGGCTTTGAAAAAAATAACAATTACAATCAAAATGTCATTTAGGTTTATTAATTGTAGTGTGTTGTCATTTAACACATTATCAGTTCTGTTTTAAATGTAATCTTTGAAGGAGTTTTCAAAATGAATTTTACAGTGGAAGAACAAAAAAATATGATTTGGGTATTGGGAGCAAGTTTAAAAATTTCCTACTTGCATCAAGAATATACCAAGAAAGATATCCTGTTAAATGACAACACACTACAATTAATAAACCTAAATGATACTTTACATGTAATAGTTATTTTTTTCAAAGCCTGCCTGATTTCCTGCTTGAACATTTTCTATAAAATGCATATTGTTGATCTGGCAGAATTCTGTTGATAGCGCATTATTGTTGGTTGTTATATCTTTAGTAAAAATTGTTATTGGATAAGGGTAGTTATTTGTTAATCAAAATGTATTAAATGATTTATAATATTCTCCAATAGTAAGTTATTCTTAAAATTTGAAGAAAATCAAAAATATCTCAGAAAGTAATGGATTTAGGTATAGGGAATGCTTAACAAAAATGAAAGGACACTTAATGAACTAACCATTGTAGCAATAAAATTGGTGGGGTGCCATTTAAAAAAAAGTTTTAAAAACTGCAATTTGCGAAACCTGACACACCCTGTATACTGGGAAAAAATTTCAAAAAAGTGATATTTACAAATATGCTATGGTATATGGTAAAATTTTCTGCATCTTGAAAATTAACATAAGTTGTGTATTAGTGCAGTGGCAATGTATCTAATCGGGGTCATTTTTTCTAAAAACAGTTGAATATCTCAAAAACTATAAGGAATAGACAGATACAATTTGATATCAAATTAAAGCTCTTTTCATGGGCTTTTCAAAAATGTTATAATATATAGAGTGTTCCATTTAAAAAAATATAAGTTTAATATGCCCTGGAATTATGAAACACCCGGTATGCTTCCAAATATTTTTAAAATGTGCACTTTAGGCATGTCTAATATGCCTCCAAATTTGGTTTACGTAGCTTTTATAATAACATTAAAAGTCATACCAAAATTTTTACAAATTAAACCCAAAACAACTATTTTTAAAAAACAATTCCATGGTCAGTATTTAAAATATTTAAACTTATTTTACTGACAATGCATTAAGCATCTCACAATGCTATTCTAACCTACACTCAATAAATTCAAATTTAACACAACTTAAAAATAAAATATTAAATACTTATGATTATAATGTCAACCTTAAATTTCTTACAACACAGGAAACAAAATATAACAATATTTTTCAAAAAACTAAACAAAATCATATAAAGAAAATTGAACATCTTATACAAAAACAAACAAATAATTATATAAACCATAACCAAAAACCAAACACAAATTGGTTAATACACTTAACAAAACAAACAGTACCCCAAAATGTTGAGTATATTTTAAGTCTAGGAAGTAAATTTTCCTATCACATTAACAGAAAAAATGTTGATCAAATTATTTCAAACATTGAAACTGCAATTAAAACAAAACCAACAGAAGAAAAAACACTAATTAGAAATAAAATATGTAATATATTAACCAACTATAAAAACATAAGAAAAAATAATAAAATTAAATATCAATTAAACTACCATATAAATTCCACAAAAAAATTCTTAAAAAATAATAATGATATTTTAGTTCTAAAAGCTGATAAATGTAAAACCACCGTATTAATATATAAGAAAGATTACAATAATAAAATGAATGATTTATTAAACGATACTACCACATATATCATTCAAAAAAATGACCCAACTTTAAGCATACAAATAAAACTTAATACCATGATAAACAACTGGTATAAAAAAAATTATATCACCATAAATATAAAAAACCAACTCATATGTCATAATGGACACGCACCATATATTTATGGCCTTTCAAAAACACACAAACCAAACATACCATTAAGACCCATAATCAGTAATATACAATCTCCCACATACAAACTTGCAAAATTTTTAATAAACATCATAAACAAAATCAACGAAAAAACAGAATACAACGTTAAAGACAGTTGGGAATTTCAAAAATTTATTACAAAACAAACAGTCCCAAATAATCATATAATTATCTCCTTGGACGTAATATCGCTTTTCACTAAAATTAAATACACTAAAAGAAAAATGGAAAATAATTGAACCATTCACTACCTTACCCATTAAAGAATTCCTTGAGGCAACTAAATTATGCATTGAAACTACTTATTTCAAATTCAATGAACAAATTTATAAACAGATTTATGGCACTGCAATGGGCTCACCTATTTCACCAACTATTGCAAACTTAATTCTCGAAAAACTTGAAAATTCAGTAATAAATAAACTAAGCTTTAAACCAACCTTCTATAAACGATTCGTAGATGATTGCATTATGTGTCTTCCCAAAGAAAAAATAAACGAAACATTAAATACATTTAACTCATTCCATCCAAGACTTCAATTTACCATTGAAAAAGAAGAAAACGAAACAATATCATTTTTAGATTTACAAATTAAATTTAACAATAATGGAAATATCACCACAAACTGGTATAATAAAAAAACATGGAGCGGTAGATATCTCAACTACAAATCCATGGTACCAAATCAATATAAAAAGAATGTAATAAATAACCTAGTTGAACGTGCTATCCAACTTTCTTATAATAAACATAGAACTAAAAACATTAAAAAAATAAAAAACATTCTTAACAATAATTCTTATCCCAAACAATTTTATAATCGTATAATAAAAAACAAAATTCATAAAATATTTAATAATAACAACAAAAATATTAATGATATTAAACAAAAAGAAATAATAATCGGAATAGAATACACACCTGGATTATCAGAAAAAATTAAAAAATGTTTAAAAAATCACAATATACATGTCGCTCATTAACCAAACAATGCCAATAAAAATTTTTTTTACAAATCTCAAGCCTAAAATCGAAAATAAAAACAAAACACACATTATTTATCAAATCAATTGTATGGACTGCCCTGGAATTTATATTGGAAACACCAAACAATATCTCCATAAAAGAACATACGAGCATAAATATTCGATCAAAACCAACAACAAAAAATGCACCGCACTTGCCACCCACGCTTTAGAAAAATTACACAAATTTGATTTTACAAACATAAATATTTTAAATACTGAAACTAATAATAATAAAAGAAATATACTTGAAACCATTGAAATTCAACGAAATTTTAACTGCATAAACTCTAAATCAGATCAAGAAAATTTTGCAAACATTTACCGAAATCTAATTAAATAATAAAGGAGTTAAAAGTTTCTTAGCATCTGAATAAAAACATTCTTATACCTCCTTTACAAGATAATTTTTAATTTCAATGCTTCAAAATTCTTTATTGAATGTAAAGCACCGGTAGGGCGGGTGTTTAGACACAACTGTCTAACCGACATTTGAATTTATACTCTGGTTTTGAACCATTGAAAATTAAAATAATGTGAAATTCTAATGTATTATATAGAACTAATGGTAAGTCATTTACATCAATTTATTATTGTAGTAATGTTATAGCTATTAGAAAACAGTCCACAAGACCGAAACATGTCATAGCAATTTATATAATAAAAATTGGAATTCAAAAACGTTTTCAATTGGATTCATTTAAAGTGAACAACATCCAAGAATAAAAACAAAGATATCTATAATACAAGGTCAAGAAAAAACATAACTTTATATATATATATATATATATTAATTGTTGTGATCCATAATTGCTGTGATCCTCGTTACTACGGTGAAATTTCCTCTGATATTCGATTTCTTACCTGAATATCGCCTCTTGAATCCTTCCGCCTCGGCTGCTCACCTAGTTAAAACTTTCATCCTCATTCATAAAAGAAAACACATTCCTACCACAAACATCAACGTTTAACTCTATTTACACCAATATTCACAATACATTAAAATTTCAAAATTAAATTTCAGCATAAATTTCAGCATCATAAAATTTCAAGTTCAAATTTGTCATCATTTTTAATTTGCATCCAGAATTAGAGTCCTTGTAGGATGCATACTAATTAAATAAACAATATTTGCAGACCTGAGTCTGAATAAAAGGGAGCATTACCCACCCCTTTACGTTAATTTAACAGGTTAGTCTAATTGAGCTCAAAGACAGACCCAAATTTTCATCATAATCAAAAACATAAACCTGATAAATACTCCTTTCTACTTATACAAGAAAAGTTTACCTTAAAATTAAAAATTTGTTGTTTATGCAAATTTACTACTGTCCATTTTTATCAAACAAATTATAAAGATATTCAACACACACCAAAACATCTAAGATCGAACAAAATGCATAATTTACCTGAAGGTTAATGCACTCGTGGCTTCAATGTACATCGGACTTGCTAATCCCACCATTCCAGCTGGTTTATGTTTACTTCTTCGGATTTCTGGCCGCCTTTAAAAATTTTCTCCACCACCATTCGTCTAAAAGGTTTCAGGGTTTCTCAGGAACTCATCTAAGTATATCGAAATCTTGTTTTGTGGATCCAATCACGTTTACGAATAACATTTGATTACTAACACTCCCGACAAATAGCCATGAAATTCATAATTCTTTCACGCTATACCAAAAACTGCTTACTTCTATTTATTTATTTATCGTTATTAATTTAGATAATTGGTACAGTAATACCCGCAAATATAACTAGACTTTGTTACCTTTATTTATATTCTCAAGTGTACTAATAACTTTTATTGTAGCACGTAATCACCACGTATTCTACTTAAAGTATCGAATAATCAAAAAATAAAGAGCAAAACTGTTTGAAGTATCGAATAAAATCAAAAATATAAGAGCGCGAAACTCCTATTAGCCCGGGTTTATATAATGGCCCGCTTGCAAGTCGAATTTGTCCCGCGACGGACAATTTTTAGAATTTCGCATTCTATTTTCCCTTCCGACGGCTCGGCACAGCGATTCTACTAAAAATTTGCACACGTCCAAGTTGAAATCTAAGAATTTTCCACACGCCTCGCAACACGTCCGAGAACAACTAATTAATTTTACACACCAACTGATATGCTTTCCCCTCTCATGTTTGCATCTTATTTTAATCTTAAGCGCCAATCTAGTCTGTTTGTTCTATCTAAAACCTGTGCGCTTGTTTCACATTTTCCCCCTCATTTAACTGCTAATGCATTCCATCTCGCTTGTCTTTATACCACAAACTTGCTTTCTTACTTGCACTCATATAGCTTGAAGTTTATCGACTAACATATACATCGTTATTCTTGCAAGTGTTTTGCGTTCTAATACGCCGAAGTCTTACGTAACTTTCCCATGTCTTTTATAATTTCTCGATAGTTTGAGTACTTGAAACGATTAAATTAAAATACAAATTGAACATTTTCAACTCTGCTTCTTTTTATAGAAAGCGTCCAGTGAATAATTTCAACCCCTTATTTTTAACGAAACGAATAAATTTTTATGCTCCACGGTTTTAATAACGCGTATTATCTAATGACATTCTACATTACTTCCTTCTAAACGTTGATTAATATTATATAAAAACCCTACATTCTAATTGAATGATTTAAATCTACACAGTAGGCCTTTAATTAAGCGTTCTGTTTTCCACTGCTTTAATATACACGATGTTTAACATTATCTAAACAATATAAACCCTATGTTTAGAAGTAAATGACGAATTTATCCAATATGCCTTTAAATGAAGCATATTATTACCCAAAGCTTTCTTATACATGGTGATTAAAATTATTTGATGTCGTTTATTAATTTTTCTACCCTGGTCTAAATTTGAGTAATATATATATATATATATATATATATATATATATATATATATATTCTTTTAACAGAAAGGTTCGACTGAAAGGTTTACACGACAAATCTCGAACAAGTTTACGTGCTCTGTCTGTCGTGGATACTTGTTCGTTCCTTTTCGTTAGGTATATTGTCAACCCAGTAGTTTAACACCCCAACAAATTCTTCATATTAATTGTGTGAAATTAGACATATCAGAGAAATCAATAACGTAACCAATAACTTAAAATTTACGAAAACTTTACAATTGAACTATAGCGTATTATTTGAGAAATTTAGTTAGCTTTACACCCTTTCTAAGTTAAGAAAGTTTTGATCAGTATAATGAAAAAGATCTCAAAATAGATCAAGCGAGATCCGTGGATTCACCACTGTTTTAATTTTACGGGGGAACTTCATGAGTGCGAGTTTGTTATTTACATTTCCACTAACCAAGAGCGTTGTCCAAAATTGAGGGAGTCGGATTGAAATGTGTCCTTTAAAAATCTTAGCACTCAGTCATTGTGCTAGTAAAATGCTGATGTCCAATAAAAGCGGAAATAGTGTTAATGTGTGCGTTCATCGCCCATAGTCCACCAGAACAGAGAATGTCCATTCGATAAATTGGTGTTTAATTTATACACGTCTAGACTGCGAAAACAGAATTTGCGATTTACCGAGCGACGTTTAGCACTTATAAAAGAGCAGCAAAATATTATTAATTACCGACGGAAAGATAACGAGTTAGTCGGTTGTTGAATAAAATGCACCACAGCAGGAGTAAATTACGTCCGTTCTTTAACCGTACATTTTGCAGGAAGAGAGAAGGAGAGCCCAACCGCAATAATTTTTGTCAAGTAGCTTCCGCCGCCTCTCTGCCGTGAAATGAAATCCTAAAATTGTTTTGATGTATTTTATAGCTTATTGCGTCCCTTTTACAACCACATCATTTTCATTTTGTCACCGGCGCTTTTCTACAATAAAGTATACTTTCTTCTAATTTTTAACCCTTCTAACTCAATTATACGTTCTTAAAGAATTAAATTAGTATCGCTCATGAAAGGAAAGTTTGAGGTCTTAATGCCGCCGGCTAAAGATAAACCCAAGCGTATATAAGTGCTATTTAATGGGCCATGACAGTATATTCTTATTGTTATTTGGATTTCTTCTATGCGCACTTGACATTTCGATATAAACTATTTTTTAATTAACTTTGATTCGTATTTGACAATCAATTTTACACTCCGCAAATAACAATCATTGCCTGACAACTACAAAGGTTGACGTTACAGTTTGTAGTCATACAATCGTAGCGATTTCGCATGAAATATACTAAAGTGACATTGATCATCAAACACGTTCAAAATGTATATCACGTGTACTTCAATGACGTGCTAATATTTCAGGGTGTATTATACCTTCGGTCATTTTATTAAAAATAGTTCATATACGTCGGCAACGGTTTAAATTTTTTGCTACAGTGGATTAGAATCTTTTTAAATTGTCATATTTTCAATATTTTCAACAGTTCTTTGGATATTATTTTTAACTTTAGTACATGTTAATAGGATGTAAAAGCACTTACTTTAATTAAAAAAGTTATTCCATCCGCCGATCAGTGGCGCACCTCAAAGTACTTTTTCCAATGTTTATCAAAAAGATGGTATGCCACTTTCATTTTTCCATCTGGATAATTCTTCTTATTAGCCTGGTAAATTCTACATGGAAATGGTACATTGCATTTTTCTTCTCAGACGCACCGTTCTTGATTATAAAAATTAATTCCATTTGAAACTAGTTTTTATTAACACTGATAATGATACATTTTGGTTTATAAAAATATTGGAACATTACCCTCACTTAAAGTGCATGTTTCCGCCGGCCTTCCCATCAAATTACGTAGACGTGATTGATAATAGTCCCAGCGGTTATAAAAAGAAGCTGCACTTTATGAACAAAGCAAGTTTTTGCACAGTGATACTATGGACCAAAAGAAACGATTTCATTGGAAGCGTCGCCATTTTCATCTTTTCGGGTTCAAGATGACGGACATTTTCCAATATGGTGGCGTTTTTTTAAAATTTCATAGTGTTCAAACGGCTGAATAGATTTTGTTGATTAAAGCGTCAATCAATTCATCTTTATACCCTTTAAATGACTAACACTTTAATAAAGTCAAAATGGCAAAAAGAAATTGTAAAAAATAACAATTTTCAAAGAATTTTGACATTGACAGCTTTTTTCATTGAATTAAAAATTCTTTTTGCATTGGATAATTATTTATTATCTTAAATAATTTGTGAGCATGTTTTCTACAGAACATTGAAAACCACATTAAAATGGGATGAGAATAGATAAACTACCTTCGTATGAGCGCAAAAGGTGCAATTTTTACATGTATTTTCTTATTGAAAAATTTAAGGTTCATTTTGCACTTTTTTGTACCAAGCATTGAAATCCCCAAAAGAAGTATCTTAAGATCAATTCAGGTTACTTTTCAACCAATACCCTGACGGGAGAGTCTACTACATTTAGTTTTTAAGAATAGGATAACACTAATTTAAACTATATAAAATTCTATTGAAGATAATATATTTACAATCAATTACCTACATTTGCAATAAGAATTATATTTCTTCTTGCTCCATAATCGTAAAATGTCCAATAGGTAGTGTTGCATATGAACCAGGAAGTAAGTGGCGTTTATCGTCATGCGGGCTTAGGGTAATCTTCTCCTGAGCGAAGGTGTGAACTTGATGCTTGGATGATTAAATTAGATCCTGTGTTATAAGTATTTTCTTGTAATCTTCTATACAGTCGACATAATTTTCAAACTTAATTCTATTCTTTATCACCGATCTTTTAATTTCTTTAATTTTCTTTGTAACACCAAAGTTTCGGATGCCAGGTAATTCTTCTTCTTTTGTAAGAGTTCAGCTTCTTCATCCTCGGCTGTCTTAGAAATCGTCGTCGCTTACATCTTTGATCGTAACTCAAAAAAATCTGTCATAAGTCGCCCATTATTTTCGTCTTTTATCATCCCCAATACTTTTTTGTTAATTAGTAGAATTCCATAATTGTTGTTGGAAGATAGTCTGAAGTATCGAAACGTTACTGGCAGTCCCGCTTTATAGTGTCATAAGCATCCTGATTTATTATTTTATAAATTAGGCTTTTCGTATCTATGTAAAGAACTCGGCACCCATCTCCAAAGCCTGCGTTCATATATGTATAGTGAAAATCGTAGATTGTCAACTTGGTTATATCGAAGATACACATACCAACATATATAGGTTTATTAGGATATATTTCAGATTTAAGAAGTTCCACTGCCACAAGGTTTTCATCGAAGATTGTGACATTTTTGAATAACAAGCTGGATATCCTGGCTTTAGCTCCATATCTACCATCCCAGTTTTGCACAAGTTTCACATTACAATGTTTGCGTATATTCTGCATCGTTTTCACAAAAGCCGTATTATTCATTAGCTTTGTTTAAATTTTAGCCCTCGATGAATTGCAGATAATTTAAGTCCATTTTCCAAAGCTTGTTTCAGATTTTTATAATGGATCACATATCTTCTTTTAGCATTTAGTGTAGCCATTAATTTGGTACTTTGAGTTTTTGATACTGGTGGTTTTCCAGTCTTCGGATCAATGTGCTCCGGACAGAATGGGATGTCTTTATGTAAATCATGAATAGATTCCGGATACTCCAAATCAACTTCCATGATATAACCTTTGTTCGCATTATCAGGAACTGATGTTACATCGATGTTGGTGTCCACCCATACAAATCCTCCATAGGGTAAGGGCTGGCTCATCGCCCATCCATATTGCTTATTAACATCATAGTACATAAGATACACATCGGGGTTGGAAGGATCATTCGTTGGTAAATATTTGTTTGCCGATGCACGCCGTTCCGAACACACTTGACTAAGTTCTCCCCGTATACCCTTTTCTATAAACAATAGTTGATCGATATCAGTAGCTCAAGTTCCTGTCTTGTATGCTTTAACATTCCATCTCAAGTGTATCTTGGAAGGGTGCAATAGTGGGCGGGGTCTAGTCCATATGTTACATGACAACCTGCACGAACCTGTTCAAATACTTCAGCCAATAGGATTACATCGGTCTTGAAATAAGTCAGAGTACTGTCCCAGGTTTTGAATATTAAATGCTTTCCACACTTTTTATGCATTCGCATACTGCTTCTTAGTAATTCCTCTACCTTCCAGCATGTTGTAGAATTCCTGTTGACTAGGTAGTGAAGTGTAACCCAGCTTTTCAAACGAATCGATAAAATCAAATAGGTATACACCTTTTTTAGTTAGTAATTCAAACTTCTCTTTTGTCAATTGAGAAAATTCATTTTTTAATAATGTATTCGTTTAGATATGAAGCCAATGTTTTTAAGGATGCGCTCATAAAGCGAAAGCTATCGATGAATCTATAGTTGACCAAGTTTTCGGGAATATATTTTGTGCAAAAGATATATTTTTCCTTTGTTACTGGTAACACTTCCACATAACCATCCAAATCAACGGCAATACTTTTAATTATAAAGTGGATATCATAACTACGCAAATTGTGGAAAGTTATTGGGATACTTGAAAATCTTAATATGTGATATTACAGCTCTCATGCGCAGGTCCTCTATAATTGTTAGTAGGCACTAAATGATTATGGTCCTGAACATTTTTATCCTCTAAACTGAAGAGCTCCTCGCAAATATAACAATGTGTTGCGGCCGTAAAAGCAGTTTTCTGTTCTTGTGTCAACGGATGCATATCATAGGGACATAAGAATACCGTCTCAACGTCTTCTGCAAACTGTCGTAGTTCTATAGTAAACCACTTCACACAATCTTCGCCACGATATGATTGATAAAACGATAAAGAGTCATCATAGTCTCATTTCTCATAATATCCAACACTATATGGTACGTGTTCTTAATACTTCATTTCCTATCCAGTAGACTTTAGTATATATTCCAGATCTGCATATACCACAAACGGAACTTTTACTTTGTTTTTGAAATTCTTGAAGCGAAGGATCTTGTCTTCTTCTGTAAGCAATCGATGTATACATAATTGTTTCATTTTACAATCGTTGGAATAATTTAGCAATTTTTCCTCAGTACTAAAGTAGTGTAGGCAGAGATCGCAAAAATGTTTCTTTGCATGATCTGAACTTAGTTGCGATGAAACCAGTCGACTTAGGTTTTTAATCCATACATAGTGGGTGTTAAATGCTTCATTTCCATCGGTGTATTTAATGCTTTCCATATGCTCATTATAATATTGGTTATGAATCATTAGGAGATTAACATGATTATTTTTCTTATTCTCCGATACCAATATAGAAACCCTAGTGAACTTTTGTTTCTTTAATTTTAAGGCGTAGACGTTAATTGATATACCATTTTGCGATTCAAAGTTCTTGATTTGATTAAGAGTCGTTGGAAACATGATTCTTTATAAGTTCAATTTTTCAGAGTAGTATGGGTACTTAATTATTTTTTGAGGATTTTGGTCAGCAAGATACAGCGCTGCCATCACTGACCACGCGAAGCAAGCTTGGTCGTCATTCTTCACATTGATACATGCATGTTTTTGTTTGATCTCGGGCGGCAGCTCAACATCTGATTATATTTGTTAATATTGATTCCCAAATTAATTATATTTTTCAAACACCTGCCGCTATCTCGCTCTTGGAATTCTTCCAACTCCGTCATTATTTGGTTCCACAATTTTTTCCATAAACCATTTATCTAGATTGGTGTCTCTGAAGATGGTTGCATTTGATGTTATAAAATATTTATGGAGCTAGATTTGGAGTATGCAGAATCTATTCATGATATACATAAAGACATCCCATTCTGTCCAGAGCACATTGATCCGACGACTGGAAAACGGCCTGTATCAAAAATTCAAAGTACCAAATTAACGGCTACACTAAATGCTAAAAGAAGATATGTGATCCATTACAGAAATCTGAAACAAGCTTTGGAAAATGGACTTAAATTATTTGCAATTCATCGAGTACTAAGATTTAAACAAAGCTGCTGGCTAAAATCTTACATTGATCTCAATACTGAACTTCGGAAACGAGCAAGGAATGAATTTAGGAAGAATTTGTTCAAGCTAATGGATAATGCATTCTTTGGAAAAGATGATGGAGAATAAAGTGCAAACATTATAATGTGAAACTTGTGCAAAACTGGGATGGTAGATATGGAGCTGCAGCCAGGATATCCAACCTGTTATTCAAAAATGTCACAATCTTCGATGAAAATCTTGTGACAATGGAACTTATCAAATCGGAAATTTATTGTAATAAACCAATTTATGTTGGTATGTGTATCTTCGATATAGTCAAGTTGACAATCTACGATTTTCGCTATAGATATATGAACGCAACCTTTGGAGATAAGTGCCGAGTTCTTTACACAGATACGGATAGTCTAATTTATAAAACAATAAATCAGGATCGTTATGAAACTATGAAGCGGGACTATCAGCAACGTTTCGATACTTCCGACAATCCTTCCAACAACAATTATAAAATTAAGCTAATTAACAAAAAAATATTGGGGGTGATGAGAGACGAAAATAATGGGCGACTTATGACAGATTTTATTGGGTTACCATCAAAGATGTATGCTACGAGGATTTTTAAATCAACCAAGGAAGAAAAAACTGAACTCTTACGAGAAGAAGAAGAATCATCTGGCATCCAAAACTTTGGTGTTATAAAGAAAATTAAAGGGATTTAAAGATCAGTGATAAAGAATAGAATTACGTTTGAGGATTATGTCGACTGTAAAGAAGATTACAAGGAAGTATTTGCAATGCAGAATCTAATTCAATCATCCAAGCATCGGGTTCACATCATCGCTCAGGAGAAGATAATAAACGCCACTTACTTCCCGGTCCGTACGCAACACTACCTGTTGGACATTATTCAATTATGGAACAAGAAGAAATATAATACTTATTGCAAATGTAGAATATTGATTGTAAATATATTATCTTCAATAAAATTTTATATAGTTTAGTGTTACTCTATTCTTAGGTGTTGGGCTAAAAAGTGACTTGAATTGATGCACGGAACCTTCTTATGGGGATTTGAATGCTTGGTACAAAAAAGTGCAAAACGGACCTTGAGTCTCCTCATGGGAATTTACATGTAAAAATTGCAGTTTTTGTGGTCGTACGAAGGTAGTAGATCTACTGAAGTTCATATAATGTATTTTCAATAGTATTCGGAGGGCGACATACTACACCAATCAGCAAGTCAAAATTAATAGAATTTTCAGCAAATAAATATGCAGGTCGAGCACGATATATGAATTGTGATGGCCAGTTATTATATAACGCAAATTGTCACTGAGAAACAACACAAAGTCACCATCTCATTGTTTAGTGCGATTGTTTCCAAGTAAACGGAATTTGTACAAATTAATTACGGCGCCATGTAGAGAAAGCTTAAGCCAGGTTTTAGAAACAGCGACGCAATGAGCTTCGCTGGATTCCAAAATATTAACTAAATCATCAATTTTGCTCGCCAAGGATTGTGCAAGAACATAGCAGTAGTAAAACGCTTTAGGTGACAACTTAACGCATCTTGAAGAAGGTTTGAAGCAGAGGGTAGGTAAGGTAGTCAAGGTTTCATATCCGTCATCCTAATCAAGGGCATGTATAAGCATCCTACATAAATCTCCAAAATTTTCAGCTGTAATCAGGAAATACTCTCTAGTTAGCGCTTGAAGTGAACGGACGTAAAGAAGAAGGTCGACCCAGCACGTGATGGGTTTGTTGTAGTTGGAGCTCGAAGGACGCGTAGGGACGGTGTAGTAGTTGAGTGCGCGAATCGTGACGACGATAAGAAACTGCAGTCGAAGGTCGGCGGGTATTGCAAAGAATTAGTAGCAAAGACCATCGAGAAGAAGTGTCCACGGGTCTTTCTTCCGGGGGTCAAAGCGGGAATGAAGGCGGAAGAACTAGTGCGATTGATCGTGAGCCAGAATCTCCGCTTCGACGATTTGAAGGTGTAAGACCACCTGAGAGAGAAGTTCAGGTTTGGCGGAAAGGACCCTATGGATCCCTTCGCCAACGTAGTCTTCCAAGTGACCCCCACACTTCAAAGGCGCATATTAGCTGACGCTATCAACCTCAGGTGGCAAAGAGTATGGGCCCGGGACCATTTCTCGACGACCCAGTGTTACCGGTGCTACGAATACGGTCACAGACCGATGGAGTGCAGAGAGAAGGTACAGTGGTGCGGTAACTGTGCCGAGGTCGGTTACGAATTTAAGAATTTCCGGAAGGCAGTCCCCTGCTGTGTGGTTTGAGCAAGTGCAAACGACAGAACTGGCGGTGGCGCGAAGGTCGATAGGCGCCACGACGCCAAGTCGAGTGTAACATACTGTTTTAATAAGCTCTAATAGTTCTAGTATTCCTAAAAATAGTTAGTTTCTAGTTTAATTTTAGCATGCTAATTATTAGAATTGTAGCGGCTGCAGGATCACCCAAGTAGCTTCTCAGCGAAGTTCCCAGAAAGATCTAATCCAAGAGTTAATCAATTTTTCTAAAGGCACTTACTTTAAGGGCACTAAACATGTTAAATTAGTCCATATCTATGATTAGATGTCAATCATGCTTTAGGATCCTATTTATGTCAGGGTGGTCTGAAGCAATTTTTCAATTAGCTGAGCACTCAACTAAAATCAATTCTGAGAGCTACGGTTGTGGTTATCTTAGGCATTGACAGTTTTAATTAAAATTAAAGATTTACGACCGGCGCATCCTAAGCCGAGTAAGAGCGTCAAGAAAGGGGTTATTTTCAATTAACCAAAATGTATATAAGGAGGCCAGCCGGTGGGAATCGGGGTTGTTTATTTCCAGACGCGTTAGAGGTTAAAGCTAACGGTTACTAGTGATGTGTTTATTTCTCTGCAGTCAAGTGCGGGCCGTTATGTTTTAAGTTATTTATTTCTCTGAGTAAGTAATTAGTATATGTGATATTACTATGAACTCAAGGCTGTGTTATGCAGCATAAGTCAGTTATTTGTTTAAAACAGTATTTGTCGACTTCCATAAAATACAATTCCGGGTGAATGCCCAGTTCAAGTAAATTGATCCGTTTTATTATTGCTTTGGAGACCGCATCGTTTTAGAAGGGTCTTCTATTATATTGTGTTTCGACGGTGTCAGAGGTCGTTAACCACTAATCCACGAGACTACCTGAGAATGCAAAGCTCAGGCCCGAAGTCAAGTTACGGTACTATTTGACCCTTGAGAAGGTCGTATTTTTCATGGTGTAGATGACCCCGTGGTTAAAAAGGGTCGTCGCACTATGCAAGTTAATTAGACTAGGGTAGCATTAATAAATTTTTGTTATTGGGGTGTGTACACCTAGAACTGTATCTATTCAAAATATGTTTGTTAGTTAAGTTTAGTTAAGTTGTGTTTGTGCTAGCCGGAGACTATAAGTGACTTATTTTCTGTTCTGCCATTTTGGTTCATCGCCCACGAACAAAGTGCGACGAGAGCTATTACCGCGATTGGTCCATGGGCCGTTTAATTCCCATGGTGGCGCCCTTTTGTACATAAGGTTATTTACTTTATATTTTGTTATGCATATGTAATTAGTTGAAGTTTTAGTTAGTAGCTCGTTCAATAAAACAATCAAATTTTCGTCTCAGTGTGTTTGTTTAATGAACCCCCCCTTCACCGACTGCTGCAGCTTGCGAGGCAACGTCCCGAAACGTGAGGGTACGATGGTGTTAGAGGTCCTGTTATTTATTATTTATTGTTAATTAGATACCCTCACGCGGTAGGTAAATATATTAAAATTACACGAGTAGATGCCCCACGATGCTACAGTTGAGGGACGCAATCACACGGAATATCGATTATGGACCGTGAAGGAAAAGAAAGATTTAAAAGAAGCAAGAAAATTAAATTTGTGCAACTAAATCTCGGGAAAGGCAAAAGGGCAACAAATAACTTCGTAAAGTTATTATGCGTAGAAAACATCGACATCGGGCTTATACAGGATCCGCACCTGTATAGCCACAAACTAAAAGGTTTTTGGATGGGCGTCACCGTCTTAAACGCGAATAGCGAACGACCGCGCAGCGGTATAATAATAAATAATGAGACGTGCGCCAGGATAATATTAAACAATTTGTCCAACGAGTTTATAACCACCGCGGAAATAAAAACAAGACAAACACGTTCTACGTGATAAGCACGTACTTTCCACCATTCGACTCCCGGAGGGAAAATCCTTAAATGGAGGACTTAATAAATCACATCGAAGGAATTTTTCGCCAAATTGGAAGGATTAAAAACTAATAATTGGGGGAGACTTTAATGCTAAGTCACCGTTATGGAGTAGCCCTATAGAAGACGATAGGGGTTCACAGGTTGCTGATGTTTTAACGGAATGGGATCATACCGTGATAAACACTAATGATTCACCTTCGTTTAAGGGTTATAGGGCAGCAGTTTTATTGATATTACTGCAGCCTCGCACGAGTTGTTAGAAACCATTTGTGATTGGAAATTAAGGTCGGACGAGGAAACGCTCTCTGACCATAAATTAATAAGATGGGACGTTAAAACCAAAACAAGCGCAAACGAGCAGCTAACTATATTTCCGCGGTTCTGTAATATAAACGCGAATTGGGAGAGGTTTAAACAAAAATTTGGGCGAAAGTATCCCTGCGTTCAAAAACGAGTCATTTAACTGCCGAGAGGCAGACGAAATAGAAACACTAGCGGAAAATTTAAACGACGCAGTGGCAGACGCGTCATCGTATTCCATGCCGGGCGGGGAAGAAAACATTTAAAAACAGCGTATACTAGTGGACCCGTGAATTAACCACCAAGCGGGCACAAACTCGTAACCTAAAGCGCCGCTATCAACGCGCCTCGGGAGATATAAGAGAACAACGGAGAATAGAATACAATCAAAGTTACCGCGAATATAAGATATTAATAGAAGAAACACGAACAAATAAATTTAAAGAATTCTGCACGCAAAACTGACAGAAAGAGCCTTGGGAACCGCATACCGCGTAATAAAGAGCAAACAACAGAAAATCGCGCTCGGTAACATAAGAAAGGTAAAGGGCGAATATATGGAAGGTTTTAAAACCACGGCGGAATATTTATTAGAAAAAGTCCTCATTTCGGATAATCCCGATGAGGATAAGGGGTCGCACGATTTAGTACGTCGGGAAGCAACATAGGCGCAAGGAACAGGTGCCGATAAGGCAATCCTAGTTCACGAGGTCGTCAGGGCTGTTATGAGGATGAACCCTAAGAAGGCACCGGAGCATGACGGAATCACTTCAGACGCAGCTCTGAAGGCGTGCCTGTTAGCCCCACGTGTCTTTGCCGGGTTGTTTAATTTTTGTCTAGAAAGGGGCGTCTTTCCGAGTTGCTGGAAGGTCCAGAACGTGAAATTCATACCTAAACCAAAAAAGCGGATGCGTCAGACCCGGGGAGCTATCGTGCAATTAGCTTGCTACCAGTGCTGGGGAAAGTTTTGGATTGCGTTATGACTAACCGATTTGTGCAATTAGTGTGTGACAGCGGCGGTTTTAATAACCGACAGTTCGGTTTTATGGAGGGAAAGTCGACTATCGATGCATTAGAGTTCGTTGTCGGGGATATTAAACAGGCGAGAGATGCTAAAGAGTACTGTGTTGTTGTTGCTTTGGACATTTCAAGAGCATTTGATACTGCCTGGTGGCCATTGGTTGTTTTGGAGTTGGAAAATAGAGGTTGTCCGCGAAACTTGTTGTCTTTGGTCAAGAGTTATTTCTCGGAGCGATTGGCACAGGTTGAAATTCCGGATGAAGTTTTGTCGCGCGAGGTGAAAAGAGGATATCCGCAGGGGTCATGCTCTGGTCCCACATTTTGGAAGTTGTTGTATGAGAGCATCTTTAGGCTCAAGTTGCCCACAGGATGCTCAATCGTTCGGTTTGCGGATGATACGCTTTTAATTGTCAGATCGCGATTATTAATGGATATGCGCACAAAACCGAACGCGGCGCTTAATAAACTACACGAATTGCCGCAGGCGATAAAATTAAAATTTAACACGGCGAAATCAGAGGCGCTCTATTTCGGAAAGAAACTGAGACAGCGACCCCCTAGGCTAGCGCTAGGAGGGCAGAAAATACCGTTTAAGGAAGCAATTACATATCTTGGGGTAAAGATTGACGATAAGTTAAATTAGAAAGCTCACGTGCAGTACGTTAAAAGCAAAAGCAGCGAAATATTAAACAAAATGATGGCGGTGGCGAAAATAAACTAGGGTTTCAGGGACGAATCGCTGAGGACGATTTATGCCGGAGTAATTGAGCCGGCAATGCTGTAGCAGCTTCTGTATAGGCGGAAAGTTTAAAATCCGGGAGATGCGTCAATTGACGAGCGTGCAACGCATAACCGCGCTCAAGGCGGCGAGGGCATTCAAGACCACCTCCACGGAGGCGGTCCTGGTGATCAGTGGGACTCTCCCTATTAGAAATAGGAGAATAATAAATATAGGGAAATGCGCGAAATTATCGAAGATATTAATCTTGGTAATAGGGAGGTAGAGAGAAAGATCGTTGTATCAGAGTTGGGGCTCCCGGCCGATATTAGAGGAATCGAGTTTGTCGAAGGTGATGGGGACGCGACAGGTATCAGAATTTACACGGACGGTTTAGGTATGGATGACGGACAAGCAGGCGCGGTGTTTGTAGTGTTTAAGCCGGAAAGGGAGGTGTTTTGGTTTCAAACCAAACTCGCGAACTGGAGCACTATTTTTCAATTCAAATTGGTAGCCATACGAGAGGCTATCGATTACGTAATAAATCATTCGGGCAGAGACGAATATTATATAATCAGTGATAGTAAATCGGCGCTAACGGCTTTAACAAATATGTACACTTCGACAGACTTACAAGCGGACGTCTGGAGGATAGCGCATATGGCGCTCGAGTTTCGGCATTTAAAGTTCTGTTGGGTTAGGTCGCACTATGGTAACGTAGGATACGATAGGGCTGATGAATTAACTTAAGAGGCCGCGACGGGCGACTTTCGGATATCACGTTCGTCGATACCGAGGTCTATAATTAAAAGAAAGCTGCGCGAAAAATCAATTCGATAATGGGAAGAGAGGTGGAACAACGCTGCCACGGACAGGTTGACCCACAAATTTATACCGAGCATAGAAGCTGGAGGTAAGATCGAAGTGAAATTCGATCATAAAATAGTGCAACTGATAACAGGGCAAGGCGCCCTGAAAGCGTATTTACAAAGATTCGGTTTAACCGATAATGACCGCTGTGAATGCGGTGAGGGCGCAGGAAGCGCATAGCACGTGCTCTTCGACTGCCCACTCGAGGTGGCAAATTGAGGGTTAGCTGATATGAAATTAGCTATCGCAGGACTAGCATGACCAAAGAGCCTAGAAGAAGTCAGGGAAGTGGTTAATCAGAAGGCGTTCTGGACAGTCTTCAAAAAATTTTCGGGAAGGGTCGCGAGATTAGACGGCGATAACCGCGCGTAAATCGGAGGGTTAGGGGAGGATTGAAAATTTTTAATTTTGACTTGACATGAGAAACGGACATGAGCATGATATAACCGAAACCTGTATAAAATTAAAAAAATATATATATATAAAAATGAAAAGCATAAACAAAAGCAAAAATCAATAACCAAAATCTAATATGCACGACAAACCCCACACCACTAAAACAATCACTGTCCCACTTTATACGCGCGGAAAAATCGGAATCAGGAATAAACTAAAACAAATAAATAACAACAAAATAAATCAGTAAACCCTAATTAATTTAAATCAGCAAATAAATAAAGAAAATAAAATAAAGTAAAACCGCGCATCCCCCCAGGACTTAAAAGTGTTAGTGGTTGTGATCCCCGCTAGAACGTTTAGTGCATACCCACTTTAACAGTGCATCATCTCCCCTTAGCAGTAAGATACCAATAGACGTAAGAGAACGACCAGATCTTTAGATGCTTAGGAAATTTATAATACGAGGTAGGATTAAAATTGTGGCGGCTGTACTTGCATAAGCATTGACTTGTATTAATAAGTAGATTTTGAAATATTCTAACGAGCATGTTTTGTGCGTAATGGTGCTAGCCATCATAATGCTTATGCGAGTGCAACTGATAATTTGGGCGATGCTTTTGCTAATTTATGCACTGTTGCATGCTTTTGCTTATTTAGATATTTTATTTATATATCTATTTTATGTTTATTTATATACTTACATTATATTCATACTTATTATATATTTATATTTATATTTTTGCCTGTATTTTTGTTCTGTGGCTTGATTTTATTTGTTATACGTTTTGCCGCCAAGTTTTGGTGGCAGTTTATATAGGAAAGAAGATTGTACTTATAATATGTTAGTTAGAAAATGATAGGGAACGCTAGGGACAAATTTAGGATGAAATTTGAATAAATACATAGACCAGCGAGGACGAATTTGTAAATATATAGAACAGGTGACATAGCTGGATTCACTATTAAACATTTGGCGAATGCTTAGAAAATTTGAATTCATTTTTAATATTAGCTTGCTAGATTTGGATAGTTTTAAGACGACCCTTCAGGTCCAACCGGTAAGCAGAGCTGGCAGCTGCTATCCGGTATTACGGATCCCTCCTCATTCATTTTTGCATGTGTCTTGTGGATTGGACTAACTCCAGAATCAACGCTAAGGATACCATTCTTTAAACCCTATTTTTAGTTTCAGTTTGTTAGATTTTTATTTAGTATTGATTAACCTGAAGTTAGATTAAATTTGGAGCACGTTTACTTTTCGCGTTTAAACCCAATGTAGTACCTTTGGGTGGAGAATTGGTGACGTGGCCGCAAGCATAGCGGCCCTTAATTACATTATAATAATCAGGAAAGTACAAACAAAATAGCGACCATACATTCACACCACAAGCATCCAACAATATAAGCAAAGCAACAAATTCATAATTGAAATGCTTATTAGTAAGATGAAAAAGAAATATATTTATAAGATTAAGGATTTTTAAGCAGCACTGATTGACACAACAAACCAAATCAAAATGAAATATATAAAACTTATTGTAAATACAATTAGTCTTGTATGTTAAGCAATCACTATAACAAATTGAAACAAAAATAAATGTCATTTTTAAGCAAACCAAACTATATGCGTAATTATTTTTAGCACCGCTACGAGTATTCTCTGCTAGACTGAAATCTCGTTGGGTAAAATCGTCGGGTTGAAGCTGGTGCTTCTCCTTGTCAGAGGTTTTCAGTAACAGTGACATTTCTTGCAATTGACGATAATTATTAACAATTTCGACCCGTTTTTCAGTGGGAGCTATTCGTATTTTACCATTTTGATGATTTTAATGATACATTGAAATCTGCATCAAAAGGAAAAGGAGCTTTTATCTTTCTTCAGATACATATCGCGAATGTTTTTCTGAAATGTACCTTTCAGTTTTTTAGCTTTCAATTACTATTGCTTATATCAAATATACACTACTTTCAAAATATAATCACCTTCAGTTTATAAATTAGTGATTATACAAAATATTGAAGTTCTAAGACAATACACGGTTAAAGCGACGCATGTAGTATTTTCACACGTCCTATGTCGTTAAGGAGAGCCATATATACAAACAGTTCTCAAAATACCGCCTATTTACCATTACAAATTTTCAAGCTACAAACATTTAGAGGCAGTCAAGGGTAATATGCCTACTATATTAGGTATAAGACGTAAAACAAAACTCTGAAGAGTAGGAAGCTGTCTCAAGGGGAATCAAATTCGTAGAAGGGTAGCCGAGTCTGGGAGTTCATTTTCATTTTACATGGGAAGTGAGACAAATTATACGTCATCCAAAGTACACAATCAAACAAGAATTAGCTTCAAGATATTAATGTGCATTAAAATAATTTAATTATGTAGAGATTGTTTGTGGATTTAGTGGCATATTTTAACTTCTGTGTTTCTGTATAATTATGGAAGTAAATACCTTAATTAAAGCTCACATTAGCAAAAGCTTTGATTGTTTATATTTGCTTTATTTATATACATATTGCATCCCATTGAACAGTGTATGCCTTATGTATTTTTACCTAATGTAATAGTAGATAATTTACCTTCGTTCTGCCTCAAAGAACCGGTTTTCTTATAGAATTTAACATGGGAAAATTTATAATCGATTTTGCAAATTTTTGTATCCTTTAAGATCATTCATTCGAGGATCACGTGATGTTATCATGGACAGCTTTTCACTTTCACTGTACAAGTTCAAAGTTAAAATCTACACCACCTCTACCCTACTCTCGTCTAGACCAATGATAGAGTTTAAAAGCATTTGATAGAATAGGTTCTCAATGGACCTGCACGTTGAAGAAGTTCTAAATTACTAAAACTGGTAAAATGTCTTGCGTGTTTCAGTGAGCTAGCGCCTAACTATAGGTTTAACCAAATTAGAGGAGCCTTTAGTGAGGGACCAGACTAGGACAGGTTCCTGAAAGAGGGCAACAGCTCTTTCGATACTTAGAGTGGCAGAGATCATAGGGGTTGGTATGACATTCTAATACACTACTGCGATGTGGAAAGCAACAGAAAATAACCACATTACCTCCCAAGTACACAGCACACTTAAAATGTTATTTAAGATGATAGCATCCTCTGGGGTAAAAGAATCCGAAGTTAAAATAATCCCCCATTGGACTACTTCAGAAGATGTGATCGGAAGGTTCAAAGAAAGAGCCAGGAATATTTTGCGAGTAGGAGCGTGGAATCTCAGAAGTATGAAGAATTGAAGAACTTGGAAATTGAAATGGATAGATTAGCATCAGAAATAGTAAAGGTTAGCGAAGGTTGTTGACCAGAGGCGGAGGATTTTTGGAGCGAAAAGTCTAGGGTAATTAATACAAGATCAAAGAAAGAAAATTTGGCTATAAAAGTAGTTGTGCGAAAAAATATATGAGACCCCGTGTAGAAAAACTACTTACAAAAGAACAAAAGAGTACTGATGGTTAGATTGGAATTTAAAACTTAAACCGGGAAATACATTAATAGCATAAGTATACATGCTCACCTCTAGCTACAGTGAGTAATATGTAGAAGCGATCCACAAAGATATCGAAGATTTACTAAGGTGCGTAAAAGGAGATAAAAATTTAATAACCACGAGGGATTTTAATGTAGTGGCAGGTGAGGATAGGGAAGGAGCAGTAGAATTTTGCGACAAAAACAATTCAACAATCACAAACACGTTATTTCAACATCATGGTAAAAGACAATATACGAGGAAGATGCTAGGAGATATAGGAAGATATTAAATAAATTACATTCTTGTTAAACAACGTTTTAGGAATCACATAAAAGGCTGTAGAAGTTACACCGAAACACTTCTATCAAATTTATTTTTAATTGTTTATTTACAAAAAATGATTTCTTTATGTTACAACAATTTAGACGTTTATATTCATTAAACATTAAGTAATTGAAATTGACAAAAATACTTGAAGTTAATAAATCAATAATTAATAATTAAAAATTACGGTGAGTAGCTTGAACCTCCAACAATGTTAAAGTTATGAAGTTTGAAGACTGACTGACGATAAGGGGCTCCTCACGGTTTATATGTAATCCCTGCTCTCACATTATCTTGTGGGAAAGTGCAGATTCTACCGTCTGCTACTTCTTAATAAATATACAATGTCTTATTCTAAGTTTTTTAACTGAAATTGCTTTATTGCAGTTGATAGTTTCTGCACCTGCAGTATGAGGTTGAATCTGGAATACAAAGTAGTTGCTTCCTTTCTTATTTCTGATATGAACTCTGATTAACCTTTAATTATAACCTTCATTTAATACAATGTAACATGCTATTACTAAAACATATTAAATGAGTTTAATTTTATATACATTTTAATATGGGGTATATGTAACTCGTGCTTAAATTAAAAAATTTGAAAAAAGCAATGACACTTAAACTTTAAGAAACTAAAAGATAAAGATATCACGGAAAAACTTGAAAAAAGTCAAATGAATTGTTGAAAGACATCAGGAAAATTTCTGATACTAGGGAAGTAGAAAGAAAATGGAATAACATTAAATCCATAAACATGGCGGCCAGAGGTATTCTGGGATACACACAAAACGAATGTAAGAAAACATGGATAAGTAAGAGTATCCTGAATTTAATAGAAGAAAGACGAACGTACAAAAGCAGACCTAACGAAACTGGAAACATATATTCAAAGCCATGAAATGAGAAATTATTCGCACTTGCAGGAAAACTAAAGAATAATGGATTGATGAAAAGTACAAAGATGTACAAATTAAGATTGAAATTTGAAAAACAGAAGAAGTATATAAACTAATTAGAATTTATTTTAGGGATATAAAACCGCATATGAAAATTATGATGGGTGCAGAAGAAGACATCATTATAGAAAATGTAGAGAATTTAGATAGATGGCATGAATATATAAGGAACTTATACGCAAGACAGGAACCACCAGCACTAAAACAGGAATCAGACATTGAAAAGGATGCCTTGGGAATCCTATAATTAAAGATGAGTTTGAATTAGCTTTAAAGGCTTTAGAAATTATCAAGGCACCAGGTATAGATAAGGTACAAGCAGAAACTCTAAAAACCGCTGGGCAAGCAGTAGTAAAACGTCTCTTCCAACTTGTAAGCTTTATGTATAAGACAAGCAAATTATCAAACGATTTCAAACGTAACATCATAGTAACAATACCAAAACGAGTGGTATGGATAGATCAGAAAATTTTCGAACAATGAGTTTGACAGCACACGTGTTAAAAATATTAACTAGAATTGTACAAAGACGGATGGAGAAACGGTCTGAAGAAATACTAAGAGAAGATCAATTTAAGTTTAGGCAACACAGGGGAACATGGGAGGCTATTTTAGCTCCGAAGGTAATAATGGAGAAGACAATGGAAAAAGGAGAAATGGTGTATATAGGGTTTGTAGATCTGGAAAAAGCATGCGACAATGTACAATGGAAAAAAATGTTCGAAATACTCAAAAAGATTGAAATGAGTTTTAGGGATAGACGGATAAACATAGCTTATACAAAAGGCAAACTGCGATAATAGAACTAGAGCAGGTACCTAAAGAAGTAAACGCTAGGAAAGGGGTGAAACCTGGATTCGCCGTATCCCCATTAATTTTAACGTGTACATCGAAGAGGCAATGAATACTTTCAAATGCAGGAAAGCACTTGGACTTATTATGCAGGGACAAAAAATTGATATGTTTAGATCTGCAGATGATATAGCAGTATTAGCATCTAGCAAGGAGGAGTGAGAAGCAGTTGTTAATGAATTGGAAACAGTTCTAACAGAGAGATATAATATGAAAATTAACAAAAATAATACTAAAGTACTAGTATGGAAAGGAGGGGTACAAATAGGAAACGAAAACTTAGAAGAAGTTAAGAATGTGTTCTACCTAGAAAGCCAAATAACGCAAGACTGGAAAATTCTTAAAGATATAAAACAAAGATTAGCACGAAGGCCATGCTACATTTAACAAGAGAAAGCAACTACAATGGTCAAAGACAACAAACATAAAAGTAAGGAAAAGATTGCTGAAGGCATATGTGTGGAGTACAGCACTGTACGGCTGTGAAGCTTGGACAGTAAAAGAAGCGGGTAGGAAAAAGATAGAAGCCTTTGAAATGTGGTGCTAGAGACGTATGGTAAAGATATTATGGACAGACAAAGTTAAGGACAAAGAGGTTACAGAAATGGTAGGGAAAGAAAGAAATACGTGAAAAACAGTAAAGATTGGGAGAGCTAGGATGATAGGCCACATACTAAGGCATGAGAGAATAGTGAGGAGTATATTTGAAGCAGAGATAGGATAAAAGAGAGGTAGATCTAGGTAGGTCTATTGTGCACAAATATTCAGATATTGAATCTGTGGGAGTTTCAGGTAAATGTGTAGGTTACCTCAAAATAGAAAACAATGTAGGTACGTGTCCAACCAGTTCCAGGACGGAAAATTTTAGAATGAAAGAAAGTAATTGTATATAAACCTGATGATTATCGTAAACAACTACAGGTGTTGGTTTTACAATATTATTGTGCGGAAGAAGTAATTGAGAAACTGTTGATTCGGTAAGTGTCTAAGTGGTGGGGATCTCGGATAAGTGCAAGAGATATAATAAAAATTAGCACAAGTCTATACTGATTTAACAACAAGAAGCAGCTGCTATGTTTGAAGATAACAAACGTAGAGACAAGGAAAAATTACTGGAAGCATATGTGTAGTACGCGACACAGTACGATTGTGAAACGTGGATAGTACGAGAAGCGCACAGGAAAAATATATTAGCTATTGAAATGTGGAGCTACAGACGTATGCTGAATATATATTAAACAGACAAAGTTAAGAACAAAGAGGAACTAGAAATGCAAGGTAAGAGGAAATATATGGAAAGCGGTAAAAATAAGAGAGATATGATGATAAGACATACTAAGGCATTATGGAATAGCGCGGCTTATATTAGAAATAGAGAAAAGAAAAAGAGAGGTAGAAGTAGACCTGGATTAGATTATTGCACACAGGTAGTGAAAGATGTAGCTGTGGAAATTTTAGGGAAATGTGTAGATTAGCTCAGAATAGAAAACAATGAAGGAACGCGTTCAACCACTTCTAGAACTGAAGACCTAGTGATGATGAATTTGGACAAATAGAAATAAAGTTTTGCGACATTTAAAAAATTTCATACCTAAAAGCATTATTCTTTAAATTCAAAGTTGATATTTTTTTGCACTTGTTCTATAATGTACATTATTTTTAATTTATGCAATTTGCAATTGAAATCAATATGTACAATGGCATAGGACGCATCTGCAATGGAAATCCACATGTACAGTGTCAAAGGAGGTCCCTTTTTTATACTACAAATGAATACCCCTGAGGCAGCACTTTTCTCCTTTTTTATGCAACCGCGACAATATACTGCTAACTAAGCGCTTACCAAAATTATCTAACTGTACTTGCACTATCAGCAGTTTTACTGACCTTCTTTGAGTTCAAAGTACCGCTGTTTGTTGTAGGTTATACTACTAACTTTGCGGTTAACAAAATTATGAACCACCTGCGGTTTTGCTGATCTATTTTGAGTTTAGTGACGCTGTTTTTAGTTGAGTTTGAGTTCAAAGTAACGCACTTTTTTAGTCAATTGATCTACATTGAATCCACAGTCACGTTGTTTTTAGTAGCAATTACCAACCAACGCAATCAAGTCGTTTTTAGGCGATTAACCTATATTGAGTTCAAGGTCGCATAGTTTTTAGTCGATTGAACTACATCGAGTCCAAAGTCGCGTAGTATTGCTACTTTTATTGCTATAAATGTCCAGTTCAATGAGAGTTTTTCATATTATTTTACTATGTTATAAAATATTTTACACTACGTAGTATATTATGCACATATTTACCTATAAATAAACGTTTTTCAGAATAAAAACCTACATTTTTATTCACCGGTCCAAATGACCGGAATTAACGGTTTTATGAAGCCATGAAAATCGGCGGTCTAAGTGTTAAGCTTTTTTTGTATTAACTTAGATAAAACTAAAAAAATGGTGTTCTATTATAAAATTGGAAAAGTCTTTGTAAAAGCTAAAAATAGGTTACATAAAACAATAAACATTTTAATCGAAGACATTTTATTTTGATTACTCGAGGGAATGTCTTAGTAGCTCCCGATATTTGCCGTAAGCAACCATTAGATTGATTAATGTTCTGCATAGGAAGACACCTCTTTTAGATAAATACTGCAGCGTATACATTTTTATTGTATCCCTAACAATAAGCATTGTGTGAATTACAGATATATAACTAAATCTAAAGATTTTCATACTTAAATTATGCAAACAACCAATAACCACTAATTTTACTGTATTCTTAAGACGTCGCTAGCGAAAAGAAGACAGAAAGGAGATCTGACGGAAATAAAGGGGCGCGTTAATACGAGGCGCTTTTTATCGACAGTAAAATTAGTATACCTAGTGTGCAGACGTCAGCAGAGTGTTTGCAGTTTTTGATAAAGCCTGGGGTCGTCCCTCATGGGCAGACAATGGCTTGCGGTGGATTGACTGCCCCAGGCAAGCTGTAAACAAGCTGAACCGCCGTCTGCCAAACTGCATTTTCCCGCACCCTATTGATTGTCGTGTAACGTATTAACGAAGTCTTCCATTTACGTTTCAGAGAAAGGTGCTACTAGTATCTTTTAATTTAAGTTAGTAGGGAATTTAGCTTGAAAATGTCTGATATCTAGTATATTTCACACTTCTTTCCCTTTGTGTTTTATTCGCTGCTTTATTGAACGTTTCTTTCCCTTTAAGTCTCTGATTTATCATAAATAGTTGCTGAAATGCTGATGCTGACGAAAATTCCTTGTCAATGAGAGCAGTATTCGTTTAAAGCTGTTATGACTACCCGAATAACGGAAAAGCAAATCTAAATAGAAATTGTTTTGGTATAATAAAAGCTACAAATAGAGCTTGGAAACGCAGATAGATTTAAATTCAAGTATTAGCGTATTGGAGTTTTAATAATTATAAAAATTAGCGGACATGTCGTGCGTCCAAATAAAATTTTAAATCGCACGATTAAACTACCAGCAATAGAATTAAAGAATTAACAGTAATAATTAACATTATGAACATTATAAATCAAAGATGCAAAATTTGGTACATTTCACATATTTAATTTTATAGCAACCTCAGCCCTTATTTATATACTTTCAAAGGTTCTAGTGTGAAAATAAAGTATGTCTAAAAACATAAATTCTTTAATTATTTCAATTACCGCGTACACAAATGTGTAGACAAATTTTCAAATATTAACAGGTTGGTACAAACTGTAACCATAGTATCAACTACATGTTTAAACGTACATGTGCTTTCATTTTGACACCCGCGGGGTTCTCTGGTAGGGATGAATCAAATTTTACAATAATTGCTTTTTCAGTAGTTTTTCTAAAACTTAGTGATCTGTAGTTACTTGGATTTATATTGTTTATTAGTTATATAAATTTAAGAATGTGGTGGTAGTAAATTAATTTTTTTTAGCACAAATAAGTGTAGCCTTTGCAGTGATATATCTGGTATTAGTAGGTATTTTTCAAGTTTTGTAATATAAAACTTGGAATGCACATACATGTAGGTGCACATTGCGACTGTATGAGTGTAGATAATATGTAGTAATATGAACATAACCCCAAGTGTATGGGTTTTTCTCTAAATTAATGCAATAATTCTAGCTTTATTGAAAAAGTCATGCTATAAACAAGATATGCTTCCTACAGACGAGAAGCTGCTCAACATGCTAGACCGCTTCTTAGAAATTTCATCATCATCATTAGGTCTTCAGTCCTAGAACTGGTTGGACGCGTACCCTCATTGTTTCCTAGTCTGAACCAACCTACACATTTCTTTGAAATTTGCACAGTCTGCATCTATCATTATCTATGTGCGAAAGTCTGATCTCAGTCTGCCTCTACCTCTCTTTTCCTATCTCTGCTTGTAGTATATCCCGTACTATTCCGTAGAAATGCCTTAGAACGTATCCCGTCCTATTTCTCCTATTTTCTTTATTTTCCACGGATATTTTTATTCCTCTACTATTTGTACAACCTATTTGTTATTAACTTTGTCTGTCCATGCTACCATCCTCATACATCTGAAGCACAACATTCCAAAAAGCTTCTATCTCTTTCTGTCTGCTTTTCCTATTGCCCCTATTTCATAGATGTACTGTGCTGTACTCCATACATATGCTTCTAGTATCTATGTTCGTTGTCTTTGAACATAGCTGCTGTTCTTTCTTGTTTGATGCAGTTCGGTCACCTTCTATTGTTCTACAGTTATTTAACCTATTTCCCCGATATTCAGTGGTATGTGAAGGGAAGGCGGCTCCGCGGCGTAGTGGTATGTGTGTGACTACTAGAGTAGTATTATTATCTCATGGCGGGTGACGTCACATGCGCAATAGGTTCAATTTAAAATTAAACCTCAAGATTCACAACGCTACAGTACAACCCACAAACATCTTGCGAGCAATGTGGCTTTAATACGTCGTCACGAATATCCCATTTATTGCGTTAAGTAAAATATTGTTTGTAAGGACCCCGTTCATGCTGGCGGTATCTAGAAATTCATAAATATATGAAATAAATCCAGACCTCCATATAATATCGGAGCTTTTACTTGTTTTTACTTATAAACAATTCTAGGTTCGTGGTTTCTTTATCCGTAAATATTTGCTGTGGCAACAGTGCACATACTCAGTGGATCCCAGTACTGTATATACCGAATGTGAACCGTAACTGTCATTGTCATTCTCGCTCTTATCAAGGTCTTATTGTTTTCAGTTTTCCGTTTTAATATTTGTATCAAGTAATAGTCCTCAAAACAGTTTTTTTCAAAACTAACTGATAGTTAATTTCTTCAGCAATGTAAGTATTTAAAAAGAATGTTCGTTCAATGATTAATTATGATATTTTTTAGAGTAATATTATGAATAAGAAGAAGGTGATTCATAGTCAAGGACATGGTCATGTAGTATTGCGTTTACCTCCATATCACCCAGAACTAAATCCTATCGAGATGATTTGGGCGTTACTTAAAAACCGTGTCGCTGCATGTAATGTAACCTTCAAAATAGATGATGGAAGTTGGCAGAAGAACATATAAAAAATATTGGAATCAACGAGTGGACTAAAGTATGTCTGCACGTAGAGAAAATTGAAAAGGATTATATGGAACGAGAAACTTTAATAGACGGGGTTCAAGACCTAATTATACGGGTTGATGATAATAGCGATAATTCAGATGGATACTTATCCTCAGGCGATGATTCTGGTGATAGGGATGAAAGTTTAAGATGTGAACCCATTTAAAATATAATTTATGTAAAATAGTTGAATGATGGTCTTTACTTAGCGTTGTAGAAAATATGTGTCATAAATACATTAGTTTGTACATTATTGTTTATTACCGAGGTGTTAAAATAAAACTTGTTTAAAGAGAAAAGCAGTCTTTATATTAAATTATATTCAGTAGTGCTGTGACAATCGATCAGTTTTAAAGCTGAAACAATCAATGATTTGGTTTCAAAGTGATTGAATCATTTTACATTTTAATCCAATCATAATCAATTCTGTTAAGCATGTCCATTCTTTGTCCCCAAAAGGGATTCTTATTGACTGTATTTATCTCGGCGCTTCTATCCGATCGTGTTAAGGTTAAGATTATTAATTATTCAAGGAATTATTTTATAGCTGGATTATCGATGAAGTGCGTAAAAATAATATTAATTTAGCAAATATTTCTAAACTATAAATGAGGTTATGTAAAAAATATATAACCTGATAAGATGCAAACCTTAATTACCTTTTTTTTCATACTATAACTGTTCCTCTTCCTTCAATTCTACAGCACTGAATTGTTGATTCTATGATCCATTAAAATAAAGCATAAGATATATGCAATTTATAATAATATTAATATAACAAATGATATAAAAACCTTTTGGTATTAATTAAAAATTGTTTTTGTTTTGTTATTGTTAGTTACAACACCATGAGTGTCATTGTGTAAACATATTCTTCAAACGTTTTTGTAATAAATCTTAGTAATATTTTCGAGGTGGGCATTTAACATTTTTATAGTGTTTATAGTTTATAGTTTGTGTTTAAAACAAAAACGTCTATTGATTTGAAAAAACCAAATATGTAGTACTACCAAATTGTTTTTGTTCTACTAGTGACTATAAGTGATAAAATATCTTGTGTACACTGATCTAATCAATCAATCTGGGGTATCACATCTAACAATAAGCTCAAATCATTTTTATAGAAGAGCAAAAATCAACATAAAACAATTTAAAACGTATTCCTTAGTTGCTCGACAATTTTTGCTCTGGCAATACTGGACGTGCAAGCAGTCGATGTTTTCTAGTCTCACTTTTTTATTTTGATTATTAATATAGCTCCTCCTCGCGCAGGTTTTTTCAAGGTCACCCGCCATGAGATAATAATACTACTATACGCCCAAGGTCCCGGGTTCGAATCCCGACACGGTCCCTTTGAAAAATGTTAGGGGAGCATTTTTCACACCCTCGTTCGGATGAGAGGTTAAATGGAGGTCACGTGTGTGAGTGTTGTCACGCACGTTAAAGATCCCTACCTTGCTTGGAACAGCAAGGGTACGGCAAAATTCCAAATTTCCCAGGTAAACAAAATTCGCTTCCTGGCCAATGTAGTACCTTTGGGTGGAGCATTCAAAAATTACATGTAAGGTATGTGAAGGGAGATAGGCAGCCTTTGGCTGCCAAGTTCCCCCAGCACCTGAACCTTTGTCGAATTAATAGCTTTTCCAATTTATCCTTTCGCACAATCAACATTAATTGAAAATATTTGACAACCAATACCTGTAGTTGTTTATAATGATAAGATTTAAGAGCACTTATTTTTTCGTCATTGGGTTTTACACCTTGAAACTGGTTGGACTTGTACATCAGCTTATTTATGTTCTGAGCTAGCCTACACCGTTCCCTTCAATTCTCACAACAGCCGATATACAGCTCGATTCCCTTTTATTGTTTTCTAGTTATATGCCCTATTTCACCGAGATTCAGTGGTATGTGTAAGGGGTTAAGCAGCCTGTGCATGCCAAAGATCCCCCAACACTTAGACATTTGCCGTATTAATAGTTTTCAAGTAAATCCTTTTGCACAATTAACATTAGTTGAAAGTATTCCAAAATCAATATCTGTAGTTGTTTATAATAATCACCATGTTTAAGTACAGTTATTATTTTTGTCATTAGTTTTTCGATTTTGCGACTGATTGCAAGCGTACCTCCATTGATTTCTATCCTGAGCTAGCCTACACATTTCCCTGAAATTCTCACAGCCTACATCTTTCACTATCTGTGTGCAGCAGTGTAACCTAGGTCTACTTCTACTTCTCTTTTTTTACTATCTCTGTTTCTAATATATTCCACACTAATCCCTCATGTCCTAGTATGTGGCCTATCATCATATCTCTCCTATTCTTTACTATTTTCCACATAGTTCTTTCTTCCCTTACCATTTATATTACTTCTTTGTTCTTAACTTTTTCTGGCCCTTCATCATACGTCTGTAGCAAAACATTTCAAAGACTTTTTCTTGTCTGCCTCTCCTACTGTCCAGGCTTCACAGCCATACAATGCAGTGCTCCACACATATGTTTTAAGTAATCTTTTCTCTGTTTCTATGTTTGTGGTCTTTGAACACAGTGTTACGTGCCATTGCCACTTAAACATTGTTTTAGGTTAGTTTTTGGTGTACGGAAGTTTCGCGGCATATTTTCAAATACGCGGTGCGCGGGAATCTTTTAAATAGACTAGGCGGTACTTCCGTACGTCAGAGTAGTGCATTTGCGCAGTGTGCTTATCCCTAGAGGGGTATAGGAATACTAGACAAGGGTGGGGAGAAGTGTTTCGGTGACGCGGAACATGGTGGCTTTTTACCGGGTATCGTCGAGTTAAGTGCTCGTTTTTGTCTCTGGTAACGTATCGTTAGGGTTACCTATGTAGTTCCCTATCTAATTATCTTTTGTTGTCTACCCTCATACCTTATTATTTTCCTGTCCAATCCCTACATAGGTAAGACATCTGCCGCCACCTAGGCGCACCGATCTTCACGCCTGATAATGACCTCATGTCTACCTTAGCTAGCCGGAGCTGATTCGTACGCATTTGGGAGCGTCGACGTATCATCTCTAATTCCTCCGGAAGGAGCCCCGACTGGACTTGGTTAGAGGCCTACCCGAGCGCAATTTCGAGCGGAAGCAGGATTTCTGATGTAAGTAATCCTTTACTTATTTTGTGTGCCTTATTCTTTGTGTTAAAAATTGAGTAAATTTACGTAGTATTGCGTAATATTGATGACATCATTAGTAGTTGACCGCGCCCCAAATCTGTATAAGAATTAGTGCTGCCAACTGTTGATAGTGTCTATTACACCTCGCTACCGGTGTTGTATTTATCAAACTTTGTAAATATAACCACCGTGGCACGTAAGAACAGTAGTTGTTTTTTATTGTTAATTATAGCACGACCTTGTGCTAATCTTTGTTTTATATCTTTTGTGCTTTTACCATCTTGCGTTATTTGATTTCCTAGGTAGCAGAAATTCTTAACCTCTTGCAAGTTCTACTTTCTTGCTCTAATTCTATTACCGCTGTTTGCTCTTTGTATAAGCAATCTTCTATCCGTCTATCCCTAAAACTCATTCTACTCTTTTTTGAGTATTTCGAACATTTTTTCTATTTTACATTGTCAAATGCTTTTTGCAGATCTACAAACACTATATATACGCTTTCCCCTTCTTTATTGTTTTCTCCATTATCACCCTCAGAGCTAAAATAGCCTCCCGTGTTCCCCTGTTTCGCCTAAACCCAAATTGATCTTCCCCCAAGATTTCTTCAGCTCGCTTTTCCATTCGTTTTTGTACAAATTTTTGAAACGTGTGCTGTCAAGCTTATTGCATGAAAATTTTCACCTCTATCGGCGCCTCTTTTTTTGGTATAGTTAGTATGATGTTACGTTTGAATTCTTTGTTATCTCGCCTGTCTCATGCATATAACTTACAAGTCGGAAGAGACGGTTCGTTACTGCTTGTCCAGCGGCCTTTAGAGTTTCTGCTTGCACCTTATCTGTACCCGGTGCCTTACCAGTTTTCAGACTTTTTAATGCTAATTCAAACTCATCTCTAAGTGTAGGATACCCCAGGACATCATATTCAATTTCTGATTCTTGATCTAATGCTGTTAATTCTTCTCCTGAATATAAATTCCCTATATATTCTTGCCATATAGCTACTTTCTCTACATTTTCTATAATGACGTTTCCCCCCGCGTCCCTTATATTTTTGCTATATGGTTTTATATCCCTAAAATTCATTCTAATTAATTTGTATGCGTCGTCTGTCTTTTTTATTTCCATCATAGTTTGTACCTTTTTGCACTTTTCTTCAATCCATTGTTCTTTAGCTTTCCTTCATTTGCAAATAATTTCCCATTTTATGGCGTTGTATCTCTGTTTTCCTGTTTCGTCTGATCTATTTTTGTATTTTCGTGTTTCTGCTATTAAATTCAGGATATCCGTTGTTATTCATGGTTTCTTATTTTCTTTTTGTGTATACCCCAGAATATCTCTGGCCGCCATGTCTAAACTGGATTTAATGTTATTCCATTCTACTTCTACTTCTTAGTATCAGAAAATTTCCCGATATTTTTCAGCAATTCAAATTCAAATTTTTCGTGGATATATTTTAGCTTCTCAAAGTCAAAGTGCCTTTTCCGTTCCTCTTTTTCAGATTTTTCAATTTAAGTGCGACCTTGATAATTACGATGTTGTGGTCAGTGTCTAAACCTGCTTCCTGGTAGTTTCTACAGTTTTTTACTTAATTTCTAAAGCGCTGTCTAACAATAATGTAATCTATTTGATATCTTGCTATATCTCCTTGCATATTTCACGGGTATCATCTTCTAGCATGGTGTTGAAATAATGTATTTGTGATGGTTAAGTTGTTCTTGTCGCAAAATTCTACCAGACTATTTTCCCTGTCATTCCTTGTGCCTAAACCAAATAAACCTACTATCGTTCCTTCCCTACCATCACCTACCACTGCATTAAAATTCCCCGTAATTATTAAATTTTCATGTCCTTTTACGTATCTTAATATGTCTTCGATATCTTTGTAGAGCGCCTCTACCTCTTACTCACTGTAGCTAGAGGTGGACAGGTATACTTGTATTATTACTGTATTTACTGGTTTAGATTTAAATCTAACCATGGGTACTTTTTAGATCTTTTGTAAGTAGTTTTCTACACGTCGTCCTATCTTTTTTGCATAACCATCCCCACACCCGAATTTGCTTCCTCTGATCCTGTATGAAATACCCTGAAGTCGCCACTCAAGAAATCCCCCGCCTCTGGCCAGCGGACTTCGCTAATTTCTACTACGTCTAGTGCTAACCTATCCATTTTGAGTTTCAGGTTCTCTAGCTTACCTACTTGTTTCATACTTCTAACATTCCACGCTCCGACACGCAGAATGTTTACAGATCTTTTTCCATTTTTTCGGATCACATCCCCAAAATAGTCCCCACCCGGAGATCCGAATGGGGGACTGTGTTACCTCCGGAAATTATTTTTGTTTACCCCAAAGGATGCCATCATGTTTAACAATTTCTGTACTCAGTGTACTTGGGAGGTAATGTAGTAGTTTTCCGTTGCCTTCCACATTGGCGGCTCCGTGGCGTAGTGGTATGTGTGTGACTACTACGCCCAAGGTCCCGGGTTCGAATCCCGACACGGTCCGCTTGAAAAATGTTAGGCGAGCATTTTTCACAAAAATACACCCTCGTTCGGATGAGAGGTAAAATGGAGGTCCCGTGTGTGAGTGTTGTCACGCACGTTAAAGATCCCTACCTTGCTTGGAACAGCAAGGGTTCGGCAAAATTCCAAATTTTCCAGGTAAAAAAAAACTCGCTTCCTGGCCAATGTAGTACCTTCGGGTGGAGCATTGGAAAATCAAATGTAGTGCCTTCCACATTGCAGTAGTGTGTCTTAGAATGTCATACCGACCTTTATGGTCTCTGACACCCTAAGTACCGAAAAAGCTGCTGCTCCCTTTCGGGGACCTGTTTTAGTCTGGTTCCTCACTAAAAACCCCACTATTTTGGTTAAACGTATAGTTCGGCTCTTTAGCTCATTGAAACGCGCAAGCCATTCTACCTGTTCTAGTATTTTGGAAGGTAGTCAAGGTGCAGGTCCGTTCAGAATGGCTAGAAATTTCATATTCTTATTATAAATTCCAAGCATAAAGGATATTTTAGTAGTACGTTTGTGGGGAGTCTTGCGCAGATCCACCTTATGGGATCCACCCATAGAATCCACCCGATCCACTTCCACATCACTCCACTGATCTAGGTAAAAGTTTTCTTCGACCGGCCATATGCACCTATTCCAAAATTTTCCGGGCAATCTAAATCCACCAAAATTTTTCAATCGGACCACCCCTTACAAAGTTACACCTCAATAAAATACTGAACCTTTAAATTTTTTGTTTATTTAATTTTAACTCGATATTTAAATCCTTTTTGGTTACCCGAGATATACGCTTAATCCGAAATTTCCTGGACAATTTAAAACCGCCGGAATTGTTTAAATCAAACCACTGTTTCAAAGTTATACCCCTGATTTTAGGAAGTTATCCAAAATGGTCTTAGGGTATGACACGTAAGTTTCTTATATGTGCTATAGAAAACCAATTACACATAGATTTTTCTTAAAATCTGATGTCTTAAATATTTCAAAAAGAAACTTAATAAAACACTTTAAACGTTTACTAAAGGTATATCAAGCTTATTGTCTACAGGATTAGTTACTAATAAAACAATTAAATTTTAAATAACTTCTACGTTATATTTTTGGAAAACGCAGACTTGGCTATTTTCTAAATGAATCACCGAGCGAAAGTACATGCATTGTTATTAAATTAAAAAATTTGTATATCATTTGCGAATGCAATTATAAGCCTACTAACATTGTTCACTAATCTAAGAATTATTATTATTCATTGAGGTCAGATCAATCAATTTCTTTGAAGATGAAACTTCTTTTTCCTAATACAAGTAACTTTTTAGGAGGTACTATTAACTGCATATTTAGTGACGTTAAAAGGAATGCAATTAGGTCAAATAAGATAAAAACATTTTTAACAAATCAAATCGGGTCATTATTTTGGGCGATAAAAAGAGCCCATGGGAAAATGTTTATATTTTGAATATTATTGGAAATAACTGTAATAAAAAATAAGAAACAGAAATGTAATTTTTACATTTTTGACAATACTTCGGATGCCAAATGAGATATGTTAAATTGCTTCACAGATTATTAATCAGTTGTAAAGTTTAGCAACTTTCCCAAATTTAAATACACCCCCTATCTCCAGTAATAAGCGAGATTTCCACTGCGAGAGTCGAATTTGAATCAGCTTGTGTACAACGCCACCCAGATCCTCCTTACCAGGATCCTCACAGCGGATCCTCTCTACGGAATTTTTACAGCAGATTCTCTTTATGGTGATCCTCATGATATAAGTTTTATTCGACTATGCATGCTTAACATACACAACTAAAGTTTTCTTAGAATAACCAACATTTCTTACGTTCCAGTAGTATGAACTATTAAATTAGTCTAGAATTTTCTCAAAGATCTAATGAGTTTTAATTCCCAACGTCGATAAAAAAATTTAATTTCCACATAAAACTGTAATAATAATAATGCACTTACTCATATACAAACAGTCTATTACCAATATTCATGTTTTCGTAGAATTTTATATAATAACACCAAGTAGACAAGAATTTATTAAACTAAAATACATATTACAATACATTACAATGACCAAATCCTCCATGACTCATCCTTAACGTTTTCAAACTCGAAACTTTAAATTCTTCAATATTTGTAATATGGTTATGCAGTAAATATCTGGATACGATAATTCGTTTTTGTGCACCCTTCACATACACTGTGCACGCGATGGAATTATCTATTCTAAATATGAAGTTAAGTGCAATGACGATAGCCCAGTGGTCGACTAATTTTCCAACTAAGTCTATGTAGATTTTTCTGGAGTCATGCATAATGTTTCTTGAAATTTTCGTTCAAGTGGGTGGACTCCAAAAGCAGAGCCAATATTTCGCGCCACTATTTATTATTTTTCCTATCCAAAATAGCTACTTCATTTATAAAGAACTGACTGCCTTTGAATTGAAAACCTTGGATATCCATAATGTAACCCAGGATTGTTGAAATTTTCGATTAGTGCACATAATTAAACCAAAAGATTAAATGTATATTGATTCTGCACGGTGGATTAGAAAGTAGTTCGATAATCTATTTCAAATGTAGTTCAAAATAAGACGAATTTTCAAAATAAATTTAGCGAAATGTATGATCCTTAACCTTGCATTGTTTTGTCAACGACGTCTGACTATTAATTGTGAAAGGTACCTTTCTACAATTCTAGTTAATCTATGGGAATACGTATTCTAATAATTTGATTTAAATTGGGTGAGTGTAAGGACAAATTATACTTATCTTTCTCTATGTGCATAAATACGGAGAATATGATACTAAAAGTTTATTCTGAATTTATTTTTAAAAAACATTAAGTCGTTCAAAGGGTAAAGGTTGCAGAATTTAGCACCTTTGAAAATTTTGGGGTAAGACAACATTTTTAAAACTTGTTTGTTTAAACTGTGATTTCCTATTTTTATTCAGCAACTTTACCTGCGAGACACCTTTTATATTATCCGCTTAAGGTTAGCGCTACAACATTATTACTCACGTTTTCAGTAAGTCAACGTTTTAATAATATATTTTTTCGAAATATTTACTGTATGAGGACAATCGACAAATAAAAGTAAGTCTTAGTTTGAATTTTCACCTGTAAACGTTGAAGAAATTAATATTTACATGTATAATTCAAAAATGTTAATCTTTATTTTTCTAGAATGAACATCTCATGCAGTGTGTGTGAAAACGTTTTTACTGGAGGTGACGCCGTAAACAAACACAACGAGAAGTACATCGAGATGGTTTATTTCCAGGATGAACTAAAAATTACAGACGATAAGTGAGAGCAAATTAAGGAGTTGGAAAAGCAGTCGACCGCAGCGCATGAAGAAGGTATATACGCAGCAATTTAGTTAGAGCAAACCAAGTTGCTATTTGAAAAACCATACGCCATAACAAAATTTTTTTTCAAAATCATAATTGTAGGCCTGAATCCGTTCGACGATTATAAAATAACCTTCAGATTTGTTGACATCATTTTGCAGAGCGTACTTGATGTATCCCTCGATGTATTTAGGAAGTTTATATCAAATCTTCCATATATTATACGTACTATAGAAATTGGTTTGTTACATTTTTTATAAAAATGTAACTACTCTACCTTATAGGCGGCAGAGCCTCTATAAATTAAGAGGGCTTCCTGTCTAAAATTCAAGCCCAGGGAAAATGTATAGAAAACGGCTTTGAGTATAATAGGACCCTCTAAAGAGATCTTTCAGCCAGCTAAGTTTCTTCAACTTAGGGCTCAGCTATGAACCAGGGTCGTAGGATGGTGTACGATAATAAAAATTTTTTTAATGGACGCCACCGTATCTTAATAATAACTGTAATGACTAACAATCCGAAGAAAAGAACGGAAATCTTTGAAGAAATCTTTTGAACAAGCAACACGTATAACAATATTACTTACTTACCGTTAACACTGCGAGCTCGTACTAACTGAAAATTTAAACACCTCAAAAAAATTTGTAGAACTAGGGCTACATTAGAGCCTAGTCACTTTATCACAAAAAAATAATAATATCCAAAAAGATTAGCTAGTTAAAATTATTCCTCAAAAAAATATCTTACCAATACAATATCAATGATCTTTCTTTCTACACTACAAAAGTTTTATGAATTTGGTTGCTTGTCTTTATAGAAAAATTATTGCTAACTTCAATGAAAGAAAGCTTTGAAGCAACTTATTCAACTTTCTCTTGCTTTAAAAAAATATACAAATATACATCGTTTATACAAATTTACAAATATTCATGTTTTGTATCCATCAAAATATAGTAATAGTCGAGTGTTATCTCTTATTAGTTTTAAGTATTTCAACAATTTTATTTATTAAACTTCTTTAAGAAGAATATTGAATTAGTATTAATATGATACAACCTATACTAGTTACCGAAATAGGATCCTGTTTTGCCTTACAAAATTTAATAAATGAAATGACTTATTTCAAATACGATTGGACTTGAATTTAATAAAAATTTATTTCTTGAGTGAATTAGCAAATTTCCTTATAGTATAACATAATCTGGATAATAATTATACTTTAAAAAAAACTAGTTTGTACAATGTGACAAACAAAAGTAGAATATCACCTGCTTAGTTACAACACATTCAACTTTAACCTTTTAAATTCTTAGGAAGTTAGTTATCTTTAAAGTTTGCGTTCCTACGAACAATTATATTCCATCAAACTATTAATTCTGGAACAAAAAGCCGTCAGCTAATTTAAACCACTATATAAAATTTGCAAAAAAATTACATCTCTTGTAATGGTTTGATGAAACGAGAATTGAATCAGAAAACACTCACCACAAAAAAATATGTTTGCCAGATATACGAAATTTCAGTAGGAATTCATATTTGTCAATTCAAGAATGAACGTTGTACCATTCCAACTATTTCTGTACTCCACTCTAACAACAGCTGTACGACCTTCGCCTGCGCTTAGGAAGATATACTTGTTTTCCAGTTAACAAGTACGTTTAAGTGTGGTTTACGACAGGATACTTTCAAAACATTTCAACGGGATCTGTATAATACTTAAACAGCAATATTCCATAACTATAATGAACTTGCAATACTCTTGCCAATAATAATTAAAATGTTGCCATACGACGTAATAAAATAAAAAGCTTGCACTACAAAAACCAAAGAATTAATTTAAATACTAAATAAAATAATTACATACCGTGATGATGTATTTCATAATTATATGTTGATCATTTTACAGGTCGTCTCTTAGTGATTGTTTCTATCATAAGAGGCCAAGCAATTCTTCGGGACCAGGCTGTACGCCGGTCGGACAACATAATTACGGACAACCTTTCCACCTCGTGGCAAAAACTTGTCTCCTTTTTACATCCTGTTATTTAAAATATATTCATATTCGAGTACTACAACGCTTAACTCCGCGAGCAAGCGCAAAGAAATGAATTCATGCACCAACACGGATATCAAGGTAACTGGAAGGTTATTTTAATCCCATGAACACAGATGGAGTTGTATGTAACGAATAAGCATTATTTTTAAGAAATAAAAATGTTATGCTTTTAATACCATAAAGGATCTTTATAAATAAATAATAATTACAAAGGCGTATATTAATGAAGGACGAATTCGTAGTCGTTACAGGTTTGCGAAATCAGAGTTGCAAATTCGACAACTTGCTTTTTTATTTAAATAAGCATTGTTTAGTGAAAATGGTGACATTTGATGAGAATTATGTTATTTACCAAAGGAAGTTTAGAACATTTCATAGAAATATCTCAACTTGTTCTCAACTGCGCTAACACTTTAAAAGAACTAACAGGAAACGGTACTCCTAATATTGATCTGTTTCTGTTAGATGTAGAAATGGAAAGGTATAATAGGAAGGATGTTTTACAGAAACTCGCACATAATGTAATTAAAACTAAATACAGTAACAGTGAGATTGTTTGAAAACAGTATTTGTAGAGAAGTTGAGTATATAGAAGAGTACAACAGGTTTCCATTCCACGCATTTACGAGCGATTTTTAAATTTTAAACTATAGATTTTAGGAAAATTTCTGTCACCATAATACTGCATATTACGGTTAATTCTCTTATATCTTTCTAAATTGTTGTACTTCAACTAAAGATATTAATAGCTGTAAATAAAAGTATGTTATAGTTTTAAATAAAACGATTCTGATTAATAATTTTGTAAAAAGTTTATAGCACCCTTTTAATAAATACACATCTTTGTCATAATTCTTTTTATAAGAACTTTGATACCCATTTCAGTTATGTGGAAATTTAAACAATTATACAATGCTAATGTATGCTTTATATTTTATAACATGAACAAGCTAATGTGTACAAAATAACTTCCAGATTTACATCATTCATTTGGTCGTTTTCGATATACTTATTTACTATAAACAGAGGTGCAAAATCACAGACTTCACGCCATTGTCTCTGCAGTTGAATATATTATCATAACAATAAAAGCATACGTGTTGATTGCTTTCCATTGGTTTAGCATTCACAAAGGTGCAGTTACTATCATAATCGAATTTCACAGACAGATATCGATACATCATCCATAATATATAAATTTTTACACTAAAGCTAACAATTTAGTATATATGACATCTGAATATCTGTCAACAGTTTTATAAACCCCATTTCCTTGATTATTTCCATAAAGTCACCCAAAGCCTCGGGCAATATTGGCACAGCAGTACGTGCTGTATTACTTCCTCGTTTGACTAACACATAAGACATTTTCCTCCTTCTATCGAAAACCGTAGCCCATATTCTGCTTTTTTACTCGTATAGCATTGTGAAATCTTCGAATAACCTCCCGAAAGTCTTTATACATATTTGTTTAATCGTCTCTTTAAACTGTACAATCAAACATGTGGTGACGTTATTTCATTCAAAAACATCCATTTTATATTACATTAAACCGAATAACGATTTTACAATGAAAAAGTGTACTTCAAATCATAAGCATGATTCCCCAAAAGAAAAAGGTTAAACTTTACCATTTTAATTGATGTAACCTGGTAAATTTTGTACTCTGACGACTTGTTAAACATATCAGAAGCTTTTTGTTCAAACGAAGTTAAATAAAAGTATCCTTACCTTACGTAAAACTACTTTAAATTACATTACCATACGGTATTTTGAACTAAAACGGAACTGCAACTTGAATTTCCTCCACTAAACTAAGCATTTATACGAGCATTTTCTAATCAATAACAAAACTTAATTAGATTTAAAATCATACCATTGTGAATTCTTAGGGAAGCTACACGACCTGTATTAACCCATCACAAGGCAATTAATAGATTCCAAAACCTACAAAACTCGATAGCCATGTTAACGGCTTGGAGGGATCCTGGCAAGTGCCTCGTTGCTTGATCGGGTCTTGTATTAATGCGCACTCATAAGGACATAGATACAAAAAACAACTAAAACCACACGCAAATGAATATTTGCTATTATCTGTTTGACTATGTGGTAACCAATGATACATACACATGTATTTAATTTATTTATTGATTAAATTGAAACATTCGAACCTCGATGTCTTGATGCAATTAATTAAATAAATTCCTTACTTCAACTATACTAATTATATCCTTACGGCATTTCTAAATGTTATAACGCATTTGATAGAACAATATACCCTCTTTCACGTTGGAGGCTCAACTGAGGGCTCCGAGTATGAGTGTTGACATACGCACTAAATATCCTTAGTATGCCTGAAGGGATTTGATAAATTTTAAGAAGTAGTTCAATATATCTGGTATTGATGATTAGGCAATAGAAATAAGTCGATATAATAAATAAAAATGTATTGTATAATTATTTACAGCCTGTAATAACGTTTGACCATCAGCAGCAAATCACGACGGTGATCCACCAATAGCAACCATAATCTCCTAATAGCGAATCAAGGAAGCATCCTAGGAAAGCATCCCGGCGGCCTACAGCACCATAGGATAAGGTATAGTTAAATCCACACTTTATTTGTACTCACCTGTGTTTCTTGCTTGGCGATTTTTATTAAAATTGAATATATTGTATTTTGAATATGCTTACTATAAACTAAATTACATGATACTTTAAATCATGATCGTGTATCACATTTTAAAGCCTTGGGGTAACCGATAGTTCTTTATAGCCACCAGACATCAGTTTATGCTGTATATACCAGCCATTAACAGTTAACATCTTAGTTTGTAAGCAAGGCTAAAAATCGTTTAATGCCGATACAGTCCCACATTATGGTACCTGCTGTATAAAGATTGGCCAACCACTAGTAATCTTATTTTCCCAATCGTGTTACTATTTTTAAAAACTACATGTTACTTACTTTTGCCATGGCATTTGGGTGCAAGGTAACACAGTGCATAGCGTTTACCTCTTATCCTACTCGCTGGGTTTTAGATGTTGAGTAAGAACTATGCTGCAGGTACCAGGGACCTAGCTTTCGTTGAAGGCAGTCGCAAAGAGCATGTTAAGCAATTATGAAAACGTAGTTAACTCTAGCGAAAGGTATTTTCTTTACTTAATAAAATATTAATATAAATTTCGGAATTTAGTGTACATTATCGATTAAAGGTCATTAATTATAGATATGACAATTATGCAAAAGAGATACGTAACAATCAATTAAAACAAATATCCCGATAAAATTGAAATGTTAGACCTGGTTTTCAAATTATAAGTTAAAAACTAAAAAGGTACTAGATACCAATACGTAATTTACACCAATTAATGCTGCTTACCCAAATATGTAAATAATTGTCTTTACTAGATTAAGTTATCTCAAACTGTTCTAATGATATAGACTAAATACTGAAAGGGCACTAGATACCAATATAACAATTGCGTCAATCGATTTGCCTTACTAGAATAATAGCATAATTGTCTATGTAAATTTTATTATTATTCCTAGTTTTTAAGTTATTAGTTAAAAACCAAACTGACACTAGATATCAATATAACAATTGCACATATCGGTGCGACATACTTAAATATGCAAATAATTATGTTTACAAAATGTAAATATCTCCAATCGTTTTTCAAGTTATGTGGAAAAAGCTAATACAGTTTCAAAAGTCAGATATAATGCTTTGAGATACAATATCCATATATATGATAGTTATTAGTCTTAACGTATTCACGTGTTTGCTTAAACAGCATTTTCTTTCTGGGAGTTAAGTGCTTCATTAATATGTAGTTGGTCACCAAAACCTTCAATTTTCAGATTCTGGGTCGGAGTTTCAGTAATTCTTCGTGCTTCCTTATATAGGTTCATATATCTTTTCTTTAAAGCAAAGAGAATTAAATGCAATTCAATATTTCTTGGGTGACGAGATTTTTTATTAAAACTTTGCACACGATGGGCAGCTTAAATATCGTCTTTACAGATCTCCCCATAAAAATTTAACAATCTTTGTAACAATTTCAATCATTAATTTGTTTTTGTTCTCAGGCATACTTTGAAAATTTTTTAACCTGGAGTGTTTGTTACGGTAATCACTGTGGACAAGAGAAAAGTAAAGTACAGCAAGCAAAGGAACAGGAAGCCTGCACCGAGTATTACAACATAACCAAAGGGAAGCCCAAAGAAGGCCGCGCTAACTAGAAAGTCGTAGAGTGGAGTGGGCCACACAGAAAGAAAAAAATTTTATTTACAGAACCTACAAAACCTATAAAAAGGACTATATACTAACAAGAAAAACATTTATCTAGAATCTACACAAAACAATTAATACACTAACAACCTCAATGCAATTTTTCTCTTTAACATTAATAGAACACAAAAATTACTTATATCTTACAGCAATCTATAATAACGGTATACAGAGCATGCTTGTCTGTATCTGAAACAAAATATGATTAGGAAAAAATGTTACACCTAAACAGTAGTGTAACTATAACTTTATACAAATAAAATTTATACGACTAATAGTGCTAAACTATTATCTGGTAAATATTCAACCGCTACCAGCTTCTACCGTAACATTTTAGACGAAGAAAATAATTCAGATAAGAAACAGCAAGTCTTACAGTTTATTATGACGTTCCTGCCTCAAGCTTAACCTAGCGTAATCTTGAAGGTTGGAATAAGTCACGGTTGGGTCACAGCAACTTTTGGATTGGACATCTGTTATACCAATGGCATGTCATATTACTAATTTGAATATATAAGAGTATTCACTTGACTCCATAGAAACATATCAATACACGAATTTATTTATCTCCAACCAAAAGGTGACAAGTGTCCACTTCTAGGTAGTAGAATTGCTATTTAAGTTTAGAATACTAATGATATCTTTCAAAGGTGTAGCAAAAAACAGAGCCAATAGTCCCATAAATTTTATTATTTTACTTCCGTGTCTCACCAACCATTACAGAAATTACACTCTGCCTTATTAAAGGAGGTAGGATATTTCTAATTTTTCACGACCGAACTAAAAGTAGCTTTTCAAGAGTTTGTTCCCGCTTTCTTAAACGATTCTACCCAAGATTTTCCTGTCGTGTCTGCAAGCACAAATGTCGCTAAATTGACAATAACTTCTAATTTAGTCAGCGAAGATCCTGTTGAAGTTCATGAACCTGTATCTTTAATGTCTATTGCTGTTGCTGTCAAAATTTTACATGTTCCTGCTTTCTTAAATTGTTCTACTCGAGAAATTTTTGTCGTGTCTGCAATAACAGCTGCAGCTGAACTGACGATAACTCTTAATGCGGATAGAGAGGGTTCTGTTGAGGTTAGTGAGCCCGTAGCTATAATGTCTGCTTCTGTCATCGTCAAAGTTTTACCTGATCCCGTTTTGTTACCTACTCTTACTCATTTTTCTCATGCTGACAAAATGCTACTTGCTTCTGTTCTTTTAGCTAAGGTTGGTGAAATCCTAGCTGATGTCCTGTTATCTAACGTTGACGAAGGTCAACCTGATACTGCTTTCTCATCTATTGTGGACGAAGTTCTCCCTGATGCTGTTTATTTTTGTAAGGTTAACGAAATTCTACCGGGTCGTTTTTTTGTGTAATGTTACCGAAGTGTTATCGGATTCTGCTCCTTTTCCTAGGGTTAATATTCCTACAGCCAATGCTGTTTCCTTTCATAACTGTGATACTTCTAGTCCTTTATCTAACGTCGGTGAAATTTTGTCTACGTCTGTCCTTCTAGCTCACGTAACTGAAGTGTGCTCTGCTTTGAACATCCCGTACATTTTTTTTTCTGTTAATAAGAAATACGCGGTCTAATAATTTTCAACTCATATCCTTTTGGCGTTAAAAACGAAAATTAATTCAGTAAATTAAAATAACCCTTTCACATGTTAATTCATTTATTTATTTGTATAAATTCGATTATTATTGTTACATCCTAAAACCTAATTAATAATAAATACTCCTAAGAATTCTTCAACGTAAAGTTTATGCTAAAATTAAGCAGCCGATAACTGGTTCTAGGAATCTGATAATTGATTCTTATGTGTTTTCCATTGAAAGCTTCGTCAAATTAAAGCCGCGTATTATCCCAATAAACCGTGTTTTTTCAGTTTTATTTCCTTAACAACAATATTACTTTGAGCTCTGGTCATTAGTGAAACGAAATAAATATTCACTTGTTTTTCAATCTACACAGCGAAAACACGTGTAGAATGATTGGTTGTTTCCGTTTTTCTGTATAAAAAGTTTGCGCACGCCTTACAGCGTGGTAAGTATTTATGGGTTTTATAAAATTGTACTTTTCGACGACTATAAATTAATTTTATTTATAATTACTATAGCTCCTTCCGGTGGCCCTTAAAGCCACAATGAATGGTCCCTCCTTGTTGTGATGGGAGGACCACCCCAAGACGGAACACGCGCACCTCCGTTTCGCACCGTTTTTACAGACGGTAAGAGCCAACCCGACGGTGGTGACTCGAGGGTGAGTGTTTATACACTAATTTTTTTTATATGGGTACCCGGTAGTTGTTGGAAACAACATATGTACACCGGCCTACGGATGCATCACCTTTTTGGTGGTAAAATGACTAGTTGTTTGTATGTGCGAGGACATTATAATGTTTACTAATTTCTTTATTATGATAATTTTATGTATTTAATTCCGTACTTACAATGCTGATTTCGAGCTGTGATTTTTAGTGGGGCAATTTTGTTTTTTTTTCTTGTTTGAAGATTAATATAGGGGGTGACCTAAAAAGTGCAGCCCGCCATGTTAAAAATGATTCTTTTTTTTATTCGTGAATATGTATATTGTGTACCTACGAATTATTCATTTTTAGTACTATTGTGTTTTGTATATAATTTTGTTTTCTTTAAATTACAGGTTTTTAGTTGGTAAATGTTTGATTGTGCGTGAGTGAGTATATTTTTATTTCAAGCCTCCCTTAACTTTTTTTTGTAGGTATAGTACCCCGCCCACTCGCCGATTGAGCCCGATCAATTTTTTCTTTTTCTTCCTCGTTTTTATTTTCTTTTCTTTTAGACTACGTCGCTGGACGTAGCAAAATGATTCTTTTTTCTTATTTGTAAATATGTATATTGTGTACCTACGAATTGTTCATTTCTGGTACAATTGTGTTTTGCATATAATTTTGATTTTTTTTAAATTATAAGTTTTTAGTTTGTAAATGTTTGATTGTGCGTGAGTGAGTATATTTTTATTTCAGGCCTCCCTTAACTTTTTTTTGTAGGTATAGTACCCCGCCCACTCGCCGATTGAGCCCGATCAATTTTTTCTTTTTCTTCCTCGTTTTTCTTTTCTTTTCTTTTAGACTACGTCGCTGGACGTAGCAAAATGATTCTTTTTTCTTATTTGTAAATATGTATATTGTGTACCTACGAATTGTTCATTTCTGGTACAATTGTGTTTTGCATATAATTTTGATTTTTTTTAAATTATAAGTTTTTAGTTTGTAAATGTTTGATTGTGCGTGAGTGAGTATATTTTTATTTCAAGCCTCCCTTAATTTTTTTTGTAGGTACAATACCCAGCCCACTCGCCGATTGAGTCCGGTCAATTTCTTCTTTTTCTTCCTCATTTTTTTTTTAGACTACGTCGCTGAACGTAGCAATGCGTGGATTGGTATTGTAGAAAATTATTTAATTCAGCCACATTTCCTGAGACCATTGTCCTTTGAAAAATGTTTGTAAATTATCAGAACGGGGGCGGGCCGAAGTATAAGTTAGATGGATGATTGACCTAGTTTTTTCTACCTTCTACGAAGGAATCGAAAGTTAACAGTCACTAAGCATCTAATTCTCTATTTGGGCGATATCGAGTACTTACCGGTTCTAGAAATAATTACGTGCCACCGACCGATATGCGGAAGATTTAGTTCTAGGAAATGAGCAACCTGCGAAAGTACGGAATACTCGGTATTAATGCTAATTAGTTTAGTGACCGCGCTTGTGCACTCTTCGAGTGTCTTCAACAATCTTCGATTGTTTTCAAAGAAAATATTCAAGCCTGCCATTTCCGAAAATACGACGTAGAAGTTATTTAAAATTAAATTGCTCTATAAGTAAGTATCCTGTAGACAACAAGTTTGGTATTCCCTTAGTAAAGGTTTAAAATGCTTTATTAGGTTTTTGTTTATAGTAGCACTGCATCTTCTACCGCACGACTTGCAGCCAATTTGTGTACGTGAGCTACCACCTTTTTAGATCTTTGATATGCACGCGATGCGATTGCTGACCCGTATAACATGGTTATAACAACGTTTCCGGTGTTTCTACTAACTGCATTCGCAGCACGGACGATGCGAACCGGGTGCATGCATTGGTGCTAAATGTACTGGACGAGGAGCAAGAATTGGCAAAAAATTACGTCATTTAGTTTCGCAATGAATCCTTAACTTCGTTCGGCTGTCTTCGGAAACCATCGGTTTGCATTCTATAGGGAACATAAAGCAGGTACGCAAAAGTAAACTTTTTAGTTATAAGTTAGTTCGCTTACAAGTTTAACCAAAGTCCTATAGTGCGGATTTGGTTTTGTACTAAAATGGTACCTGCAAACGTTTTTAAATGCAACTCTTGCGGTGCTTCCTATACCTGGAAAAGTGCTCTCAAACGGCACCAGAACAAATGTTGTGGTGTAACATCGTCCACGGTTAAGCTTATACATCCGTCAGCAGCAAAGTACTTAAACTGTGGGTCTTGCGGTATCGCTTTTACGAGAATGGACAGCTTACAGCGACACAAGGAAAAACAGCATAGTATGTCATTAAGCCGTAAACGTTCAGCTCCGCCAGCTGTTAAAGGGTCTTATACAAAACAACCACAAATTATGTGTAAAGTATGCGATTTCGAAATGGAAAAGTCTACCTATGCCGCACACTTGAGAAGCAACAGACATAAAAATGCATCAGTTACCGCTACTGGCGAAGATGGTGTAGAAATGGTTAGCACAGCGTTTAACAGCCGTATGGCTAGCTATCGCATAAAGAACGCCAGTGTTGACGATGGAGTGTCCGAGTTTCTTTGGAAGCAGAAAGAGCGGATTATTTGATTACTTAATGAAAAAAGAATACAACATACAGCAATAAAAGTCGATTGCGAACTCTACGGCGTCTACACAAAAATGGGAGAAGAGACTACCGATGTGAAATCTTTTAACACAAAAAAAAATGGTTATAACGTCTTCTAGTAATGTGGAAAATATGTACGAGGTCTTAAGCGAAACCATGAGAACAAAATTAAAAGAATTTGAAACACGTGGTTCCGGATAGTCTTTGGAAAAGGCGCTCTATTTAGAAATAAATATTAATAAGTATAAGCCGATGTGAGGAGTTCTGGGTTAAGAATAAAAATTGTGAATATGTATTTAGAAATGTGGTTTACAAAATTTAAACTGTATTAGCAAAAATTGTCTGTAATAAAAAGTTTTAAGAATGGTTTTTAGATTTTTTTTTTGGGTATGAGCTGCAGGAAAGTTAGAATTTAGAGTGTGTGTGTGTAAAATGGTAAGGGGTTTTCCGATTTTAAATTTATTTAGAGATTTGGATTCTGCATAAAATGCTAGACTAATTTGATGTATTGCATGACTAAAAAATTTATAAGGACGGTCAGAAATCGCTGCTGGTAAAAAATCTTAAGATGAGGGTAGCTCCCTGGGGGATGATGCAATCTAAAAAATTCCTATAGATTTGGGTAGCTAAAAAAACTTTAATATTAATTGATACCAAACAAGGCACAGTTATCTCGTGGGTGGAAATGTGGAGAAAGATTTATCTCGCAGAGGGTATATGTGTAACTTTGTAAGGAGCGGTCCTATATCAAATCTGTTTGCAGATTCGGATTCTGCATAAAATTCCAGACTAATTTGATGCGTCGAATGGTTAAAAACTTTATGCGGACGGCCAAAAAATCGCTACCAGCAAAAAATCTTAAAATAAAGGTAGCTCCCTGTGGAATGATGCTATCTAAAAAATTCCTAGAGATTTTTGTAGCTGAAAAAAATCTAATATTAATTGATACCAAACAAGATAGATTTATCTTGAAAGATGAGCTAAACAAGATAGAAAGTATGGTATGACATTAAAAGCGTGTAGTGGTACGATGGCGGTATGCTCACTAGAAGGTATGTGTGTAACTTTGTAAGGGGTGGTCGGATTTTTATATCTGTTTACAGATTTGGATTGTACGTAAAATTCTAGACTAATTTGTAGTATCGCGTGGCTAAAAAATTTATAAGAACGGGTAAAAATTGCTACCAGCAAAAAATCTTAAAATGAGAGTAGCTCCCTGGGGGATGATGCTATCTAAAAAAATTCCTAGAAATTCTGGTAGCTGAAAAAAATCTAATATTAATTGATACCAAACAAGATAGGTTTATCTCGAAAGATGCAGTGGCTAGTCGAAAAAAATTATTTGCTCTAGATGAGGGAGCAAATGTGGATGCTGGAGCAAATGTGGTGGCAGCAGCCCCAAAAACTACCTACTATTGCAAATGTAGAATATTGATTGTAAATATATTATCCTTAATGAAATGTTATATAGTTTAGTGTTATCCTATTCTTAAAAAATAAAAGTAATAGACTCCTCCGTCATGGGTGTTGGTTAAAAGTAACCTAAATTGACCCTCAATTCCTCCTTATGGGGAATTCAATGTATGGTACAAAAATGACCAGAACGGACCTTGAGCCTCCTTATGGGATTTAACATGAGAGAATTGCACCTTTTGCGTTAGAACGAAGGTACCTTACCTACTAATATGTTTAGAGAAAATAAATTATCATTGCGCTTCGGGTTCTGAAAACAGAAGCTTTAAGAAGCTCTGCTAAAATATGTTATTCATACAAATGATGACAACATCAATGTGGAAGTTGAGCCTGAAGAAACGATTAACGAAAAGGACGTTTGTCAATAATATGGGAAACAGTGAAAATCAAGGAGTAGAAGTAAAAAAGACAAAAAGTAATGAAAAAATAAATGGAGTAGTATAAATGAAAAATATTGAAGACACAGACATACCAGAGGTAGAAAAGGAAAACGAAAATGCTATTGATGAAGTAGAAATATAGAAATATAGAAGGTATTACCATATTTGAGATTTTTTTTACCTTACCCATGCAGGGTTAACATACTCACATACATCTATCATAAGTTTATTAGATTTCCAAGCGGGAAGCCTAAGTGCATCGAAGAAACCTAGTTGGTAATACAAGCAGTGCGCTAATATTAACGTCGAATTTAGATTAATGCGGGGTAATTATAAAGCGTAATGTTATCTGTTCTGCTTTCCAAACTGAATAATAAATACATACCAACTCAATATAGAACTTCGTTAGGGGTAATTACAAAAAGTATACACAAAAACACAGTAAAAGTTTTTATTATTTTAACCTTTCAGTACAGAATCTATATTCTTTCACCAGCACGAAGTGCCTGTGCATCGAAGTGAAACGGTATTTGACGGTTTGTTTTTGTAACTGTTTGGATATTATTAAATGGCGCAGATTACGGCTCTCGTTTACTGCAAGAAAGAAAAATTATAATTCACAACTTTTCTTTTCCACTTTACAGTTCATGAAGCATTAGAGTCAGTTAAGCGGTATCCGAGACTACACAATACACTCTATGCAATAGATTAAAATTTCCAACTGTAATGAGAAGCTAAGAACGCGATTTAAATAAAATGCGAGGTAACACCGCACAAGCAGCGGCAGGTCGCGGCAGTTTATCAGGACCATCCGTTCAATCAGGAAGACTGAGGATGCAGGTTTAACGCGAGTCAGTAGAAATTTTCAGCTCCGTTCGTCGAATTTTGTCGCAATCAGAAGCGAGATGTTAGATCCCACAAAAGAACTCTTCTCTCAGGATACTACCGTCTGTCAGAGTTTTCTTCCACCTCAACGACTCCCAATGCCTTTAAACGCCGCCGATGGGGACCGAACGGCGAAAATCATTGCGGGATAATGACATTAAACTCATTAAATCAGAATAAGGAGCTACGATGCTTTTTACAGGCTTTATAAGCTTGACTGGATATCTGAGTAGTTTTGCGAAAAATGCAGAAAGAAAGGAAATAAAATAACCGGAAAATGGGAGAGGTGCCACTCACCAATTCAGTATTTTAAAGAAGCGTAAGCATTTATATACACTAAAACAATAAAGCCTTTCTCCACAAAAGCCAAATACTTTCGATGTCTTTAAGTGATAATATATTTAACTTATGGGTTACAATTTGCTGAAATACCGCAATAAGCTGAATAGGTAAAGTTTGATATGGGAACTTTTTGTAATAAAAGTACTTTTAGATTTAACTAAGATACCACCAAGTAACTGCATATAATAGGGTTTTAAGTGTTTTTAAAGTATGTAAAGTATGGTAGCTACTTATGACAATGACTTTAAAAAAACAGTCGCGCTGAGAATATTAATACCTCTAGCTTTTAAAGAGTAAAATTTGTGTATTTAAACATCGAAAAGACAGACCAGCCATGTAAGCCAACTATTCTTGCCTACAAAATGTCGACCGCGTAAGCTTGGGCTCAATATTTACTTTTATTGTACAGAAACCACAAAAGCAGGTATCTGCCAAAACTCATTATTCGTATGAATTAAGTTGGGAATTTGAAGTCAATGTGGCATCTACTTCATAGAGACTAAATAATTTTTCGGATTGAGTAGCTCTCGTTAAGCTTAGCTCATGTGCAAAACGTGTTGAAGCAAAGTTGCAAATAATATTTTATTTTCAGACAGGTAGTTGCTTTAGCTATTTTTGAATTGACAGTATAATGTTTTATGAGTTCAATGAATTCAATTAAAATAAAACGCACTTTCAAAAATTGATTTATACAAGGTGCAATAACTGCAATATAAACTGTCACCTTCAGCTGCAGTTGAAATCTTTCTTAAGACTTTAACTGTGGCGACCGTGCTATCAGCAAATGCTAAGCTTTTGCTTTGTTGACATTTTACTAACATGACATCTTCACCAAACGAATTAATTTTTGTTAACGTATTTAAAACTTTATAGAGTATATTTCATTTACGAAAAAACTAAGAATGGTATCCTATTTTAAAAAGAAACATGCAGTATAAATTTTATAGCAAAAGTAAGGTTTTCTTGTATTGTTTTTAGAAGGTAACCCATGAAATTAGGTTTTGCTAACCTAGAATTAAAACTTGTAACAGGAATACTTGCTAAAGATTTAGTGGCAAATTTGTTATAAAAAGAATAAAATTACATCAATTAAAATGAGAAAGAATTTTCAAACTAAGACGAGCAAATAGTCGTAAACAGCACTTTCATTTAATCTTCACCAATTTTTATCCAGTCAAAGCTCAGAATCCGTTGCACTTTTGAGGGAACTTTTTCCTTATTGTAGGAATAACTAACAACATAATGAAGAATGAAAACAAGAGTATGTTTATTTCCTAACTTGTGTTCTTTGTCTCCATTTTGAAAAATTGTTAAAATTGAAGGAATAAACATTGAAATAGAATTGAACATCAGTATCCCGTTGTTTTTATTTGGGGAACCTTTTTTTTTAATTTTGAAGTTACTTATACATAATAAAGGATGAAAATAAGAGGGTATGCTTTTTTCCAGCATAGGTCCTTGGCGGCTATTTTGAAAAATTGCCGATATCTATTAATTTTTGAAATTAATTGATTTTTTTTAAAAATAATGGGAATATATGGACATAAGTTAACATTAATGTTAAGTATAATATATACATAAGAGGGTAGAGGGATCAATTCACTTCTCCACTCTTATATTGGCAAACGCCGTTTTGAGTGTATACATATTCGAACTATAGATTTTGTGTTGACTAAACAAAACTCAGAGAATCGCAATTCGTATAATATAATGGCATTTTAAAGTAAACAAATCACAACAAATAAAATGGTTACGTATGCTTTTATAAGAAAATGAAGATATCACTGAGAACAGAATCAGTAGCTATCAATTTTTGATCAGTACTTTCCTTGGATGAGTCACTATCTTTCGAGGAGGAACCACTTTCTGAATCGTACAACGAGTCGTCATCATCTTCGCCTACATTATGACAACTAGATTGTGTTTGGTCTTTTTGTCGCACGTTTCCGTGTTTAATTGTAAGTGATTGTAAATTTGTAGTTGTAAATAAAATAGCAAAGCTGTCATCCCTTGTCCCGTTATATCCTGTCATAAACCTACTTTGTGCCTGTGGAAATTAAGTTTGACTAAAAGAGTAGTGATCGACACTTGCTCATAAACATCGAAGAGAAACGTTTGTTGGTTCGGTAAAGTGAGTTAAGTTATTAGTGTTTCCGAATGTGATTTTTTGGATAATCCCTAAAAAACACACTGATAGTGCGTCCGTAACACGTCCAATAAGTAGCTATACAGTCCACTTCGTTGAAGAGTAGAAACGACACTTATAGAACAATAGAATACGGCTGAAGTAAGTCGATATATGAAATTATAAGACCCCTCGCGCGTTAAGCAAAATGGCCTACGTAAGCCGGATTATTTGATTAATTAATTAGTTCCTATTCCTGTCGTTCCTTATTAATACTTTTAATTTAATAATTGTCGTAGTTTTGGTATGTTTGGGCGTGTTGCAATTAGGGTAACATCTTGTTTGCACATTTAATCGTAGAAACATTTGGATATAACGGAAAATTTATAATACATTCCTTTTTCTTTGTCGCAAGGATTATTCGTCGGTCGGTTTACTTTATGTAAACTTTGTAAGAATTTCAGATACTATATTTATGAAGGTTGTATTTTAAATCTTTACCTTATTTTTCGTCGACTAAAGTTTGATGCACCACTCGGGTCATCTAACTTATTGAATAGTGTAACAAAGGTGTTATTTTGTTGGTATTTATTTTAAAACCTTAACCGTTTTGTCGAGCGAGCATTGTAATTAGTTGCATTTGTAGATTAATAATTTAATTTCGTAGATTAATTAGTTGTCGTAGCGTATTGAGGTACGCATTGTTTTTGCGTTAATTTTTATTGTCGTTCATTAATAAAATATAGTTATATCAATTGATAAAGCTATTCTTGAATCTAGGTTTGTAGTAAAACGGTTGGATCATATATACAGTACGATTAATAAACCGGAAAATGCATCGATTGCTATAATTAGAGCATCGATAAAAATCGTTGAACAAATTAAAACTCATTTCAAGGTTTTTTGCAAGGATATTTTCTTTGACGAAAAAAGTGAACAATTGGATGAATTCTGGGCTCTTATAGTGAAAATTGATGATTATCTATTAGATATTCGTATTATCGCTGTACAATGTGAATTGGATCTCGTAGAAAATAAACCGCAGGTGGAAAATATGAATAATCCTTAGTCGATAAATAGTAGTATTCGCTTGAAACACCTATCAGTCGCCCGATTCTCAGGTCGTATTTCGGGCTCTGAAAGTTATGCAATTTATAAGCAATTGATTCATGATAATGACAGTTTATCCCCTGTGAAAAAATTTCGCTATCTCGTAGAAACACTAGATAATTTGTCGCGTGCGTTAATAAAACATATGCCACTGAGCGATTGTGCATACGATGAAGCCTATAAAATCATTACTAATCGTTTCCAGCCTAAGAGATTATTACTCTCGACATATTTTATTGCTCTCAAAAAATGCCCTGAGGTAAGTTCTTCAGACTTCCACATCAAACTCCAGCAATTAATTAATTGTTTTAATGAAAATATATTCGCGTTAAAGCAGATGGAAATAGATTTATTAGATTTCACGTTGTTTAATCTGTTATAGAAAAATTAGATACAAACGTTTTAAAGCGTTTTAAATTAGAAAATGGCGACGAGATTCCCTAGTTCAACGATTTATTTGTACATTGAAAAACAATGTAAAGTATTGGAAGTAAATGACATTGTTTCAGAAACATGCTTAAAATCTCGAGATTCCGTGTAACAAGGGGAAAAGGGAAAGTTCGTTAGCACTTCGGCTAAAACTTTTTTAGTTGGTACCACCAATGATAGTAAAAATTGTAGTCTGCGTCAAGCTGTGCACCCTATTTATAGATGTAAGCAGTTTCTTGATAAAACCCATCAAGAAAGATATGAGGTGGTAAAGGTTAAAAATCTTTGTATTAAATGTATAAATACTTCACATTCGGTAAAAAATTGTAAGTTAGATTGGTCGTGTAGAAAATGTCAACAGTCACACAATTCGTCACTTCACTTCGATAAACGAGAAAAATCGGTGTCTCCACACAGACAAACTCATCGTCATAGGTCAGCGTCTCCTCGGAAAGCGGCGCCTAAACTTACTTCTACTAGTAGACCTAGTGAAGACAATCTGTCGTCGGCGATTGTGCATGAACAACCTGCCATATAGGTGTAACAAAGACGGTCATTTTGTAGTGTCCTTGCCCTTTAAAATTTCTGAACCCTCATGCGTGACTACGAGATCGATTTCTATTAAAAGATTTTTGTCATTAGAACGTCGTTTGCTAAAAAATCCTGAATTGTATTCGGTTATAACAAATTTATGGAGGATTATTTGAAAAGCAGTCACATGGCTCAAGTGAAATCGCCTGAAAATTTGTCGGTTCATGAGTGGATATATATTACATTCCCCATCATGCTGTACATAAGCGTGATAACACTACCACCAAAAAAGACATTGCAGTTTTGTTATTGCACTTTCGTGTACATCCTAACGTAATTACAGCTGATATTAAACAAATGTATCGGCAGATTTTGGTTAAAGATATTCATTGTGATTATCAACGTATCGTGTGGAAATTTTCTCCTTCGGATCCATTATGTACTTTAAATTAAATACAGTAACTTATGGAGTTTTGTCGTCGCCTTTTTTGGCCTTGTGTACTGTTCAAGAATTGATAAGGTTAGAATAGTTTAATTTTCCTTTCGCGTCATCGGTATTGGCAAGTGATACCTATGTTAATGATTTAGATACTGGATGCAGTTCGATTGAAGCTGCTAATCAATTAATTGGTGACTTGACTAGTATTTGCACTAGTGGTGGTTTTCAATTAAGAAAATGGAATAGTAATTACCCGGAAGTGATGTCCAACTTGTAGAAGTCTCTGTCCAGTTCGGAAGCAATTACATTTCAAGATAAAGATAGTGATTCAATAAAAATTTTGGGCCTTTCCTAGCGTGCTCTTACTGATGTATTTTTATACAACTTAAACGTAGAAGACCCCACTTGCACTAAGCGTAATATCTTGTCAGCTATTGCAGAAATTTTTGATCCTCTTGTTTTGATGGCGCCTTTAGTACCTTTTGCTAAACATTTTTTGGGTGAATTGCCAGCGGTTTTGAATATTGAGATTTCGCGTCGCATCGTATGTAATAATTTTATAAAGGTAAAGTTGCATGGGTTCTGTGATGCTTCTGATACCGGGTATGCAGCTGTCGTCTATTTTGGTTCGTTCGATTTAGAATGTAATATTGCCATGTCATTAGTATGCGCAAAATGGAAGGTTGCTCTTACTAATCGCGATTCATTTCCCCGTCTCGAATTGTGTGCTGCCGTACTCTCTTCAGCTTTAGTAGATTTCGTCAAAAATACTTATACAGATAGTTTATCATTTAGTACTATTTTTGCGTCGTCAGATTCCACCGTTGTTTTGTATTGGATTCGGTCTTCCTCGCATAAGTAGAAGACATTTGTTAGCAATCGCATTTCGCATATTCAAGAACGTATTTCTCAATCTTCGTGGTTTCATGTTAAGTCTCAGGACAACCCTGCGAATTGTGCCTCACCTGGATTTTTGGCTTCAGAGTCGGTTCATCATCCATTATGGTGGACAGGGCCTTCCTGATTAGTGATTCGTAGCTAAGAATGGCCAGTAACGTCGCTGCCAAAACTTATCGACTCATCTCAGATGGACGTCGAATATCGTACTCTGTTGTTAACAGTCGCCATGCCTGAGAATTTTTTAGATTTGTTATTGGATAAATTTTCAAATCTGCAGAAAATTTGTAGAATTTTTATATGTATTCGTCATTTCATTCGTAATGTTCAATGTCCGGCGGATTTGCGTTCAAAATATTCTGATGGTTTGTCCCTAGCTCAGTAGCAAGAGGATTATACATTGATTGATTAAAAGAGTTGAAACAAATGTTTTTACCCAAGACATTGCAAATAATAGAACTGGAAAACTTTTTAATAAACAACTACGTAGCTTTAGTCCGTTTCTAGATAGTCCTGATTTGTTGAGGGTGGGCGGTTGCCTGTGCAATTCAGAGTTATCGTATGATGAAAAATTTCCAATTTTGCTTCCTCGGTCGCATCGGTTGACTGAAATTATTATATTAGATTGTCACGAAAGACATTTACATCCTGGTAATTGAACAACTCAATTTTTATTAACTCAAAATTATTGGATTTTGTCCGCAAAGAGAGCTATTCGGCAATGTTTGAAATCCTGCATTTGTTGTTTTCGTGTAAATCCTGTGGCTTTATGCCCTTCTATGAAGAATTTATCAGTTTCTAGGTTATTTCCAGGTAAGGCGTTTTTACATATGGGAGTCGACTTTGGTGGACCTTTCTCCGGCACGATGAATCGGTGTCGTGACGCAAAATCATTGAACGCGTACATTTGCTTATTTATTTGTTTCAGCACTAAAGCTATCCATTTGGAATTAGTGTCTAACTTGTCGACAGACGCTTTCTTGGGTGCTTTACGTCGATTTATTGCTCGAAGAGGCCAATGTATTTAAATCCATTGTGATAATGGTCCCAAAATCTTTGGGGTCTCTCGTGAAATCTCTCAATTAATGCACCATTCGGCAGGCGTTGAGGAAATCGAATATGTGTTTAACCCCTGATGTGGGAAGCCGGGATTAAATCGGTAAAATCCTATTTGAAAAGAATTATCGGTGAACACATTTTGTCGTTTGAAGCATTCTCGACGGTATTGATTCAAGTCGAAGCGACTCTCAACTCACATCCACTATGCGCACTGAGTTGCGAACCGCATGATTTTTCGTATTTGAACCCGATTCCTTTGCAGCAAATGCAACAAGGGTTTTGAAAAAATGGAGTGCAGAATATCTGCACACGTTGCAACAGAAAGGTAAGTGGTTAAAGAATTCCTCTACCCTGCCTATTGATTCGCTTGTCCTTTTAAAGGAAGAAAATAACCCCCCTCTACAGTGGCGTTTAGGAAAAGTAGTGGATGTTCATCTTGGTTCATCATGTTTGTCGGTTTAGGTTTCTTAGTTAATAGCTATAATTATTTTTAAATATAAAATAAGTTAGTTCATACTAATTTTGGTGGGCTGGATGTTTAGTCTCTTTCGTGCTTAATTTTGTAAATTGGTAGTTGTAAATAAAATATCAAAACTGTCATCTCTTGTCCTGTTATATCCTGTCATACACCTCCCTTGTGCCTGTTAAAATTGAACTAACGGGTAGTGATCAACACTTGCTCATAGACATCGAAGAGAAACGTTTGTAAGTTCGATAAAGTAAGTTAAGTCATTAGTGTCTCCGAATGTGATTTGTGGACACGGTGATAGTGCGTAAGTAACACGTCCAATAAGTAGCTATACAGTCCACTTTGTTGAAGAGTAGAAACGACACTTATAGAATAATAGAATTCGGTTGAGGTAAGTCGATATATAAAATTAAAAGACTTCTGGTGCGTTAAACAGATTGCACTTTAAAATTTTAAGGTAGTGCTGGAACTGTATTTTTTATAGGATACAATACATCGTCACCTTTATAAATCAATCCAAAGTCAGTTGGAGACAATGGTTTAGCTTGTCGTGTGTGACGCCACTCAAAAACCTTGAAAGAAAGATACAATTAATGAGTATGTAATAGTGAATAATCAATCTTAGCGTAAAAACGGCAGTTACCATTTTCTAATTACTTCACAACACAATATTAATTAATTATAACAATATCGATACCTGCAAATGGCAATGCTGTTTAAAGGAATTTACATCTGGTGGGATACGAAAAGAATCACTAGTTCGTAACTTTTTCCATTTGCGAACGCTGGCTTCAGACTGATTCTCACTGACAGGATCCTTGTAAACGATCTTGATAGTGAATCCTTCTAAAGATTTTTGAACAGTTTCGATCTGTTGCCGTCTTCTCACAAAACTATTTTAAAAGTTTATTGATCTATGTATCGTTGACCGCAAGAGTCTTTTTCATGATACTATACTTCCCACAACCAAAGAGACCTCCAACAGTATTAACGTTAGTGAAGGTATACACTGCAAGCTCAATAGAAGCAACATCTATATCTGGAAAGGGCATACGACTGTTATAGAAATTTGTCAAATTATGAGTCTTCTTGAACATAAAAAACCATTTGGTCTCTCTGATAGCTGACATGTATCGAAATCATTTAAACATCGGTATCTCCAGTATGTTCAGCATAGTTATTTTGCAAACGAATGGCATAGTAGAAAGCTCGAGAGTCAGATTCATTTGGATTTAGACATGCAAAGGAAGCCAACTGTTTTCCATTTGATAAACCACAACAATCGAGGTTTAATGTGAAGGAAACTTTGTTGTATTTATGGGTATATGTTCTGCATTTGTTAAAAAGAATTTTTTGAAGTATATACTAGTTTCCGATTTTGATAAGAATACGCCATGCTTTCCCGGTTGGCTTCTGTAATTTTGCCCTGGGTATACATTCGCAGAAAATGGGATGCACGATGTAAGTCGTTGCTGATTCCGAATTTTTGTGCTTCCTTTCAGTAGGTTCGTGTTGTAGAAATCTTTTATGAAATAAATGACTTTCGCTCGTGGGTGACGATTTAAACACAGTTGTACATTGTTGGGGCATAGTGTAACCAAGTATTACTTGGTGGGACTTTGTGCCAAATCATACCAACATCAATAAGTGTATTATACATTGACGGTACTGATGCAGGTACAAGATTCATAGTTACTAGAAATTCTGACTTTGTACGTTTGTGAAAAGTACCAGGTGGTGTAAATAGAGATAAACTTACTTCAGTGATACGATGCTGCAAAACTTGTTCTAATGAAACTTTAACACTATTCTCATTCATAAGTTGATTTATGAAATTCTTTACAGCTGCATGATCGACAATTCTTTGAATATTCTGTTTCCTCTGCACAACTATACTTTTTGCCACCAAGGTTTTGCTGTTTAATTTTGTATTTATTTAATGCGTTGATGCATTATTTACAGTCAGTCATTTTAAAACTGTTATTACTAAAGCGTTGCCATCTGTGTGGAATGTGAGGAAACTCCTAATAATTTCTTCATTTGCTGGTTCTCCTGACCATAAAAATCTGAGCGTGGGATTCTTACACACCATGGATCTGCATTCTATTCCAGCAATGCATTCACATCAGAATTTACAACATGCTGGTTAGGGATGGATTCGGGTCGGGCCGGGCCGGGCTTTTAGATGCGGCCCGGCCCGGCCCGAAATAATTTGCTCCGGCCCGGTCCAGTGGCCCGGCCCGAACCAAAACGCATCGGCCCGACTTGAGGCCCGGCTTGAATTTCGGGCCGGGCTTCGGGCCGGGCCGGGCCGATTCGGGCCAGAATATAACTAAAACCTTAAGAGATGTATAGATTTTTCAACATCCAAATGGAACGTATCATTTGTTAATATATGTATTTTCAGTTGTATAAAAATACTCTTTACTATTATTATGTTTTTCTACAAAAGTTGAAAATATCAACCTTAATAAATCATAGTTTATAGTATCATTTTAACCTCGAAGAATCTCAAAGGTATTTGAAGATGATGCACACTTGCACAGGCAATCCAAAATAGAAGGTGGTTTGCGTCAAACTTCAACCTTAAGTAACAAAATGCATTTTAGAATTCATGTACTACTACTAGTATATAGTAACATATTTCAAGGAAAGCATTCAAAATTTGACTGAATATTGTTTCCTCATATTCTAAACAAAGAACGTTGCCAATTTCCATTTTACAGATTGTGTATAGGTCTACATTTCGAGAATGTGCTAGCATCCGTTCAGAGAACTGATTATTCAAGTCTCTCGTATCAGGTAGACATTACTTTGTTGTCTATGAATATTTTTTTATCGCATGCTTTACTGGAAATCTTAATTATTATGAAAAAAATGCCGACAATCTTATCTATAAAAATGTTCAATATTAATATATGCAGGGTTCTTCAAAAGTATGGAAAGGCTGCTTTCGCCGTATATAGAGAATCTGCTACGTAATGAGTAAAATAATAACATATACTTACAAAGAATCTAGCTCTTTAATATAAAAAAGACGTATACAGGATATCCCACATCCATTAAAAGTATTTTAAAAACTACAATTTTACTGGCAAATTGAAACTTTGTGTAGGAGTTACCGAACAAGGCGAAACTATAGCTAAAATAGTTTTGAAGTCTTGCAAATATCTGTCATATTAATTATTTTGAATAGCACATCCTGTATTTTATGACATATATAAATGGTGCTTTAACAGATGACTATTTTGATTTAAGTGCATGTATCTTCAATTGCTGTGCATCCAGGAATTATTGATCTAAAAAATCGTGCTGATAAACATTTAATCAAAACGGATTGTAGATTGTTTTCATTACACCTTAAGAAATGTTTTTCAATAAAAACAATAAAATAGTTTTTACAATATTAGGATGTGAAAAATTCAGCATTGAAAAATTATGTAATTTTTATAATTGAACCCGCATTTTTTTATATCTCGACATGAACGAGCATAAAAGTTTAATCAGTTATTTGAAAAATTGTATATTTCGTTATATAAACTTTAGGCCGGCCCGAATAGCCCGAAAAGCCCGAAAAGCTTGAGCAGTCTGGCCCGGCCCGGCCCGGGCCCGACACGTGCTTGGCCCGGCTTAGGCCCGAAAAAATTTTTGCCGGCTCGGGCCCGTGGCCATCCCTAATGCCGGTCTTTATTAGTCCGAAAAAGACTCAGTTCTGGATGATGGTATACAGGCTTCTGATACATAGCCGTTTTACGAAGCTTTCCTTTTATGGTCATAATGACTGGGCGGGTTAACGGACGAGTAACGATCACTGGCAAGTTTCTTGTGAGTTTAATCCATCCACCTCCCCGTCTATTTTTCGATTTTTTGTTCATCGTTATTTCTATTACCTGGTCTAGCAAAAGTCCACTGTAGCTATTACCTGTCAAAGAGAGCGTAAACTTTCGACAATGCTGTTTTCTGTATTTTCGGGGAGAGGGGTGTGGAAGTTTGCCAGTAAAATAACGACAGGTAGCGCACATAGTTAATGCTATTGTAAGCAGCTATTGGTGGCAATGCATCTCTGTAGCTTTCCAAGTACTCTTCAAATTTGTCTCCCCCTTATAAACGGTGATAGTGCTAAAACAATATCTCAACACCAGTCACATAAGAAATCCAAAATCTGGCCATATCAGATCCTGAACTAATGTGTCGTCAAACATCGTACATGTAATATTTTTGAAAGGTGCAGATTCAAGAAATAGTTCTAGATTCTCTTCTAATGTGATATTATTTACTACCCAATTTAAGTCGTCTACTAGACTTTAGTTTTTTCCATGTGTCTTTCTCCATTCTGCGAGTAAATGTCTCAGCTAACAGCTTGTGTACCCGCATGTTTGTAAGGTCTACCAGACATAATCCTTGATAGACTTCCAGGTGCCACTGCTCCTGTTGTTACAGCTAACACAGCTAGGCCACTTCCAGTATATCCCTTTCCGAATGCATTCAGATAGGATGCGCCAGTGTGACATCTTCCATGAACTCCTATCACTTGATTGATGTACTAATAGACAAATTAGTCACTAGCAAAGTGAACAACAGGAATATCCTTGGAAATAGCTAATTGTTGGCACCAGCCCATTGTCGTCGTAACGACTTCAATGCTTGGTGACTGGATATGATTTTATATACAATGTGTCACACTTTTCAATACTATTTCCAAGAGCATAATGATACCCAGTAAAGGATGAAATTTTTGTCTACTGTCGCTGCTCGCACTATTGCATGCGCAGTTACTCGCTTTGCATATGTGTCAGAAAATTTATGTAACAAGATTGTAAGTTTTATCTGGAACACTTCTTGCTTGTAGCTCATGTAATATACAGGACCACTGCATCCCAGTTAAGTTTTTATATTTGTTGTTCACAAGGTTAGCAAGGTTACGTGACAATTCGACAGATTCAATGTTTTAATTGTAAATTGTAGCTTCAACATAGGCTCCTTCCAGTTTAGAAAAAAACACAAAGGTGGTTTGTTCCTCCGATACCTGGCATGGTAACCAATGTCACCTTTAAAATATTCTTTCAGCTTACTCCGTAATGGCTTCAATGCATAAGAGTTATTGTTCAAATTTCATTATCATTTAGTGACATTTCTTGTTGTATTGCTTCATAATCGTGTAAAATATCTCCTAAAGTAAAGGCTTCTTTTTTTCAACTAAGTTGGTTCTAATGTCATTACAAACTTGTTGGAAAGCATTACTTTGTTCTTCCTTAATTCATTGCTACCTCTTCTATTGTTCTTTTCCAATTCGATCGTTTTCTTGAATAAAATACACTTGTGCACAGTACACCAACCAACAATCCTTGTAATATCGGATGAACATAGCAGATGCATTTAGAATACCTCCGTCACTTTCACAATATGTTATCAAAGTCTAAAAACTATCCTTGAGTCTCTCATCCACAACAAATGCAACAATCTTGATAATCGTTCTGTATGTCTTATGGGCATCGATTCGGTGGCATTCTACTGCTATTTTGCTCCTGGTGATACAATCTCTTGTTGTTTTTTCCTCAAGTGATTTTGTGCATAAAATATGAGTTGAGGAATTTGCAATGAGGTTCGACTGTGCCTACGTTTCACTTCAGCATTTGGTGTAACACTTTGTAAGCATGCATCTTCAACATCAACGGATTCATTTTTATTCCTCAGTGCAACTGCAAGCCTAGATCCTACTACATTAAGCTTGCATACAGTATGAATATGTTGCTGTGCACCATCACCTTTTATATGCAAATGTAATACATGAAATTTATTTTCAATGTATTTCTACTGCTCAGCTTTTTCCGTTATGTCAAGATTCTTGAGTAAGTAACCTCAGTGCATTGGTCCTTTTTGAATGAGATTCCCACAAACACTACATGCCACTATTTCACAAGATGTCGTGGGTTTCGTTTTTTTTGTTGGAGCTATAACCAACAACGATTTTCACAGGATTCCTTGCTTAGTCTTGGGGTTTTTGTTACAACGGTAAAATCTAGGCAATAATTTCATTACTAACCTGTAACAAAAGACGTATGTCATAGCTATGATTTTTCAACTTTACGAGATTATCATTAATTAGCATGCGTCAATATATTTCCACATTGATTAGTTTCAAAATTAACCAATTTTAATGTTTATTCTTTCAATTTGGCTATTTTTAATAACGATGACCAAAAACTCTGACTGGGAGAAAAACATACTGTCTTATTTTTATCCTTTATTATGTGGTGAGTAATTTCAACAATAAAAAAAAGGTTCCCCAAATAAAAACAACAAGATTCTGAGATTCGACTGGACTATTTTAGAACTTAATTAGAGGTTTCCACTAACTTGTATAATAATGTTGTCAACAACTATATCAAAAACCTTTTTTCTTTCATAGTTATAACAGCATCTGTGTGATCGACATTAGCTTTCTAAGTATCTCCGGTACACTGGTTTAGTGATTCTTTTCACGTTGTTACAAGTATGTGATTGCCATAGCCATTATGACCAATATTTTTGTTGTCATATTTCTTAGCACTTGCCCACATCATCTTAATCGTATTAAATGCACAATGATAAGGTGACAATTGCAAATCGTCATGCCCGCAGGTTTGTAGCTATTTATCCACCTGATACTGCTTGCTTTTGCTATGCCACTTAGCTAGTGCCAACAGTCAAATTTGAACATATGCGCGTTACATTGTAAGTTATTGTTTATCAATCACTGTTTAATTGTATCTTTATGCCAGACGATGGCATCTTTTCAACCACAGTTATTATTATCCATAGTAATCAAAGAAGGTTCTTTGAGGTTGTTTACTAGTTGGTTATCCACTTAATTTTAAATCATTTTGTCATTCATCTCGCCATGATAATCCTCTTCTGTGACCTTGACGCAAGTAATAATTTAACATTATTCACAAAGTCTACGAACACTTTTTATGTTATAATCATGCCATAAAAGCCCTTTGAAAATAACAATGTCTCGTCTATAAGACAACATCTCGTTTAACACACAAGTTCATTTTATGTGCTTTCAAAAATTACAGCCTTGCATCAGCGATGTGTGGTTTTTCGATTAAAGCACGACTGTTGTCTTCTTCCTCATACTTAAATTCAATGTTATGGAAAGTGCGATTTGATCTGGTATGGCTTAAAAAAATTTTATATTCCCGAAGCTTGGCATTTATGGTTTTGATTGTGGCATGTTCCTCTATAATAAAGAAAAATTTATTTTGAAGTAATTAAACAAAACCTTATCACTTACATTGGGCATACACATCATATAAAGTGTTTCTGATTTTCATTTTTACACATTCCGGCAAGTTGACCAACTTTGCTGTTGTACGAGGTTGTTACTTTCCAGGACTAACAAAATTTAATTTATTTTACAGCGTGAATTACATATCCCCTAATTAATATATATATATATATATATATATATATATATAAAATTTAAATGCAATTATTATGTCTTAAGAAATAAAATGTTACATTGTATAATTGAAGGTAATAGTATAAAAGGTAAACAAAGTTCATATCAGACATGAGAACGGAAGCAACTACTTTGTATTCCAGACGCAACTGGATACTGCAGGTGCATGACACGATGAACTGCAATAAAAGCAGATTTAATTAGGATTACTAAAAAGTAGGACATTGTATGTTTTCAAGGAATGGCAGACGGTGAGATCTGCATTTCCCACAAGATGATGTGAGAGCAGGGACTACATAAATACGTTGAGGAGCCTTTGTTGGCCAGACAGTCTCAAACTTCCTAACTTTAACATTGTTGGTGGTTCAAGCTACTCACAATAATTCTTCAAATAAAACTTCAAATATTTTGTCAATTTCGAACAGTTTAGTGAATATAAACGTGTAAGTTGATTGTAACAGAAAGAAGTTATTTTTGTAATTATATAATTGAGAATAAAATCGATAGAAGAGCTTTTTTGGGAAATAAATGTTTTTAAAAAGAAGCTCCCAAAGACCCAAAACCTATCTGGTGCAGCCGGAACGGATTCCAAAAAGGCATTAGCAATTCCAAAATCGAAGAACTGGTGACCGTAAATTTCAATTCTTCACGGGAAACAAAAAACCAAACAATTGGATGAGGTACAGAATCGACTGAATCCAATAAAAAAGGAAGGCTAATGGAACTGGCAATCAAATTATTGTAAGTACCTACAGTTCATTTTCCTAACCATTTTCGATTGCATATTGATATTAGCAAATAAGATTTAAAACATGAGAATATATATTTTATGTACAATTTATTATCATAATTTATTATTACTGAAAGAAATTTACTCAGCAAAAGTCGGAACTTAAATATAACTAAGGTTTATAATCATATACATTTTACGTACAATTTATTTTTGCAACAATTATTTTATGTAACAATTATTCAGCAAAAGTTTGAAACCGATGTATTTTTAGCAGAGGTTCATAATTACATACAATACACGTAACATTAAGTGATTGTTTAAATAACTTTAATATAAACTCGACTGAAGTAACTGAGAATAAAATTTATAAAAATGAATTCTAAAAACTTAAACTATATTTAGACTCAATTCAGACGCATGATGGTAATAAAGCGATATTAGGTCTTTTTATTGCTGTTTGTGAGACATTCCTGAAATCTTTTTGCAAACAAGAAGACGTTGACCGAAATTTATTGCTATTACGCTTAATCTTAAGTAAGTTAACAAGTAGAGCTTTGACCATTATTGCAAGTCGCGATGACTTAACAGATTGGGACGATTACAAAAGAGTACGGATTGCGTAATTCGACGACCAGCGGAATACAAAATCTCTTATTAGGGACTTAATAAACCTACGAATGGAAACTAATCAATCACCATACAAATTTGGTACGTGATGTCAAGACGTGCGAAGTTTAAACCTAACTAAATTGAAACTCAAGGAACCCGATCAAAACATACGTTTAATAAAAACGAACATGTACGATGAGATGGCTTTAGACACTTATATAGACGCGTTTCTTGAGCGATTATCGGACAAGATAAGATTTTGAAACCCCCAAAATTTAGAAAAAGCAATGAATTTAATTGTAAAATAAGAAAACGTGATGTACTACAGAAACCGGATTTACAATCCTAACGCGAACAAAAATTACTTATCAATTAAAACTATACAAGCCGCTAGACAAATACCGACACAACCTAAATTTACATCATTTAACGCTCCAATAAACCAATTAAGAATTAACAAGCCAAAACTTCAATAATACAAATTTCAACAATGAATTTCGAAAACCAACATTAAATTCGACTTTTATAAAACCAGCAATTACACTAAAATTCAATCGGAACGCGAATCGAACATGTCAAGGATTCAGCGTAAATTCTAACAGAAACACACCCATCACGAGTAATAACAACAACCCCAATAATTATTACAAATCAACCCCTATGGACACTTCATCCGGTAACACTAGATAGAACACTAAAGTATCTCAAATTAGACTCGATTATACCCAAAAACGAAACTTCACTTCCGAGAAACTATTTTACCAAGAAGTAGAAGATTTTAACAATCAAGACACAGATAATTATGCGAATCCATGTAGCGACGATGAAACAAATCATTCAGAAAATTAGGAATGCAACAACCCTTACGAAAATTACGAAGAGGCCGATGAAGAAAATACGTGCTCAAATTTTCAGTTGGATCAAATAAAATACGACCAGACGTAATACATCTAAACAATATTAATCAACACATTTTACCCTATATAGAAATAACTTACGCGGAAATTAAACTATTAATCGATACAGGATCTTCAAAAACTTTAATTAGCCCCAAAACCGCGCAGAAACATTATTTAGATGTTGTAGAAAGAAAACCTGTCAAAGTCCGAACAGCACACAAAACGACACTACATCAATTTATCGCAAACATACGTTTACCAAAAACTTTCAACGTAAATATGAAACATAAATTTTGCATTTTTGAATTTAACGATAAATACGACAGATTAATAGGCATGGATCTTTTAAGAAAACTTGGAGCTAATATGGATATAAAAAACCGATTATTAAGAACAAAACATGGACAAATTCCAATTAAATTTCAAAACAGCAACATTCAAACCTATCAAAAGTACACAATCGAACCTAGAACAGAAAAACAAATAAAAGTCTTAGCAAATTCAGAAGGCGACATAGGTATAATAACTCACATGTCATTTCAACAAGGAGTAGAAACAACCACCACGTTAGTACAAATAAAAGACAACTATTCCACTACGACAATTTTAAACGATTACCACATAGAAGTATCTTTAACAACACCGATCGAAGTGGAAGAAGTGAATTTTAGTGAAATGGAAATCGATGAAGATCCTGAAAGTAATTCCAACCCCACAAAACACGATAAAATGTTAAAGAAAAATTTAATTAACATTCCTTTCGATGACAATATTAACACAGAAGAGGAGAGAGCAATAAAGGACTTATTTATGTTTCGAATATCGAGATATATTCCACTGTGGAAAATCAATGTTAGTAGAGTGTTTGGGGGCGGGGGGGGGGGGATCCTGGTACCACATTTCCACCAGCATCCACATTTCCACACACATCTGGACCAAATAGTTTTCTTCGACTAGCCATTTTCATCTTTCGAGATAAATATATCTTGCATTTTCATCTTAGCATCCTCATTTCCTCCCACATCTGAACCAAATAGTTTTCTTCGACTATCCATTGCATCTTTCGAGATAAACCTATCTTGTTTGGTATCAATTAATATTAGATTTTTCTCAGCTACCTGAATCTCTAGGAATTTCTTAGATTGCATTACCCCCCAGGAAGCTACCCTCATTTTAAGATTTTTTGCTGATAGCAATTTCTGGCCCGTCCTTATAAATTTTTTAGACATGCAATACATCAAATTAGCCTAGAATTTTACGCAGAATCCAAATCTACAAACAGATTTAAAATCAGACAACCCTTCACATAGTTACATTTTTAAAGTGATAAACCTCTAAATTTTGCTCTTTGCCCTATAACCTAACAAATAGTTTTCTCCTACTAGCCATTGCATCTTTTGAGATAAGCCTATCTTGTTTGGTATCAATTAATATTAGATTTTTCTCAGCAACCTGAGTTTCTTAGAATTTTTTAGATAACATCACCCCCCAGGGAGCTACCCTCATTTCAAGATTTTTTACCGGTAGAGATTTCTGACCGTTCTTATAAATTTTCTTATCCATGCGACACATCAAACTAACCTACAATTTTACACCGAATTTGAATCTGCAAACAGATTTAAAATCCGACCACCTTTTACAAAGTTACACTTTTAAAGTCCTGAACCTCTAAATTTTGCTCTTTGCTCATAAGCAAACCTAACAAATAGTTTTCTTCGACTAGCCATTGTATCTTTCGAGATAAACCTATCTTGTGTAGTATCAATTAATATTAGATTTTTTTCAGCTACCAAAATCTCTAGGAATTTTTTAGATTGCATTATTCCCCAGGGAGCTACCCTCATTTTAAGATTTTCTGCAGGCAGCCATTTCTGACCATCCTTATAAAATTTTTAGACATACGACACATCAAACCAACTTAGAATTTTACGCAAAATCCGAATCTGCAAACAGATTTAAAATCCGACTATCCCTTACAAAGTTACACTTTTAAAAGACTCAAACCTCAAAATTTTTGCATGCTCTAAACAACCATTTCCTGAGAAATCTAAAACTGCGGGGATTTTAGAAATGCGTTTTTTATAAGCCATAAGTATTTGATATTTGAAACCATTTTTAAACAGTAATGTACTGTTTTTAGAATATTCAAAACCGCCGCTTTTTAAAATTTTAAACAGTTATCAATTTCTGGTTTAACATTTTCCTAATTACTAAGTACGTCACAAATAATTATATGCTCAATACTAAATATGTACTTTGGAAAATACATTTCTCTTCCAAAACTAATTGCTTTACAATTATGTGAAGTAGAAGTGAAAATAGCGTAAACCTTTCTCTTCATTATTGACTATATGTTTGAGAAATATATTTCAATGTTATGCATTAGAAAATTTACGTATAATTGCTGGGGATTCACACAATCTACTTTCTAGTACGTCCTTGACTAGGGAAATGCAAACTTCATTTTGTGATACACGTCGATTAACGGTTAATTATTTCAAACCGTATATAACGCGGTCTGATTAGTAAAGCCTATTAGTTCCGCACGCTTTGTGTAAGTTGGTCGAAATTTTAAACAAAGGGTTTCGTGTAGTGCTTTTTCCTCATATTGAAAATTTAAGGTAAGTCTACATTTTTTTATTAAAATAGAACTGAATTTATTTGCAAATACCAATTAGTACAAAACAAAATCCGCACTATAAGACTTTGGTTAAACTTGTAAGCGAACTAACTTATAAACTAAAAAGTTTACTCTAGCATACCTGCTTTATGCACCCTATAGAATGCAAACCGAAGGTTTCCGAAGACAGCCGAACAAAGTTGAGGATTCAGCGGGGAACTAAATGACGTCATCTTTTGCCAATCCTTGATGCTAGCACAGTACCCCAGATAGCAGAGTGACGTAACTTTTTGGTGATTATTCATCAGTTACGTCAGCCTACCAGAAAGTTACGTTAGTGTCACGTCTTATTGTTGACGTATTAATGAAGGCTCCATATTCACGTCACAATTACTTCATATTGAATACCTTTCTTATACCACTGACGTCCGTTTTAAATGTATTATCAGCCAGTTCCCATATTTTACATGATTTTAATAAAGTTTAATTGCCAAATGGATAAATTAAAATTTTTATACGCATTATTTAACTTCGAAAATTAATCAATATCATTAGCAAAAAGAAGTTGATTTTCATTCAAAGTTTTTATATATAATTACAATTTGGCAATGGTGCATAACTGCTTAAATTTTCACAGCCGACAACGCTGCTAAAAATTAAAGAATTGTTATCCTTGTCTAGTTTACAGCTTCGACCTATTTATCTTTCTCAAGGGCACTACATAAGTATACATATTACATTCACACGATTTCATATCTTTTATTTCGCCTACGCGCTAAAAGGATAACAAAAAGTGCGGTTAGCAGCTTTTAGAGTATCATCAAATTTTGTGGTAAGTGGAAAGTTCATTCATGTTTATAACTTTTATGTATTGCTTTGGATAATTTTTAATATACCTAATTTTTTTAACATAATCCCACTTTCATAACAGGTGATTGATTTTACTGAAATCACCAATGTTCTAGTGGTGGTGTTAGAAATATATATAACCTAAAATTTTCATATATATGTAATCGCAGTAATTTATTGCTTTGTAGGTATAATGACATTGATTGTAGGGATAGAATTTGAAGAATCTTGTGGAGGTGGATTGGCATTGGTGAACAATACATGGTTCACGCCTAGAAAGAAAGAGGTTTTCTGGCCCCCATACAAGAACCAAAGGTAATACATAAAAGCTCTGGAATTAGGCGAACTGCCTATAGATAGTTGGAAGCTATTTCCAGTTAAGCGGTGCTTTTTTGAAAGTAGTAAGTATCTTTTAGTCACTTTACTGATTTGCTCGATCAACTAGATGCTCTCTATCTGCTTCTAAATCATTCTGCTTACAGGCAATCATACAATTGTGTGGTGGTACATGTTTCTAGTATCTCAAATATTCTAGTCTGTCCGCCTTTATTTTTGATAATTAATGGAAACATTTTGCAGGTACTCTAGCAAAAGCTCAGAAAAAGCTTAAGGCTTGCGAAATTAGTTCAGATGTTCAAACATCTGCCGATGAAAAGGAAAACTTTATTCTTAGAAAAAGAAGAAGGACTATTCCGCTACGTTTTATCAATAGCAGTGACGATGAAAGTAATTCAGAACATTCTAGTTTTCCAAGACCACCAAAGATAACTGTCACAAGTATGTTAGCCCATGTTTTTATGTTTTGATAAAAACCTTTATTATTTATAGATTCTCCAACGTCATTATCTGAAGATTTGAATATAGAAAATCAAGAAAAAACGTTAGTGGAAATTCACACAAGCAATAGAACTGAATCGCCTGCTTTAAGTGAATCCATTTTATTAGCAACACCATCACACAGTCGGTCTATTGGAATTGTGTCAAGTAGTAAGGAAAAGATACAAGGAAACTTGGATGATATAATTAAGTCGTTAGATTCTCCTACAACGTCTTCTAATTTTACAAAAAATATTGGTTCTCTGCAAGCACAGGGTATGAATGTTTTCATATCGGATCACAAGTACAAAATTTAGCTTTTAGGCATTCAAGAAATAATTTTGAAAAAATTGATACATATAGAAGAACAGAATTATCAGATTACTGAACGTCAAAATAAAATTTTGCAACGCCTAGAATCACAGCACAGTTTGGGTTCTTCTTTAATACTTAAAAACTTACCAACCGCTTTTCCGATAGCCTTGCCTGTCAAGACTAATGCTGATATCACTGCTTTAGAGGAATATTTAAGCAACGAAACTAAGTTATTAGAATTGGTACGTGAAAATGATAATTCTCAAGTTTTAATTTTTTTTGTAGGCTGCATATTTGAGGAGTCTAGGTGGAAAGGGTTTAGTAGGCAAAACGAATAATGCACTAAAGCATGTGCTTACTAACGAATATGCCACCCGTTTTTCATTTTATGGAAAACGTGGAGAAAAACTAGTTTTTGCAAATCTGCATTTGAAAGAGGCAGTAATTCGTAAGTGTTATTTTTTTCCTTGATAAAGTTTTATGTTTGTTATAATTGCAGGTGCAGTAAAAGGGCTTGATGGTGAATTTACAGAAAAGGATATAGAAAGTGCTGTAAAAAACTGGTTGAAACACGCTCCACAACGGTTATTTAGAGAACAAAAAAATAAGAATAAGAATTAAAAGGCATGCTTGTAGAGTTATATGTCTATACCATTTTTTGAAAATATCTATTACATAATGTTTAAAAAAAGAAAAGCAGTTGTTGGTAAACGTCAGGTACGCAGGAGGGTAGACATAGCATTAAGTAATTTAATTGCACAAATACAAAATATTACTGAAATTATTATACCCTTTAGCAATGATGGCATGTCTGATGTAAATTCTGATTCATGTACTCTTTTTCAAGAGCTAAATAATTTTATGTCAAAAAATAATGTAACATCAAATAGCTCTAATTTTTCTGATATAGACGATACTATTTGTCAATCCAATGAGGCAACCATAAATTCTAAAAATGACGAATCTCTCAACCTAAAGACTGTTTTAAGTAGTTGGATCGTGGAATTTAGAATTCCACACATAGCGGCTACTTCTTTGCTTCACAGTTTATCACACTGGCACCCAAATCTTCCATTAGATGCCTGAACATTAATTAGAACCCCCACAAATATAGTCACACAAAAGTTAGATAATGAAGAATATTACCATATGGGGTTGTTATCAGGATTGGTAAATTTTCTCTCTTGCAATAATTATTCCGATAGTGTGCTGTTAGTAAGTTTCAATGTAGATGGCCTTCCACTTTTTCGTAGTTCTAATATGCAAGTGTGGCCTATTCTCGGACTTATAAAGAATGTTCAAAAACCTTATGTTTTTGTTATAGGATTATATTGTGAAACTTCTAAGCCTTCTCCATTGAATGCCTATCTAGATTAGTTTGTAGATGAGTTGCAATGTTTATTAATCAATGGTTTTGAGTTTAGACTTAAAAGGTATACTTTTACTATTCACAGTTTTATATGTGACGCACCTGCAAGTGCATTTCTAAAATCCACCAAATCACATTCTGGATATTCATCATGCGACAAATGTTCTATTGTTGGTACATATTTTCAAGGAAAAGTTGTTTTACCAGATATCACTTGCCCTAAAAGAACTGATGCTTCTTTTCAGTTACAGCATGACGAAGATCATCACTTGGGCGTTTCTCCGTTATCAGAATTGCAAATAGGTCTTGTTTCTTGTTTCCCTATAGATTACATGCATTGTGTGTGTTTGGGTGTCACACGAAAGTTACTTAATCTGTGGATTAGTGGCCCCTTAAAATGCAGATTACAAAGTAGATACGTGGGTATTGTTTCCACTAATTTGTTAAAACTAAAACGATGTATTTCACTGGAATTTAACAGAAAACCTAGAAGCCTTTCCGAACTTGCAAGGTGGAAAGCCACAGAATTCCGATTATTCCTGCTGTATTTAGGTCCGGTAGTCCTAAAAGATGTGCTTGATTTAGCAATTTATGAACATTTTTTGTTATTGCACTCTGCAATTTTCATATTAGTGTCCAAATACCATATAAAGAAAATTGGCTCTAATTTTGCTAGAAATCTTCTGAATATTTTTTGTAACCACAGTAAACATATTTATGGTATTCAGTTTCTTGTTTACAATGTTCATATTTTATGCCACTTGTGTGATGATTGTGAAAAATATGGAGTATTAGATGAATTCTCTGCGTTTCCGTTTGAGAACTGTTTGGGTAAATTAAAAAGACTCATTAGAAAACCTGATAAGCCATTGCAACAATTATGTAATCGTTTAAAGGAAATGAGCTTTGCAACCACTGCTAAAATTTCTGAAAATAATGATGAAATTAAATGTGAACAAGAACATTTTCAAGATGTTTTATCGCCTCATTTGTTTAACTGTCAACAGTTTAGAAAAGTACGGTACTGTGGCTATTTATTAACTGTATATGATCAGTCATCAGCAAACTCTTATTGCCTTTTCAAAAATGGTACTACTGCAGAAATATTCAATATTATTAAAACCAAAAATCAAATTATTTTAGTTTGCAAAACGTTTTCTAGTTATGAACCACTGTATACTTACCCTTTTGATTTAACAAAGTTACATATTAACGTAGTCAAAAATCTCAATATGCATAATCAATATTACCCAATACAAAGTGTGAGATCCAAATGCATGCTATTATCGTATAAAGAGGATTCATTTGTTTCGTTTCCTATTATACATTCTTTGTTAAGCGAAGTATAAATATTGTGCATTATGTTCACCCTACCAATGACACAAAATAATGTTATAATAAGAAATCATTTGAAATAATAAATATGTTAATGTTAGTGATTTATCGTATACATATAGATTGTAAATTGTAACAGGTTTTATCGTTAGCATTATTGTAATAGAGATTTAATTTACTATTTAAATAAGTGATTTTCATTTAATTTGCTTCATATTGCTGAACAATGTAGCTTATCTTTATTAGTATTAATAGAATTCTATTTCAGTATAACATTTGTAGTAATTATTAAAGGTTTAAAGTATAGGTCGTCCATGCTAATTTTAGGATGTCACATTTAGTAATTTAGAATAGGCAAATTAAAGCAAAAGAATGTCACTTGGTTTCCGTATCATTTCATTAAATAACCATAATGTTGGCATTTAAAAAAACATTATGGTTTTAATATTCAATAAAATTATACGGAAACCAAGTGACATTCGTTTGCTTTAATTTGCCTATCCAAAATTACTAAATGTGACAAAATTAGCATGGACAACTTATAGGTCTCTTTATTGGTATCAGTTAAGTCCCTGATGATGTCTTTGCGACGTCACAATTATCACGTCATTGGGCCGTGACAGATAACCTGTTTTGCGACGTAATAATGACGTCATATTGTTGACTTTAGGTGACCAAATAGTGACGTAACAATGACGTCATCTTGCTATCTGAGACATTTAGCACCAATGCATGCACCCGGTTCGCATCGTCCATGCTGCGAATGCAGTTAGTAGAAACATTATACACGTCTTCCATGTTATACGGATCAATAATCGCATCGCGTGCATATTAAAAATCCGAAAAGATTGTAGCACGCGCACACAAATTAGTTGCAAGTCGTGCTGTAGAAGATGCAGTGCTACTATAAACAAAAACCTAATAAAACACTTTAAACCTTTACTAAGGGAATATCAAACTTGTTGTCTACAGAATACTTTCTAATAAAGCAATTTAATTTTAAGTAACTTCTACGTCATATTTTAGGAAATGGTAGGTTTGAATATTTTCTTTGAAAACAATCGAAGATTGTCGAAGACACTCGAAGAGTGCACAAGCGCGATCACTAAAACAATTAGTATTAATACCAAATATTCCGTACTTTCGCAGGTTACTCATTTCCTAGAATCAAATCTTACGCATAGCGCTCGGTAGCACGTAATTATTTTTAGAACTGGTAAATACTCGATATCGACCAAATAGAAAATTAGATGCTCGAGGTCTGTTAACTTCCGATTCCCTCGTAAATAGTAGAAAAAGCTCGGTCAATCATCCATCTAACTTATACTTCGACTCGACCCCGTTCTGATAATTTCCGAACGTTTTTCAAACGACAGTGGTCTCAGAATTTTTAAATTTTCGAGGATCTATAAGTCGTGATCAATTACACATCCGAGCTACCCGTAAACTAACAGTGCGCTGTATAATACATGCATACCCCTTCTCTGCGCTACAGCTATTCTTGTAGTTGCTTGAAAAAGTCAGTGCCCTTTTTTTACTGCTAGGACCGCTGAAAAGCACCATTCTATACTTTTTTTTTAGTATAGCACATCGCGCACTTTTTTGTCTGATAATTAAATTTTGTTTATGTAGGATTTTACACTATTGCATATTTAAACAGCTAATACAATCGATTAACCACTTTCGATTATTCTAACGGGGGCCACCATACATTCCGCCGCACCGTTCTTTTTGAATCCAACGATCCGATGTGCTTCCACACTAACACCTAAAGTATCTTTCCTACTATTTGTTAAACAAAAACTACCGGCATCGCCATGTCCGTATGTAGACGTAAGCAGATGTTTGTGGATGTGTACGACAATATGTCACCATATACATTAATCAGTCAAAGCTATTTTATTTAGTCAAAGAAAACTACTATTTTTCTAAACCGCAATTACTAATTGCCTTTATAGGTTTAACATTTCTACCATTTCCCAATGACTGGTGCTACGTACATGGAAGCTTTAATTTCTTATTGGGGAGAATCCTTATTCTCCCACGCACTGTTGCGTAGTTGCATGCCCACCCTTTTTGGAAATATATGCTCGTTATAGATTGTAGCATCCGCGGTTTTACTTAACTACACTTCGTGAGACCCCTTTAATCTTTTTAATAGTGTTTTTCTCGCTTACAATACAGTAAGACTTGGTTTTTGTACCGAAGAATTCTAATACTATACCCCATTAAATTCGTCTTTAAATTTGTCTACACTTTTTTTGTTGACAAGCGGTATATTGTATTTATTATTCTTGGGGTAGTCACTCTTTTAAGATAACTACATTTTGTTTGGTATCAACTAATATTAGATTTTTCTAGGGAGCCCAAACCTGTAAATAGATTTTAAATAGGCCCATCCCCATACAAAGTTATGCATTTTAAAAACATAAACCTCTAATTTTTGCCTATCTTTATTTAACTACATCCATAGAACCTTTTTTCGCGATCCAAGACATATGCTTTAACCAACCATTTCCCTAGAAATCTAAAACCGCTGTGTCCCGCGAACACAACGTGGAGGTAACACGTATATTCTGTCAACCGAGATAGAAACAGGAAGGATTTGGAAGGTGGGCGAGGAACTTAAAAATTATGGAATTTGAAAACTGATATATACAATAGATTTACAAAATCTATACAAATATAGACAACTATCTTATATCTTTATAGCCCCCCATGCATAGATTGCTGTACTATTAGGAATGACGTTACGCTTGTCATCTTCGCTCGATAAACTAATTTTATTAATAAGCTGCGTGTACAAATCGTGTTTTTTACTCCGGATACATACACCGGAAAGTACTCCATACCACCCAAAATAAAGAATTAGATGCTTGGTGACTGTCAATTTCTGCTTTCCTCGTGTACGCCCAGACACATCCTAGCCCATGCGCACCCCTGCGCGCACACCCCCTGCCCGTGCGCGCTCCACCCCATGCGCGCCACTCCCCATGCGCACCCTTTCTGTGCGACTGCTATTTCGTGGTGACGTCATAGCCTTTTATAAATAAAGAACATTGTAATACTATTCTAAAATGTTTATTCTGACATTATATATAACAAAATTTAAAAATATTTAATACCAAGCATGGAGTCATTTAAACTTAATTTTAATACAAAGTTATACACAGAAAACAATCCTTTCTTTATGTTTGTTTGGGGCGGCTGTAATTGTATCTAATTTTATTCGCAGCTTAAAATTTAAATCGACACTTGTGATAGGTTAGGTCAGCGCCGCCGCGCTGACCTAACCTATCAATTTCTCCTTTTATCTAACCTAAGTCCACACAAGTCCAACTAACCTAACCTAACTTCGAACAACACTAGCTAACCTAACTCCTGACAAGTTCACATTCAACCTAGGTCGGAGGCAATTTTACCCTATGCGGCAATTTCACCCTATGGGGCAATTTCACCCTAACTTAACATCCTACATATATCCGGACATATGTCGATGCAAAACAGTTCCTAAACCAGAGAATGTAAGCGATATGACGGTGTCCGACATATTCGACTATCTTTGGCATTATACGCCCCCACTCTGTAGGATAAATAAGGAGGCAATTTTTCGTATTCAATTTAGTATTCGACAGTAGCTAGAACGGTAAACATGAGCGTCTCCAAGGTGATTAACGTTTCTCAACTTCTTGGGAATAAAGTGAAACCGACAAATGAGCGATTTGGATTATGGCTGTTGGCAGAGAAACTGTGCAACAATAATCTGGTGACAGATATTGGTAATATTTGTTATGACGAAGGCGAACAGATGCTGACTGGTGGACTACACACACTAATTACAGAACCATTTTGTGACAATATAATGTTGGTTAAAATTTGCGACCTTTCTGATGCCGAACAAACATCTGCAAACAAAGGATGTTTATCTTAAAAAAAGAAATTTGTGGCGCATTTAACAGCTATTTACGAAGAAAGCTCGACCGATTTGTTTCCGCTAGGCATGGTGTTAAAGCTAAGCTTCCATTTTCTCTGGAAAGCGCTAACAAGATGGGCCAGAGAGTAAAAGAAATTACCGGAAAAGAAGACCTCGAATGCATTAATAAAAATTCTAAAATCCTATATGTGTTCCATACAAAGTGGAACTAGCAGATGTTAAGTTGGAAACTTTATTGGAGGAACTACCAGATATATTAGACGAACTCGAAAAAGATTATTTCTATCTTTTTGACATGGATGTAACCCAAGATTTTGCTGGCATATTTAGCAAGATGGAGATGTGTAATTATTTAACTACAAAGCATAACTTTTGCTATAAGGAAGAATACGAAGAAAAGTGTAACATTATAGTTGACAGCGATAAAACTGCGGGAATTGATTGTTTAACATAGCTAACAACCAATGCAAGAATTAAGATATACAACAAATTTGTGTGTCAGATAACAAGTCCTGGTGTTAATAAACAACTTGGCAATCATATACTAGATTTTTACGTTGTCCAGATGTACGTTTAAGAGAAACATTTGCGTCTACTTTGGCCAAAGAACGTAGTATTACGCGATTGAAAGCGACAATATACAACTGTACAATTGGAAGCTATGTCAGTGCGGCACGGGTGTATAAACCCTTAAAAGACTGTTTAACCTTATTGGATGATAGTAAGTTATACTTCCTAAAGGCGCCAATGTACTCGGTACCACTTGCCAAAATGTGGAGTAAGCTATCGGACAAGCTACAAAATAGCTGCTGTTTAGTGTATAATAATCTGCTACAGTACGTGTATTGGGGTAATGGTAATACAAAGAAATTGACGGGCTTGCAAATTAAGTTGTCCGAAAAACCAAAAGAAAGGGAAACATTGATAAAGTATGTGCTTTCGGCTTTTAGTTTTAACTATTTACCCGTAAATTATTTGGAGATAGTAGAGGAGGAAGACAGCCAAGATAAAATAAAAATCTTACACAAGTGCTACATTAAAGCAGGTAGTACATATTTTACACAATCTGCAACAAAATATTCTACAATTCCAAAAGAAATAGTCATTTCAGAATTGGGGTTGATAGATACGCCTAACATTCGTCCAGAGGTTGTACGACAACGTGTAAATATTGGCAGTAAACTCTATCCGTTTACGCTAAAGGAAAATATCCCATTATGCACGCCATACGCTGTAAGTGGAAGAAAAAGACAACTGGAATTAGAGGAAATGGATGCAAAAAAGCGAAAGTTGGACTACATGGAAAACACTGCAATAATACGCGAACAATACAAAGATGTGTTAGACAAAGAACATCTTATTAGAGAAAATGAGGAAGAATTAAAAGATTATTTTATGTGCCGATGGACTGACTTAGATACATCTGGTTTCTAGAAGTTGTATGCATTTGTGTAAGTAAAAAAGATTCTTTTAGTTATGTAGGCGTCCTTGTGGAAAAGAATGGTACTAAATCCGTATATTTTTTAAAAGGCTATTCTAAAAACGTATTTATCGAAATGGCAGATAACATAGACGACCTAAGGAATGCGGGTTTCGTAACCTTTGCGTACACCACACGCAAGGGGTTCCGTTAATAATTGTATATTTGCCTAGTAAAAAACCTTATGGATCATTTAAAACCAAAGGTCTTACAACCTATAACAACCATATATTTCCAAAAGTGGTGGACATGCAACTATGCAACAGTGAGTGGGAGAATAAGGATTTTCTCCAATATCGACAAGAAGAAGTCGATCAAGCTAACAAGATGCGTATGCAGGATATAGTGGGAGAGCCGCGATTAAAAGATTTTCACAAGCTGCAAGAATTACACGAAGGAATGGATCTGGTTGTCGGTGGAATCAAAGAATTTATATATAGAGGCAAACTTCGGTACATTTTACAATTCAGAAACCTAGACGGTCTCTATGTATCAAACTATTGGCTAGAAAAGGAGATAGAGGACTTGGGTGTCGATTTAAATTTTAAGCTGCGAATAAAATTAGATTTAAAACCACTCCAAACAAACATAAAGAAAGGATTGTTTTCTGTGTATAACTTTGTATTAAAATTAAGTTTAAATGACTCCATGCTTGGTATTAAATATTTTTAAATTTTCTTATATATAATGTCAGAATAAACATTTTAGAATAGTATTACACTGTTCTTTATTTATAAAAGGCTATGACGTCACCACGAAATAGCAGTCTTACAGAGAGGGGTGCGCATGTGTAGGGGCGCGCATGGGTAGGGGTGCGCACAGGCAGGGGTGCGTACGGGCATGGGGTGCGCGCGCAGGGGTTCGCATGGGCTGGAATGTGTCTGGTCGTACACGAGAGAAGCAGAAGTTGACAGTCACCAAGCATCTAATTCTTTATTTTGTGTAGTATGGAGTACTTGCCGGTGTATGTATCCGGAGTAAAAAACACGATTTGTACACGCAGCTTATTAATAAAATTAGTTTATCGAGCGAAGATGACAAGCGTAACGTCATTCCTAATAGTACAGCAATCTACACATAGGGGATATAAAAATTTAAGATAGTTGTTTATATTTGTATAGATTTGGTAAATCTATTGTATATATTAATTTTCAAGTTCCATAATTTTTAAGTTCCTCGCCCACCTTCCAATCCTTCCTGTTTCTATCTCGGTTGACAGAATATACGTGTTACCCCCACGTTGTGTTCGCGGGACACAGCGGTTTTAGATATTTAGGGAAATTGTTGGTTAAAGCATATGTCTTGGATAGCGAAAAAAGGTTCTAAGAATGTAGTTAAATAAAGATAGGCAAAAATTAGAGGTTTCGGTTTTTAAAATGCATAACTTTGTATAGGGATGGTCCTATTTAAAATCTATTTACAGGTTTGGGCTTTTTAGAAAAATCTAATACTAGTTGATACCAAAAAAAAGATAGTTATCTTAAAAGAGTGACTACCCCAAGAATAATAAATACAATATTCCGTTTGTCAACAAAAAAATTGTAGAGAAATTTAAAGATGAATTTAATTAGGGTATAGTATTAGAATTCGTCGGTACAAAAACCAAGTCCTACTGTATTGTAAGCGAGAAAGACACGATTAAAAAGATTAAAGGGGTCTCACGAAGTGTAGTTAAGTAAAACCGCGGATGCTACAATCTATAACAAGCATATATTTCCAAAAAGGGTGGGCATGCAACTACGCAACAGTGCGTTGGAGAATAAGGATTCTCCCCAATAAGAACTTAAAGCTTCCATGTACTCAGCACCAGTCATTGGAAAATGGTAGAAATGTTAAACCTATAAAGGCGATTAGTAATTGCGGTTTAGAAAAATAGTAGTTTTCTTTGACTAAATAAAATAGCTTTGACTGATTAATGTATATGGTGACATATTCTCGTACACATCCACAAACACCTGCTTACGTCCACATACGGACATGGCGATGCCGGTAGTTTTTGTTTAACAAATAGTAGGAAAGATACGTTAGGTGTTAGTGTGGAAGCACATCGGATCGTTGTATTCAAAAAGAACGGTGCCGCGGAATGTATGGTGGCCCCCGTTAGAATAATTGAAAGTGGTTAATCGATTGTATTAGCTGTTTAAATATGCGAAAGTGTAAAAGCCTACATAAACAAAATTTAATTATCAGACAGAAAAAGTGCGCAATGTGCTATACTTTTATAAAAAGTATAGAATGGTGCTTTGCAGCGGTCCTAGCAGTAAAAAAAGGGCACTGACTTTTTCAAGCAACTACATGAATAGCTGTAGCGCAGAGAAGGGGTATGCATGTATTATACAGCGCACTGTTAGTTTACGGGTAGCTCGGATATGTAATTGATCACGACTTATAGATCCCTCGAAAGTTTAAAAATTCTGAGACCATTGTCGTTTGAAAAATATTTGGAAATTATCAGAACGGGGGCGGGTCGAAGAATAAGTTAGATGGATGATTGACCGAGCTTTTTCTACGTTTTACGAGGGAATCGGAAGTTAACAGACATCGAGCATCTAATTCTCTATTTGGGCTTTATCGAGTACTTACCGGTTCTAGAAATAATTACGTGCTACCGAGCGCTATGCGGAAGATTTGGTTCTAGGAAATGAGTAACCTACGAAAGTACTAAGTACTTGGTATTAATGCTAATTGGTTTAGTGATCGGGCTTGTGCACTCTTCGAGTGTCTTCGGCAATCTTTGATTGTTTCCAAAGAAAATATTCAAACCTACCATTTTCTAAAATATGACGTAGAAGTTATTTAAAATTAAATTGCTTTATTAGTAAGTATTTGGTAGACAACAAGCTTGGTATTCCCTTAGTAAAGGTTTAAAGTGTTTTATTAAGTTTTTGTTTATAGTAGCACTGCATCTTCTACAGCACAACTTGCAACCAATTTGTGTGCGCGTGCTACAACTCTTTCGGATTTTTAATATGCACGCGATGCGATTATTGATCTGTATAACTAGGAAGACGTGTCCGATGTTTCTACTAACTGCATTCGCAGCATGTACGATGCGAACCGGGTGCATGCATTGGTGCTAAATGTACTGGGCGAGCAGCAAGGATTGGCAAAAGATTACGTCATTTAGTTCCCCGTTGAATCCTCAACTTCGTTCGGCTGTCTTCGAAAACCTTCGGTTTGCATTCTATAGGATACATAAAGCAGGTATGCTAGAGTAAACTTTTTAGTTTATAAGTTAGTTCGCTTACAAGTTTAACCAAAGTCCTATAGTGCGGATTTTGTTTTGTACTAATTGGTGTTTGCAAATAAATTCAGTTCTATTTTAATAAAAAAATGTAGACTTACCTTAAATTTTCAGTATGAGGAAAAAGCACTACACGAAACCCTTTGTTTAAAATTTCGACCAACTTACACAAAGCGTGCGGAACTAATAAGCTTTACTAATCAGACCGCGTTATATACGGTTTGAAATAATTAACCGTTAAACGATCTGTATTACAAAATGAAGCTTGCATTTTTCTAGTCAAGGACGTACTAGAAAGTACATTGTGTGAATCCCCAGCAATTATACGTGAATTTTCTAATGCACGACACTGAAATATATTTCTCAAACATATAGTCAATAATAAAGAGAAAAGTCTACGCTACTTTCACTTCTACTTCACATAACTGTAAAGCAATTAGTTTTGAAAAAGAAATGTATTTTCCAAAATACATATTTAGCATTGAGCATATAATTATTTGTGACGTACTTAGTAATTAGGAAAATGTTAAACCAGAAATTGATAACTGTTTAAAATTTTAAAAAGCCGCGGTTTTGAATATTCTAAAAACAGTACATTACTGTTTAAAAATGGTTTCAAATATCAAATACTTATGGCTTATAAAAAACGCATTTCTAAAATCCCCGCAGTTTTAGATTTCTCAGGAAATGGTTGTTTAGAGCATGCAAAAATTTTGAGGTTTGAGACTTTTAAAAGTGTAACTTTGTAAGGGGTAATCCGATTTTAAATCTGTTTGCAGATTCGGATTCTGCGTAAAATTCTAGGTTAGTTTGATGTGTCATATGGTTAAAAAATTTATAAGGACGACCATAAAATCGCTACCAATAAAAAATCTTAAAATGAAGGTAGCTCTCTGGGGGATGATGCAATCTAAAAAATTTCTAGAGATTTGGGTAGCTGAGAAAATTCTAATATTAATTGATACCAAAGAAGGTAGGTTTATCTCGAAAGATGCAATGGCTAGTCGGAGAAAGCTATTTGTTAGGTTATAGAGCAAAGAGCAAAATTTAGAGGTTTAGGACTTTAAAAGTGTAACTTTGTAAGGGGTGGTCGGATTTTAAATCTGTTTGCAGATTCAAATTTTGTGTAAAATTATAGTTAGTTTGATGTGTCGCATGGTTAAGAAAATTTATAAGAACGGTCAGAAATCTCTACCGGTAAAAAATCTTAAAATAAGGGTAGCTCCCTGGGGGGGGGGGATGATATCTGAAAAATTCCAAGAAATTCAAGTAGTTGAGAAAAATCTAATATTAATTGATCCCAAACAAGATAGGTTTATCTCGAAAGATGCAATGGCTAGTCGGATAAAACTATTTGTTAGGTTATAGAGCAAAAAGTAAAATTTAGAGGTTTAGGACTTTAAAAGTGTAACTTTGTAAGGGGTGGTCTGATTTTAAATCTGTTTGCAGATTCGGATCCTGCATAAAATTCTAGACTAATTTGATGTATTGCATGTCTAAAAAATTTATAAGCACGGGTCAGAAATCGATATCAGCAAAAAATCTTAAAATAAGGGTAGCTCAAAGGGGGGTGATGCAATCTAAGAAATTCCTAGAGATTCGGGTAGCTGAGAAAAATCTAATATTAATTGATACCAAACAAGATAGGTTTATTTCGAAAGATGCAATGGATAGTCGTAGAAAACTATTTGGTCCAGATGTGTGTGGAAATGTGGATGCTGGTGGAAATGTGGTCCCAGGACCCCCAAAATACTCTACTAATGTTTTAAAAAAAAAGCTCCCAAAGACCCAAAAACCTATCTCGTGCCTTAATTCGACTCACAGTAAACAAGCTAATCTTCAATGCATTTTATTATTAGTAAGACAAATCCTTTTTGTATATTTATATATTTATGTATTTAACAGATCTAATTTACTTAAAAGAGTTTTTTACGGACGCAATATTATAATAATCTGAAACCAGAAATTTTGGGAATATAGCACAGTTCATTTTTAGCAATCGCGTTACAAACGATTTTAATACCAAGAACATAATAACTATAACATTTTTAAATGTTATCGTGCCAAATGAACTTATATTTTATATTTTATTTTGATACCCGCTTGCCTGAACTTATGTCACTTATGTCGCTGGACTTATTTTTTTATTAATTTTTTATTATATTTTATTTATTCGAAGAATCCTAACCTATGCTAGCCCCAACAGTAACGGCAATTTCATATCAAAATCTGCACCTTATGAAGAAAGCAAGTCACTTTGTAAAGTGATACTATGGACCAAAAAAAAACGATTTGACCGAAGCGCCTTAGAATTCAAGGTAGCGGACATTTTCCAAAATGGCGGCATTTTTTCAAGAAATGTCAGTGACCAAACGGTTGCATCGATTTTGTTGATGAATATATCAATCAATTCGTTTTTACATCCTGTAAATGACAAACAGTTTAAGTAAGGCGAAACTGCTTAAAATAGTAAAAAAATAACAATTCCTAAAGAATTTTTACATTGACCGTTTGTTTATATTGAATGAAAAATACGTTTTTGTATTGGATACTTATTTATTATCTTAAATTTTTGACCATATTGTTTACAAGATACAAAAAAGTTTATAAAAAGCAGTCAAGTAGTTTCCGAAATAAAATCGTTATCAACAAGCGCGCGATTTTTAAAATTCTGTGCTAAACGCGAATCACTGAATAAAGAAAGACTCGCAAATGGTGTTTGCTCCTGCACTGCACGAATCGTTTTGTAATCAGTATTGCCCGTAAAGAAATGTATCTGTAAATGGAAGAATCTGTCGATTTAATTTTATAAAAAAAGTACGTTTTAAAAATTGTAATTGATGAAACGCATGGGTTTTGAACAGCACAAGAACTTCCATACAATGGTGATTTCCATTTCCACCTTTTTATTCAAAAAGTTAATTCTCATTTTGTTTACTTTATACCAAAATGGAAAAAGTTCTAAATCATTATATGACTCTGTCAAGAAAAAGAGTACCAAAATATTTGGTTACAGAATAAAAAAACTTGTACGAGCACTATCAGAAGTTTGAAGTAGACACCTAGATTTACTTTAGATTTTTATTATGGTAAGAGAGCGTAAGCTTGAGCTTGATACTTTTTTCCAATACAAAAACCAAAGATGCTCACCTTCTTTGTCAGCTAATGAACAACTTCGCTCAGGCAATAAAGCTTATTTTACTGAAAAACTAAAATCCCTAGTAGAAACCGAAAATGTTCCCAGTAAATTTGATGGAATTGTCTTCGATTTTGCTGCACTTGCCCACTTTAAAATTGTTGTTACGGTAATCCGTGCAAACCAAAGGAAAATCAAGTACCGTAAGTAAAATAGCAGTAGCCCGCACCGAGTACCGCAACAAAATAAAAGGAGAATTGAAAGAATTTCGCCATGCTAGCTAAAAGTGTCGTAGAGTAGAGTAGGTCACACATAAAGAGAAAAAAATTGGGAACCTCAAGGTATAAATTTTATTTACAACTACCTGGATTAACCATAATACATAAAAATATTTTTCAAACCCCTAATTAGAGAAACATGTTGCACTAAAAAGAAAACTAGCTCTCGCCGAAAACAATAATTTCTACAAAATATCCCGAAGAATTTATAATACAAAAATTTTCACCAGAATAATACATACATTCCTAAGTTCACAAATTATCCCGAAGAATTTTCACAGTACCATAAAATACTAATGTAAGAATATAATTGTTACTTTGCAAACTTCGCTGTAAAGTAATTTAAGGATACGAGCATAACCAAAACCTGATATTAAATTAAAAAAAAAAAAAAAAAAAAAAGGTAATTATACCAAAATGTCCAATATGCACGAGAAACCCCCACTCCATTAATACAATCACTGCCTATCTTCATAATTATGTGCGGAAAATCGGGAATAAATAATACCAAATAAACAATAACAAATAAATCATAAACCCTCATTAAATTAAATCAATAAAGTAAACAAGGATAATAAAACAGAGCGCAACCGCGCATCCCCCCAGGACTTGAAAGTGAAGTGATAGTGATAGTGATTGTGATCCCCCCAAGAACATTTAGTGCATACCACCAGGACTTTAGCAGTGCACCCCGTCCCACCTTTACAAGTAAGTTACAGACGACCAGATCTTCGGATGCTGGAGAATTTTATTATCGAGGTAAGACTTAAATTGTGGCGGCTGTACTTGCACAAGCATTGATTTACATTAATTAGTAGTTTTTGAAATAATTTAAGAAGCACGTTTGGTGTGTAAAGGCGCTAGCCGACATAATGCTTGTGCGAGTGCACCTGATAAATAGGGTGATACTTTCGCTATTTTGTGCACTGCTATATGCTTAACGCTTATTAAACATTTATTTATATATTTACATAATTATACTTATTTATATTTTATATTTACACTTTATATTTATTTATATATAGCATGTATTATGTGGCTTATTTGTTTTGTTTGACGTTCTGTCGCCATTTTGGTTGCAGTATATATTTGGAAAGGACGAGCAGAATTGCGAAGATTGTAATCATAATGTAAATCAGTTAGGGAACGATAGGGAAAGCTAGGGATGGATTTAAATTAGTTAGCTAGATTTGGATAGTTTTAAGACGACCCTTCAGGTCGCACTGGTAAGCAGAACCGGCGTCTGCTATCCGGTATTACGGATCCCTCTCCTCTCATTTTGCTTGTTGATCGGGTACACTCGAAAGTCAGCGCTAGGGATACCATTATTTACAACCCTGTTTTTAGTTTTTGTTTTGTTTTTGTTCCAGTTTTGTCAGATTTTTAGGTTTGTTAGATTGTTAGAGTTTGTTAGGTTTGTTAGATTTTTAGGTTTGTTAGACTTTTATTTAGTTTTTATTTAGGGTGAATCAACTATGAAGTAAGAATAAATTAGGAGCACGACTATTTTTCGCGTTTAAACCCAATGTAGTACCTCCGGGTGGAGCATTGGGGACGTGGCCGCAAGTATAGCGGCCCTAATTCAAATTATAATGTAAAGTAATTTAAAAGGTAACGTTTCACATGCACATTAAATAAAAAAATTATTTAAACAACATTTAGAATGGACTGCTTTTAGTTCTGCTACATTGAGAAATACTAAATCTTTGGTTGCCAAACAGTTTAAACAAAAAAATTATTGTAGCAAAATTATAATTGTTACCTTGCTAAATTCCCTGTCAAGTAATTTAAATGGTTACATCTTACATGTACATTAAATAGAAAAATAAGAAAATATTTAAAGAAAATCCTCGTTATTAAATAGTTTAACGCCTACTGGGCAAACAATAAAATTAGGTCTACTTGCATTCTTATCGTGATCACTCATAATATATCGGCAGAATGCATTCCTTCGGTCGACTTGGGTGACAGCATTATACCTGATTCATAGGATAGCCCTAAAAAATCAAATAAGAAAAAAAGGTTTATAGATGGTGAGAGCTAAAATTAATTGCTATAATCTTTAAAATAACAGCTGTCAACACATTGCATGCTGACGGTCTTGAGCGAGTTGGAATCCATTTTCAATATCAAAACCAAATATTAAAAAAAAGGAATTCAACCAGAAAATACCAAATCCAGACCAAGTTTGTTGTTGGCGAAATCATCGACTGCTATAGAGAATTTAACGGCCAGGCGGGACGTTTTGTATGTGCTTATACATCAAGCTACGGCTCGTAAATCGTCTAGGCCCAACACAGTACATTCAAGATAATAAAAATAGCTTTCTACATTTCAGTATTTCGTAGCTATGATATTCTCAAAGTCTCGTATTAAGAACATTATTTCTTTTTCAATAGGCACGACGGATTGTTGTAACTGTGTAGCATTTACACTGCAAAGTTATTATGGCGAAGGACTTTCCTTGAAAAACAAAAGAATAGTTGTAACAAGTTTATTTTCTAGCAATATTTTCACAAATACCTAATTTAATTAATTCATAAAAAGTCAATTTAAATATAATATCTCTACACAATCTACGTGATAAATATTACATATTATTGAATACAATATAAGCTTTCGAATTGAGAGCATAAAATTATAAATTAAGCGGTGACAGAAAATATCATTTGTTAGCGTCACTGGAAGGGCTCCCTCCTTTTGATGATTGTATAAATCGTAACTATTGTCAGACGGCAGCATACGTCAATAGAACACTTTCACCTGAGCTGGTGTTAGAGAAAGTCAATTGTTCTTTAAATAAAAGAACATGGCGTTGCAGATCACATGTTGGAAGCACCGAAAGATTAAGTTCGATTTTCAAGATGAAATCGTCTCGGCGAATTTGATTATATGTCCACGCTTGGCAGGTATTAGTTCATATAAGACGGGACGTTAAATTGTTCTGAATGGCTTTAGGATAGCATGCAACTTACTTTAATTTAAGAAAATTTATAGAATTTATTTAGTAATCAATGAAAAATTTAGTGGCAACTATTTGAAATTTTACTTTATATGGTAGTCGGTTTGGCGTGGTTCATTTGCTCGATGCGAACGCCCTTAATGTTGTTAGATATTCAGTATCCAGTTTATTGGATTGAGTGGTATTGAAGATTCCTAACCGGTAAATGCTGAAACAAGAAGATTTCAATTTATTAATTATCATTCCGGGTATGGCCCTAATACCTTGCAAGTATTCTTCTGATGGATTAACATCTGGTATGTAATTAGTTTTTTTAATACGTCAGCTGTAACTTTTGGTATGACAGACAAATAAGCTTTATTTGTTCACGTGGAAATTTCCTAGTTCATTATGTGAATGACAAACAAGTTATTTTTAAACTTTGGTGAAAGGAATCTATAAAGCTTCACTTTTAATCTTTGTATTAGTACTAACAAAAAATGGTAGATGGTGATATATAGTTAGAAAAGGTTAACTTTCAGAATTAACAAAATTAAAGCTATTTTAGAGAACTAAAAGTTTTATTTTGCTTTTCATTAATTAATAATTGGAATATTTTACCATTTAATGTAAAGTCTATGTAGTACTACCAAGACCAAATAAAGTTGTAATATAAATTTAATTAATCCAGAAACTCAAATTTAAACATTTTCAAGAATAAATTCTTGCTAGACTTTACTAATGTAAAAACTACATTGTTCTACTTTTAAGAGATGCTGATTATTATCAAGTACATATGTACATATTTTTCATTATCATAATTTAGTCAAATTTTTAAAGATAATGTTTTGTAAATAATTTTAAACTGCAATTTAAAGGAATAGATATTCATTTTGTTCAAGACTATGATTATTAGTTGGAATGAATGAGGGTTGATTCTAATTAATTATGAATTTTTTTGAAATGACTGCACAAACTGTGCTAGCCTTGTTTTAATCTGTTTACAGGTGTAGCAGTGCATCTTTAAAGGTCAATATCGAGCCATAAGGTAAGAAAACCTTAGAGATTGGGTTCTCGTAATATTTTTTGGTATAGGGGTATTTGAGCATAGGTTTCCGCATTCGCCTTATACAAAAGACTCAAGTTGGGTCTTCTCAGTATACAAAAATTCGGTGGCGCCATATTCACTATATTTTGGTTGCAGTCCAACCCCGACCCAAAGCTCATGTTCTACCCAGAGCAAATCGCTCGACTAGCCGCTTAGCCTTTGGAGGTTTCCTCATCTACGAGCCATTTTCCACCGAAACTAAACGTGGGCTCTCTACATCTACAAGAAATCCTCGTCATCTATCCATGTGTCTTTCAGCCGGTCACATAGGAGTAAAGAAAATAACCCTCTTAGTAAGGCAAAACGTTATATAGTTACGAAATAACACCTTGCGCTTGTCTTCACGCAATATTTGTACCGCCAGAGGTCATCGTTTTAATTTCAATAACTTCACTCGCGGAAAATCAGCACAGTAATAATCCTTCTTTGGATCCCCATCTCACTTGAAATCCGTCTATCTTACAATAAACCTTCCCAAAAATCGTGTTTTTAAAAGAACATTTTATGTCGACCAAAACACCAATCTGAAAAATAATTTCCAAAACATCATCTGTTGACAATAAGACGAAATAAACTGCCTTGATAAAGATGAAACGTCGTTAACCTCTTGGGCGCGTGCCTAACCGAATACGATTGTCTGCAACTAGCTTTGCGGATTCCTAGAGGTAGTTGTAGCATAAGTTGCATATTTTCAATACGATTATAAAAGTTTATTGTTTGAAGTACATTCGTCCTCGACTTTTATAGTAAGCCTGCTAAAACATTACACTTTGTCTCGGAAAAGCAAATGCTTTAGTAAACAAAACTATTAACGATGCGTTTATATTTAACCTTCTCGGAACACCCGATAATCGTTAAGAACAAAATATTTTAATGCCCTAGATAGCCAATTTTCAATGCTATAATAATATTTCCGAAGCAAACGTTTTTGATAAATAAAAAGTTACAAGTTATATTGTTAGGGTAATTTGCTGTATCTAAATCATAATAGCACGTACTAATAAGACGTACAGGGTGTTGAATGAGCATTTATTTCAATTTCAGAGACGGGACGTAACAATTTTCAAAAGTGCTACTTAATGGATCTGAGGCCTCATGTTCTCCATTCCACTTGGTAGCCTAAAGACACAAGAACGAGAAAGCACATGACCTGGAATCCGGCGGCATATAGTCCCAAGTAGCCACTTACCTCCTGATTGATTGGTTCAATTTTCTGAAAAATGATAAGAATAAATCAGAGCTGTTTCAATTTCTAGGTAAACATTTCTGTATGACCTTGCTGACACTAATATGATGACATATATCTCTAACCAAGTACCTGCTACCGATTGTCCTTGTACCTTACATGTGATTTTCCAATGCTCCACCCGAAGGTACTACATTGGCCAGGAAGCGAGTTTTTTTTACCTGAAAAATTTTGAATTTTGCCGAACCCTTGCTGTTCCAAGTAAGGTAGGGATCTTTAACGTGCGTGACAACACACACACACACACACACATGGGACCTCCATTTTATTTCTCATTTAAACAAAGGTGTATTTTTGTGAAAAATGCTCGCCTAACATTTTTCAAGCGGACCGTGTCGGGATTTGAACTTGGGACCTTGGGCGTAGTAGTCACACACATACCAACTACACCACGGAGCCACCATTGTCCTTGTACCTTACATGTGATTTTTTTTCCAATGCTCCACCCAAAGGTACTACATTGGCCAGGAAGCGAGTTTTTTTTTACCTGGAAAATTTGGAATTTTGCCGAGCCCTTGCTGTTCCAAGCAAGGTAGGGATCTTTAACGTGCGTTACAACACTCACACACGGGACCTTCATTTTACCTCTCATCCGAACGAGGCTGTATTTTTGTGAAAAATGCTCGCCTAACATTTTTCAAGCGGACCGTGTCGGGATTTGAACCTGGGACCTTGGGCGTAGTAGTCACACACATACCAACTACGCCACGGAGCCACCATTGTCCTGGTACCGCTATTGCTGTAAATGCATTATAATTGCACATGGAGGAAGGTAATGGTCGTCTGGGATGGCACGTTAAAGATATGGCTAAGCATGGAGCTACTCAAATTCTGGTCAGATCTTCTAACGCACGTGTTTTAGTCTTTCTTATATCGTACTAGCAAATTCTGAAAGAGAATGGCCTTATAGAGTTGTGGCTGCTAACGGGCAAAGCTGATAAACGTCGTTATGTCGGAGTGCACAACATTGTAATTGCTTTGGATCCTGATAGTTCAACTACTCTTCATGGTTTTTACGCTTTCCCAGGTTACATCACTACTTTTTTTTCACTTAAACGGAAAAAAACCTTGCTATAAAACATGGTTGTCGCACCCTAAAATAATCTCAACTTTTGAATCAATTTTAAAGCCGATTCAGGACTTTTGTGACGAAACAATGGCTGTGTTAGAAAAGTTCACCTGCTACCTATAGAACTCACAAACATCGCATTCGTTGCTAAACCTGGTATGCCGGAATCTTGTTACATTCCAAATTTGGACATGTACACTTTTAAATTTGTGAGTGAATTCCCGCCATTATTTTTAAAAATACACTTGTGCATTTCCGTCATTTCGGACAGTTGCGTTTGCACAAAAGAAATGCGCAGACGCGAAGTGATGGCGGAAGTGCGCGGTGTAGGACACGACATTATTAGCCAACGAGACGTCGAACGATGACGTCTACCTGTGTTGTTCCTTTGTTTTTTCTTTTTCAGAATGTAGGTTTCGCTTTATTTGTACCATCTATCGTTGCTTTCACCTTATTCCTTCGTTCTGTCTACAAACAGAAAAAGAGGGAAGACGTTAAATCTGGATTTAACGATGGTATAACGTAACCCACGCCCAAACAACACCCAAACGAGATACATGGAAATCAACATGACCCCTGCGCAAGGATGACCGAGAAATCGTGAACAGTTCCACATTTTTGGGTGAGTGCTTTTTATCTTTTTTAGGGTGCATCTTGTATCACTGTAAACATATTTGGCATGTGATACAATTTGACACGAAATTATGTCGTAATATCTTTGTTGTGCAATAATGTGAACCTGGATAATGCCAGTGTTGCCAACTGTGGAAGTGGCTCTGAACACGCGGGCGCGGGGTCATAACAATCTATTTGCAACGAAAAATATACTTATTATTAACATTTCACCCACTTCGGTCACCCTGCAAAAACATCCGCGCCATATCGCCTACCAAGGGAGGAAAATGAACTAATTTGTGATCATATTTATTCATCGTCAAAGTTTTGTTATTAGGGATGTTTAGCTTAAGGTTCCTTCACCATCCCTCTCGTCATAACAACTAGTATTTGAACGGGTGTAGTGGGGCCTAACTTTAATTCAACTACATCTTAGTTTTACAGTGAACCTCCCTGCTTATCTCTCTAACGCTGGAGTAAAGTCCAGAGCCGGCAAATAGACGTTTATTATCTTAGGCACGGGTAAAAGTCATACAACACGACTGTTTCTAACTATATAGCACACTTTCGTTTTTATGACCAATACATAATACAATCTTAAGCAAGTACTCAAATCAAATATATCGAAAAATTACTTAACTAAAATGTTATCCTAAACACACAGATGTACTGTAGGTACGTTTTATCAGTTTATGTAATAAATTTCAAATATTCGGTTGGTTAACAATCCTGCCTCTGGTGTAGTTTCAAATGAATTCATAAATACCTGATGAGTGATTGACTGTCTTTAAGGTGTATACCAGAAGATGCCTTCAGGGACTTCAAATTCTCAACATTTTTATTTCCAACATATAGTTTTCGATCTGAAAACCAATATGCCACTAAAATTGAAAATAACCCACTTGGTTTGGTATTATCCGGACATGATGGGACTACTTTGTATTGTTCGATAACCTTGATGTTAAAAGTAATTGATCTACTAAAGTGGCATGTTGATGGTTTGGATGTTAAGTACGAAGTGCTCAAATTGATCTACTTTTCCTAAAATATTTTGAAACATTTTCGGTAAGCTTCGAACAAATGAATTAAGACTCCAAAACGAAAATACCTTGTGTCGTTTTATCTATCAAATCTGAATGCATAATTATCATATCGATAGTGAAAATAAAACAAAAAACGCGGTTCTTTTATTTATTTGAGCTAGCGCAATTCTACCTATAAAGTGTTGATACTCAGACGATGAGATCTTCGGGGCGCCAACGTAATACACTATTAATCAAACCAAATTAATCATATAACTGTACTAATTTAAAACAAAATAGCGAAGATGACACCTTCTTTAACCTTTAAATATGACATAATGGATTTGACAACCTTTGGGTAGTACCCATATATAATACAAAATAATTTTACCTTGGATCAAAATTGTAGTAACTTAAAATTATTTTCTTTAAAGTAAATTGCCTAATACTATTGGTGGGATTTAGTAATGCAGAAACTATTAAAGTGAAATATGATTATAAGTATTGTAACATGTCATTTTGCCTATAGCAATGTTTATGTTCCAACCTCATTTATTAAATATCTGTTACCCTATCCTTGCTTTCTACTTGAGTCAATTGTCATATGATTTACTTTCCCATCTTACTATATGTTAGTAAAGTTGCCTATCTTCCATTTATTTTTACGTTCTTTATTTGCACATAACCAATTTTACTTCAAATGCAAACTTGTTTTTCCTTCACAAAATGTTTATTTACTTACCTAGTTCAATAATGTATATTTCTACTGTCAGTTATTTATTATATAAATAATTTCAAAATACACTCTCATTTCACAAACAAACAGTTGTAGTAAATGTTCCTCATTTGCTTCTTCAATAAAGAGCTTCATGGTGTTTCCACTCTAAGATTGCAAACATAAGTTGGTACTTCTGACAGCAGGAAATTTGTTAAAACTCTTTGACGATTGCATTTTCTGTACTGATAGCAAACCGAAGAGGTCATATCTTGACTGGTTTGGAAAATTCAACCGACAAATAATTGTTTTCTTATATGCTACAAGGCTGATTTGCATTTGGATCCCATTCGATTATTATCAAATGGTAAGATATTTAAAGATACATTATGGCATTCCATCATTTGTTTGTCTCGTCAGCTAACTTTCGAATTCTATTTTAGGGTCGTCTGTCCGCGATAATGCATTTTAAGGTTACGTTTAAGGTTAGTCATAAGCAAATTTTCCTTTTCTAAATTATGAAGTTTTCTGAGGCCTCGATGCAACCACTGTCCTAGAAATAAATTATAGAAGCGTACCTGACATTTATGTTTAAAAATCAACGAAAATCTACACTTTAGTGCTGGTTTGGTTCAAGTTTGTCTGTTGAAAGTTTGATGAATTTTATATTTGGCTGAAGTTGGATATACTTATCACTTCTACAAGAGACTTCAGGGTAACCTATTTTGATTAAATACATCACGCCAGGTATGCGTTAAACTTGTTCTTAAAAACATGATTAAAATTTTTCTACAGTATAGAAGTATGAGCATATAACTATACATTTCTTATATTAAAAATTTCTATATACGTAAATATTAAAAACCTTAAATTCATATGTAGTCTTACGTGTGATCTTTTTTGTTACAAATGTAAGCCAAGTGTTTCATGAAACGGATGGTAAATTTTTGAATTAGGTAATACATAAATCAAGTTCCGAATTTATCTGTATCTAAATGGTATGTTAAACAATTATCTTATCAATTTGAATGATATGTTTACAAGTTTAAAGCAACTTAAAAATCTAATACTTTATAACTACACAAAATCATCTAGTTGATCTATTTTCTCTAAGACAACCTCATAATGAATAAAATGAAATTTTGTTTGATCTGTGTTCTTAAATGTTAATTTCTAAATAGATAACAAATTTTGGTTAATTTACCAAAGTGTCTATTTCATTTTTTATACTTATTATTCTTTACCCTGAAATTTTAGGTCTCTTGCAGCCTCGGCAACCCCAACGGTCGATGCTAGCTGTGCTAGAGCTTACTCCCACGTATACTCTGTCATATACCTATCATTTTTATAACACCAAAAATAGGGTAGGGTGCAGTACTTAAAGGGAGGTCACACATTGTTTAAAAAGTCTGTTGTAGGAATAGATGTCAGGAACATGATGTTTTAAAATCATTTTTACTGTAACAAGGTATGCCAAATTTTAACGAGACCCAAATCTTAAAGTTATAAGATCAAGGTGTTAAGAGACAGATTGTCTAAGAAAACACTTTGGTATTGGAATATGCAGTTGGTCAAACATGATATTTTTGAAATAACTGGTAATGAAAGTTAATTAACTTCGTAGTATGCATAGGTACACACTCATTAACATTAAGATGAATGAATTAATTATTAATGGACTGTATTTAAAATGCAAATATTTATTAATTAGTCATTCTGTAAATATAAGAAATTACAAGAAGTAACTAAAATAACTAAAATAACGTGGCGTTACAACTGAACGTTCGAATACAACTGAACTTAAATAATCCGGGACAGCAGGTAATAGGGAAAGCAAACGCTAGCCCCTTGTTGACTCATACATTGAACTATTTCTAAATCTTAATACAAAGAACTATGGTTGCACATCGCTACCATAAACTGCCCGCGGGCTAGACAAATTGAACTATTTATGTTCCTTAATACTATATGTACTAACTCTAATAGATTTCTAACACAATCACTCGTCGTTTTCAATTGGCAGAGCCACAATTTTTGAAATTGACACTACACTAACACCGTTTGTTGTTTTTAAATGCACCACTCTTACCTTACCGTCCCTACCCGCTACAGTTCTAATTACACGTGCTAGACCCCATTCCAATGGGGGCAATTTGTCGTCTTTAATTAAAACTAAAGTGCCTTCTTTAATATTAGGTAAAGATTTTTTCCACTTTGGCCTATTCTGTAATTGGGACAAATAATCTCTAGACCAAATTTTCCAAAAACAACATTGCAAGTGGCTGCACATCTTCCAAAATTTTAACTTATTGATAGGAACCTCCGAAACTGATTCTTCTGGAATGCATGCTAATGACTTGCCGGTCAGAAAATGACCTGGTGTTAAACAGGTAACGTCTGATGGGTCGTCGGTAAGTGGGCATAAAGGACGCAAATTTAGCATACCTTCTATTTGAATTATTACAGTATTGAATTCTTCATATGTTAGAACAGTTAACCCTATAACTTTTTTGAAATGTTTTTTAAATACTTTAATCTGACTTTCCCACAGTCCTTCAAAGTTTGGGCTGTAAGATGGAATAAATGACCAACGTATGCCGTTATCTGAAGAAAATTTTTCGATTGTATATTTATTTTCAGATTTCCCAAGGAACGTATACAATTCTATTAAATCTTTGCTGGCCCTTTTAAATGTGCTCCCGTTATCGCTATAGATTATTTTAGGAATACCGCGACGTCCAATGAATCTTTTTAATGCTGCGATAAACGTTTCAGTTTTTAAGTCTGACAATGTTTCCATGTGTACCGCTTTGGTTACAAAACAAACGAACAGTGCTACATAAGCCATTATTTTAATTACCTTACGTACACGTGACTGTTTAATAAAAAAGTGTCCCGCAAAATCTACTCCTACTTTTTCAAAAGGTAAACTCACATTTACCCCATCATAGGGCAAACTTCGCATTAACTGTTTGGAAACAGTTGAATTTAATCTAAAACAAACTAAACATCTATGTAAAATTTTCTTCACTTCTCTAGTGGCTTTAATTATCCTCTGCCTTAAAACTGACGGCGTTAAATTCACGCCTCCATGCAGAAGCCGCTGATGTTCACCTTCAATAATTAGTTTAGTTATAAAATTTTTATTCGGTAAAATTATAGGAAATTTTTTCTCGAAGGGAAGTTCGCTATTGCCAAGCCTACCTCCCACCCGAATAATGCCATTTGAATCTAAAAACGGACTCAATGAAAGCAATTTATTGCATTCATTGCCTGCTTGTAACTGCGAAATTTCTTTAAAAAAGTGTTCTTGTTGCACATGTTTCATAATGACCGCATGCGCTTCCTTCAATTCGGTCGTTGTTAAGTTTCCGAAATGTCTACTGTTTCCGTTCCGACAATTATATATAAAACGCAAACAATAACTTAAAATTCGGATCATTTTTGTAAAATTAGAAATATTTTTGAATAAAGACCATTTTTCTTTCTCTACTTTTATAAAGCATTTTATTTCAGGCAAATTCTCTTCTGAAATATGTGCTTGTAAACCATTTCCCAAAGTTATATTTGGTACCAATAAAATTTTAGGTCCTTTCCACCATAACTCGCAACTTAGCAATTTTTGTGGCAGAACGCCTCTTGACACTAAATTAGCAGGATTATTTTCTGAACTTACGTAAGCCCACTTAAACTTTGACGTTAACTCCTGAATTAATTTAATTCGATTTGCTACATATGCATTAAGCTTAAAATAATCTACCTTTAACCAAGCCAATACAATTGTGGGATCACAAAATAATACAACATTCTTAACTTTATCCTTAAATATTTTAAAAATTCGCTCCATCAATTTTGCCAACATTAACGCTCCGTTAAGTTCGAGTCGAGGCATACTCAATTTATTCTTTAAGGAATTAATTTTTGATTTTGAGCATAATAAATGCAACCGTATTTGATGATTAACATATATTACCCTTAAGTAAATGCAAGCTCGGTGTGCCAACTGTGAAGCATCACAAAACCCGACCAGTTCCACAGAAACAGCATCCCATATATTCAAGTGTCTATTAATTTCAATTGGCGACATATTAATTAAGTCGTCAAAAACTGTTTCACATTTTTTCCTAAGTGTATCTGGCAATTCTGCATCCCATTCAAGTTTTGCTTCCCAAATGGATTGCATTAGACTTTTAGCAACCGTAATTACTGGTGCTAAAAAACCAAATGGGTCGAATATTTTAGCAATAAATGCTAACACCGTGCGCTTACTAAATGTTGATTCAGGTTTATTAATCTGACAGCTCAAAATAAATTTATCAGAAATAATGTTGAAAGCTAAACCCAACGTTTTTAAAACGGCTCCCGCTTCGTCACTAATATTGATTTCGTCAAAGTGTTGAAGGCTTTGAGGAATATTTTGTAATAATTGCATGTTATTTGCACTCCATTTATGTAACTCAAATTTTCCCGAACCTAACAACTCAATTAGCTCTGACTGAGCCTTCAAAACAAGATCCACATCATCTACTCCAAATAAACAATCATCAATATATGTATTGAATTTTAAAATATGTGCCGCTAAAGGAAAATCTCCTTTAACTTCGTAGTATGCATAGGTACACACTCATTAACATTAAGATGAATGAATTAATTAATTAATGGACTGTATTTAAAATGCAAATATTTATTAATTAGTCATTCTGTAAATATAAGAAATGACAAGAAGTAACTAAAATAACGTGGCGTTACAACTGAACGTTCGAATACAACTGAACTTAAATAATCCGGGACAGCAGGTAATAGGGAAAGCAAACGCTAGCCCCTTGTTGACTCATACATTGAACTATTTCTAAATCTTAATACAAAGAACTATGGTTGCACATCGCTACCAATAACGTGTTACAAAACATACACATTTCATGTTAGAAATACTTTTCTGAAATTCGTATCTGAAACACATTATGCCTTATATATTAATTATTTTCGATGGCATAACCGGAGACACCTACGTATAATCATTAATGTTATTACCTTGTATGCAGGGTGGCATTAGCTTTATGTCATTGACTTTAAGGGAGTGTGGAGACCGATAAGATAATTAAAATTTGTTAATAAACCTGGGGTCTAAAGCAAACGATTTAGCTACAAATGGACACACAAAAGAAGTATTAAAATTGTTTTAAAACATCAGCAATGTTAACTAGGTCACAAATAAAATATGCAATTACATCATACTTTAAAGTCGACCAATTAAGTTGTGACTTTCAGCAAATTTAAATTATTAAAATAGAGTGCATTTTTGTTACCAAATGAAATAACTTAATGCACTTTCGCTGCTACTAAAAAAAGTTAATTTTTTTTTTTAAATTCGCATGTTTAGATAATAATTACAACAAAAAGGAATATACCATAACGCCGATGTGGTCGACTGTATTGGATTCCTTGCGCCGTATTTGGCGTTTGTTACAAAGCGTTTATGCAGAATACGATATCCTACTTTAAGTTGAATGTACTTTTTCATTACATGGCTGGCAACCGGGGTTAGATGTTATGTGTTTCACCTGTTTGATTTTGTGTCTTCCACTACGTGCTTAAGTAATACACTTAAATGCAGTGTTGGGACTTAATTGTAATTGGATCTAAGTAATTGGAGTTTTTTGTCGCGTTAGTAGCTCAATGAGTAGTTTTTTGAAAATACGAAAACTTGAGAATTATACCAACCATGAACTTGCAGATACGGTGGAAATTTTGAACACTTATTGTGAAATTATTTCATGTGCGTTATGTGTTTCAGGATAGCACTTGCATACGTAAGTTGTTTCTTAAAAAACATATGACAAAACAGTAGTTCTAAAACTTTTATTTAAGTTGACCTGGGTAGGACATTTAAAAAGCGGTCCAAGAGTAAAAGGTCTTATAGGTTTTTGTTTAGCTAATCAATTTCTAGCACCTCCTAAATTTAATGATATAAAACTAATGCCATCTTGTATTTAAAGGCGACTGTGCTTGTCAAACAACTAAAACCAGCACTACTTACTCAGTGTTAAGCTGGTATAGTCAAGTATGTCTTCCTAAAAGTTATACTCAAGGTTAAAAAATACACAAATACCTTAAAAGGTGTAATTGGACGAGCTTAATACAAATCAGAGCTATACTACCATTCACTTAGTTACTGCTTGACTAGTTTTAAAAAACTCTTAGCGGTATAATAAAGTTATACAAAATATAAATTCAGTACAGCACGATTATAGGCCTTTAAATTATTTTTGTTGTAAACACTATTCTAAATGTCAGGGATTTTGCTATTTTTTTTCTCTATATAAAAATACAGTTAGATGTATAGTGTCAGAGTAATGTAAAAAATTAGAAATAATTCTAATATGCAATAAATCTGGTTACTCAGTTTTACGTTGCTAAAACGGGTAATACTTTATGCATGCAAAAAATCGTAATATCTCGATTTAGCTGTTTCTACTGTACCCTCCGTGAGATGTGATGCAGATTATTGCAAATTTATTTCGCGAGGTGGCTGAGGTATGGCAATGCGCCAGCATACCAATGCGAAACACCTACTCTGTCTTGCTTACTGTTGACCCGGGAGCAACCGACAGCGAGACAATTTATGCATTTTCACGACTGTCGAAGTTGTCACTAAAACATCACCATCTCCAACAAATCCCCTATTTAAGATAAACAGCGTAAAAGTGATTTTATCCTCTTTCGCAGCTAAAGGTTGTTTTACTGACAGTCGTAGCAAAACATTACTAAAAGGGTGAAACTTTGTTTTTGCCTTAAACGATATTTACACTAGTTATAATTGGCGTATTCTCTAAAACAAACGTCTTGCAAAAAAGAAATCGTTACAACCCCAGCTTGAGAATCACTTAGTATAGGATTAGATAGGAACGCGCTGCATAATTTTAAGAGCATTAATAACCTGAAACAACTCACCACAGTTCTCTTCGTTTAAATGTTTATTCACGAAACGGAAGAGAGAAACAATGAAATTTCCTCTCCAGTTTATGATGACTCATTTATTTCAAAATTTGTTGTGTTCTCTTTTGCGGACTTCCTTCAAATTATTAAATAATATTTGCATATCGGTATGAAAATTATAAAAGAACACAAGAGCTTACTAGATTCTTGAAACGATTTAATTATCTAAAGAGCTTTATACTGAGGCACCAAATCGCGGTGTTTGAATAATATGCTGCCATGTATGCGTATTAATGCAGACGAAAACCCACTTAAAGGATTCTATTAGTTTTTACAACAACTAGAATTTCCATAAAACTAGGTATTTAAAAATCGCTGCTTTCAATTGGATTTATATAATATTCTAGATTAAAGTGGGTCAAATGCCAATTAGTTGTAAAACTGTTATAAGTTTTGACTATCCAACTTAAAATATGACTTCTATTATTTAGGGAATAAATGCTTTGGTACGTAGAAGTTGATTATATTGTAGCGGGCTACTACTACCGCGTTTCACTAATTTAAAATAAGTAATAACAAGAGTCTTTATTACTCACTGTTCACAAGTCTAATTAACAGTATATGCCTTATTTATAGACGTTTTCAGTCCAATTAACAATGAAGCACTATCACACTAATGAATTTACAAGCACTAATATCTTCTTAAACTAACTTCTTAACCATAGGTCCATTAACAACACTAACACAACTATTTATTTATTACACTTTTGTCTATTTATGTATTCTACAAGCTGCATGTACATTAGACACGTGCACATATAACATTTATGTTTACTGTTGGACTTCCAAAAGCTCAACTACTTAACTTTACACGATATAATTTACATTCGACATTATGATATAGACTAACTCTATACTTCATCATCGGTCTTATTTATACCGTGAATTAAAAAGGATGACTCATCCTCCAGTAATTGCCAGAAGGTTCTCGGTCCAAGAAGAATATACAGTTCTTGCGGCGTTTGTGTGTTTGGCGGGTTGCCTAATAGTAGCTCGCAACACTGCCCCCTCTTTAAAACCGTTACGTCTCGTAACTGTAAATACATTTTGACTCCAATTCGATGACTGATGACGGAATCGGCAGTTATCTCCTCTGGTGCATCCACCGCAACGTTGGAAATAACAGTCAACACTCTTTTCTTGGTCTTGGTAGGCAACCGGTTGATAACAACAAACAAGGACATGGACGTTGGTTCCCTGGAAAACTACTTCTAGCATATTTCGGACTATCCTCCAATCTAAGCGATCCAGTCCACAGCCTAGCTTGGGAACCGCTAGCTTTGTTACTCCATTTTCCATCATCTGAGCCTTAAGATTTAGCAAAGCCTTTCATAAATGTCCATAACTAGGTCTCTGAGATGAAGAATTTTTGGTGACCAGATAGTAAACATAACGATTTTTATCTTGAAGAACCAAAGCTTTTCCTACAGTTGGCTGCTGTTGTACTAATTCATCCACACATCCAAACTTTTTCTTGAAAACAACAGCTATTCTCCTTGACATTTCCAAATCTTAAGCTACGCAATGTGCAGGGAAATACTCTTCTGGTGCTCTAAACAGATCTTGCTGTTTTTCAACAACAACGCCAAATCTCGACTTAGCAGAACCACCATGCGTCGCCATAAAACTCCCAAAATCTACATTTGGCTCATGATTAATAACTTGTCGAACACCATTCTCATCATTCGAGCCTTCGCGGTTGTTGCCAGCGTAGGATGTTAAACGGTCAAACTGTACCACTTTCGGTTTACCACGGGGAGATCTTTTGATCCGGTACACTTCATCTTTAATTCTTTTCAACACTTCGTACGGGCCTTCCTATTGTTTTTGTAATTTTGGCGACAACCCACGCTGTCTTTGTGGATTATACAACCACACTAAATCTCCAGGTTGATAACCACCTTCTTGAGCTTTCGTCTCATATTGTGATTTCATTCGATCGCTTGCTGCCTGGATATTCTTTCAGACGTTTTCGTGAATGCTATTTGATCCTTCACGAAGCTTAGTAACGTAATCTTCACCTGCGATCTCTTCTCCAGGTTTAAATCCAAACTGAAGGTCACATGGTAGCCGCAATTCACGTCCTAGTATTACGCAAGCGGGCGAGTATCCTGTGCTGTCATGTATCGAAGATCGGTACTCCAGTAGGAACAAATATAAATATTGGTCCCAGTCTCGTTGATGTTCAGAGACAAATTTGGCTAGGTACTTTCCTAACGTCCTGTTCATTCTTTCAACCATTCTATCCGATTGAGAATGAAGTGGCGTGGTTTTAGTCTTCCTGATTCCAAGATGCTTGCAGACGTTTTGAAACAACGCTGATTCGAAGTTCCGACCTTGATCGGAGTGTAATTCCAACAAAACTCCAAAGCGACAAAACAATTCCTCACTAGTACATCTGCAACCGTTTCGGCTTCTTGGTTAGGTATAGCATACGCCTCCGGCCATTTGGTAAAATAATCCATTGCAACCAAGATGTATTTATTTCCTTTCTCTGATTCAGGAAACGAACTAGCTATATCAATAGCTACCCTCTCAAAAGGATTCCCCACGTTGTACTGTCTCATTGAGGCTTTCCGTTTTGTGACCGGGCTATTTGCAGAGGCACAAAAGCTCACATTTCCTGCACCACTCCTTCATATCTTCTTTGCAGTTCACCCAATAGAATCTTTCTCTCACTCTTTCGAGAGTTCTTTTCACGCTAAAGTGCCCTCCTGAAATACCATCGTGCAAGTGCTACAACAATTCTGGCACTCTGCTCCTCGGCACTATCACTTGGAGTCTCTCAGTGCCACCTTCACATTCCAGGCGTCGTTTCAAGATTATATTTTCAATCACCAAGGACTCCCACTGTGCCCAGTATGCCTTCAGGCTCCTACTTGAAATACTATTTTCTTCTCAAGCTGGTCGGTGTCCTCTACTTTTCCACTCAATAATACGTCCCAATTCGGCGTCATTCTCCTGGTCCTCTCGTATTCTTTCGGGTTGCCAAGTATCATCGGTAACCGTCATTCTATGGATGACACTTATTTTCTCTTCCATCTTGGAGCAATGATTGCAGTCTACCGGACAAGGTCTCCTTGGTAGAGCGTCTGCATTCCGATGGCTAGTTCCTACACGATGTTCTGTGTCAAAGTCATATTCCTGCAGCCGCTCTATCCATCTTGCAACTTGCACTTCAGGATTTCGAAACTGCAGTAACCATTTTAGTGCAGCATGGTCTGTTCTCAACAGGAATTTACGGCCGTATAAGTACTTATAAAACGGTCGTGACGTGTCGATCTATTATGAAAAGGTAAGTAATCATTTTCTTCGAAGTGTTTCGAGCGCGGACTACTTTTGTTTGATTTCGTTCATCTTGGAAGACCCATACAGTGCAGTGCTGTTTACTTTCGGGTTCATACGAATAAATTCAAGATTCGTTACCAAAATGTAGTAGTTATAAATGTACTTGAGTATTTTAAGCTATTCTGAATGCGCGAATTAGTAAACTGCAAATTGCAAGAACTAAACTGTCGAGATTTATTAAAATTTTACGAGAAGTTATTGGAGGTCTCAAATGCACATGGAAATATTGAACTAACAGATGAAGAAGAAGTGACAATTCTTCTGGAAAATGAGAGCCGTGCAAGTAAGCATTTGTTTGACTACTGCAGTAACAAAGATTACCAAGCTGTTCTGGAAGTAATTATATGTCACTCTAGCGATTTTTTTATATGATGTGGCAGTGACACGATCGCCGATGATTTAGAAGATTTCCGATTCAATTGATTCTGGTTATGCTAGCACATGCTCCACTTCAACCCCATAATGCGTCCGAAGAAAGCACCTGATAACGAGTTGTATGAATAAATGTCATAGTTATTATTATAAAATTGTAATTTCTGTTGACATATAAAAAATTATAAATTAAGTTGTAAATAATTTATGTATAGAAAATTGTAAAAGATATAAATAGAGAAGTTTTGTTTATTTGTTACGTTCATTTTCGGCAAAAATTGGTTATTTTATTTACATAATTTTTTTTCTAGTATTAAATTTTCCAACAATACCCGATATATTATACCAGTTCAGATAAGCTCGCTTTACCATAATTTTCAACTCAAATCTCTTGTTAATTCATTATCCGTTCGTATAAATTCCATGTCTATTGTTAAATCCTTCCGCATAATTAATAATAAATACTCTTTCTAAGAATTTCTCAACGTAAATCTAGTTGTTTTGAAACGACAAGTTTATGCTACAATTAATTAGTAAAGATCCTGTCAGGTATCCGTGAGCGCGTTATACTTTCCTATAACGTATAATTGCGTTCTAGTGGATTTCCCATATAAAGATTTGTCGAAATTATATATCCTACTGTTCTCAGGTAAAACCGTGTTTTCCAATTTCAATTTCGTTTCGATAACGCGGGTGTTTGCTTTTTGAGTTTGTGTTATTTTGAACTCCTTTTAAAATTTTAATTCTGCAGCTTGTGCGTTGATGCATTTGTAAAAACAACTCGTTATGTTACTCCAAGAACGATGCACGTTTCTCTTCTATCAAATGTGTAAATTAGATGTTAATCGGTAAGCGCTCCTGAATTGTTAATATTAGTAAGATTTTCCTTTTTTTAGCTCATAGCTGGAGGCTAAATTGCTTGTTGCGTAGCCCGATTATTCCTTGATGTAGATCAACTGCTCTTGCATGTAGACCGCCGTTGCAATTACGGTAGTAGCATGGTTGTTGCTGAGTACCGCGGCGATGCTGTGTCAATTCGCTTCCGAGGGCTGACAAGATAAGTATTCCGACACATGTATGTGACTTGTTTTCCTTTACTAACATACCCAGGGATAAATCCAATTAGATACGCTAATGTTTGTTCTGGTAAAATCTTTTCTAGAAAGGTTTCTAAATTTGATGTTTTTTTCTTTATTTAACCCACCCGCTTATTCGAAAGTATCAGCGTTATTCTTTTTGGTATTGATTAGATTTATTGCATGTTAGCTACGAATTGCGCACTTCGTGGAACAATTGGTGAATTTGTCCATAGAGTAAAATTGTTTTATTAAACAGTAACCTTAGTTATTTTTGTCTTTCTGTTTTGATAGAAATTTCTGTTTGTGTTTTTTTTATTGTAAATAGACAATCGTTGGCGATGTATTATTTTTGTGTTGCTAGGAACCCCCTCCCCTCTCCGCATTGGCAGTTAGCCTGGTATATTTACGTTTTCTTCCGGTTACGTCATTGTACGTAGAATAATTTCTGACGCCCTGGCGTGGGACATCGAATTTGTTTTGGTTAATTTTTTTGTGCCCCGATTTTGTTTTGTGTAACGTTGGCTTAACTTTTGTTTTGATTTTGATTTTAGTAGGCGTTCGCTTCGATTTTGTTTCGTTTAATTTCTGCCCTAATTTTTGTTTTGCTTCTCGACCTGATACTACTAATGTTTTCTTCCCTTACGTTCGAAATAGTATTTATTTCTTTCCGTTATTTTTTGTGTGGTTTCGATTTTCTTAAATTTTAGTTTTGTTTTTTTTCCTAATCGTTCAATATTATCGGTTGGTTAATTTCAGATTATTGGACTTGTGTTTTCGCCAATAATCCTAGTCCATTGAAAACGCTGGCGCCCAAGATTTTTCTTTTTTCTTTCTTCTCTCTCCGTATATTTTGTTCTCCCTATTAAGTCTAGAGTTAGTTCTTTTCTCCGATTTTTCTTTTATTTTACCGCCCTGTTCTAATTTCTATTTTGTTGTTTCGCTTCCATTGGTGTTCCTGAAGTTTATCCGTCGAATATGTTTTGGATTGTCCTGTATTCGCAATACTTTTTTTTTTGGCTTCTATCGAGTTATGGTTAACCTTTATTTAGTTATTTTGTACCAATTTCTTTTTCTTTCGTATTCAAAATGACTTCTTTTTCGGCTTCCCACCAAGGTCTTCCTGTGCGGGAGTAGAATTTGAAATTTTCTGGTGTCGCGAATACTCTTTGAGGAACACCAAACATTAAAAAGACTTTTACTTCTAAAGCTTGCTGAATGATGAACATTTTTGCACTTCTTAAAGGGAACAATACAGTAAATTTAGAAAACTAGTCTTCTTTTACTAGCAAGCATTTATGACCAAGTTTTGAACGAGGGAATGTGCCCATTAAACCAAGAGCAATAGTCTGAAATGGAAACCTTTTTCCTTTTTTCCCCATAAGTTCTAAAAGGATAGCATTAGAATGCTTCTGAGCGCCACAAAGATAAAACTGCTACATAATTTTAAAATGTGTAAATTCATTTATAGACAGGAGTATCTTTCTAAAACATGTAAACAAGTTTTAGAAAACCCTATATGTCCCGACGCTAACGGATCACTTTACTTCGCTGCGACACGGGCAATAAAAACTTATATTCAACTATGTTTGACAAAACGAACAAGTTTGACAAAATTAACTTAAGCAAAACCATCTTTAACTTTCCACTGGGTATAGTCAATGTGTGGTATAAGTATCTTCTAATTACTCTTGTTTGTATAAAACTTTAAATTTTAAATCGTTGAACTATTGGATGCAAATGACTTTAATTTGTTCAATTATTTGGTTTCAGTACTTACTAATTTTGTTTATTATTCAAATGCATATCACATTTGAAACTTGTTTTGTTTGCAAGACGCATCTTATGGTTGCGAAGGTCTTAAGTTGGTCGTGGCCTTGAGCGGTTCAAATTTTAGATCAGAGGTAATGTGTATTAGCTCTTGGAAAAGAAAGACGATGCTCAAAAGACTTTTAGTGACAGGCCCTGATTGCTGGTATTAGCTATGATTTAGTTTCGTGAAGGAATCGATCAACGCAAAAACAGATATGATCCATAATAATTAAACGTTGCTACCACAAAGTACGTATTACAAAATATGTATTATTTTTAATTGACCATTTGGATGTTAAGTTCTGGTCATACAGTTTAAGTGTTGCTACATTAAAATATAGTGGATGAATGCTGCTATGTGGCTAAAATTTATGTAAATCAATTTTGAATCAGCGATAACGACTTATGCAATTCATTTTGCACGAGACCAAAAAATATTCTGTGCTGCTCCTGGTCAACACACCACAACAGACAGACAAATATCCTTATTACGCGTCAGAAGGTATGTTTCTTAGTTCGAGTTTTCCAAAGGTTTCATGAATCTCCTCTTTGGCTTGTGTACAATTTGCGCTTTGCTAAAAAACAGATTTCTTTATTTAAACGTACGCGCCAAACCTATATTGTCTCTTCTGTACATAATGCTTGTCGTTCAAGATTCTTTAAATAGAAGTAATGATTTAATATTCCTCTTAAGAATTTGTCAATATTATAAAAAAAAACTTATTTTTTTAATTAAGTTTTCTTTTAGAGTTACTGAAATAAAATTTTGTGAACGATATGCGCACACTGAGAGTAATTATAATTTTTGGTAAAAGAACTTAAGTTCTTTAAGAGAAGGAATTACTTTAAGTAACAATTTATTTCTTTTATAGACAGATAGATAAAAGTACTAACCTTTGATCAAAGCCTTGAGCAAGTTAAAATTTAATTTTGCAACTATTTCTTTATGTAAATAAAAACTAATTTTTGTTATTAGGACTACATTAAATTTATGGTGCGTAACTTAATTCTTTTAGCCATTAGATTATTAATGAATTTAGGGACACCTAGATACCATCTCCAAATTAGGTAATTCTGTCAAAGATGGTTACAAAAGTAAGGAAATATTTATATTTTAAAATTATATCAGCATTTATTTATTATCTAATTAATTTTTATTTGTTGTTCGATGCAGTATAAAATTTGTGTTTGCAAACACTCCATTGATGAATTGCTCCAAGTAATTTTGTTTTATGTAAGTTAAGTTTCTAAGGGAATAAGTGTGCTTAACTTATTTTTGGTTCGTCAAGTTTAAAAAGATATAGATTTATGTGCTTTGAGTGTTTAACAAGAACTAATGCATTTTATATAAGAATTTTTGGAAAGCAGAATTTAGCAGTTTTCGTCTAGCTTATCTTTTATTCAAAGGTACACTACCTTTTTTCACTTTTACTCCTGGTTTGGTGGCGCTCACTCTATTTTTAGTTTGGTCTTTTCCCCCCGCTGGTACCTATGTGGTCCAAACACCGGCTATCTGGTTCCCTTGGGCAACTTTCTACTTAAGTTTGCCATTTATTGTACCTCTTCTGTCTGAAGGCAGATTTACGAAGAAAAGGCCTCCTATTAACGTCATAACAGCATTTTTAATCAAAAGTTCGTCATTTAAACGTTTTATCCGTCCCAAAGTCAAAAGTGTGCCATAAGTTGGCACAAGATTTTATTTTTTAATGGTTTAAAGCGCGGCTCTAAATTCTCTAACTTAATGTCAATCAGATTAATCTTATGGCTTTACTCAATGGAAGTATTCTAAAGCGGCAAAGAACCACATTGAAGTTTCTATACGGTGCACTATATCGAAGGTGCGTTGCTCACAGATTTTTCAGACCGGTTTCTGGAGTCGCAAGAGTGAATTATAATCCGTAACTACAGTAAATTTAGTTCTTTTGACCCAAGGCCTAAATTTTCAATAGCAAAGATATACGTTAAACAGTCCTCCTCTGTAGTCAATTAGTTTCATTGAGAACGATCTAAAGTTGTACTTGCATACGAAATAGTTCTGTTTTTTCTATTTATGGTATAAATTAGACCAGCATCTAAACCAGTACTACTTATGTAACACTCAATCGTAGACAGAACTGAATAATAGGGTTGCGCTAACAAAAGCGCACACACTAAAGCTTGCTTTATCCGTACGATTAAAGACTGTATTTGAATTCCAACAAATAAAGTGATCTTTTCGCTTTCTTAATTATGTCGTTAATGGTTAATAACTTTTTATACACCTCCTTTACCAAGTACACTACCACAAAAGTCTTACTTCTGAAGTATTTTTGAGACGAAGAAAATTCACCATTTTCGAAACCTTATCTGAGTCGCTACGAAGGTATGTACTCAAGGAATTTGAATTATTTTTGAAAAATTCTCATTTTTCTAGATTAGTCGTTAAATTTGTTATACTTTTAGATCATCTTCCACTATACTTAACAATTTAGCATGATTTTCAAATGTTTGCAATGTGAAAATAAAATTGTCAAGTAACAAAACGTACGGATCAAATTCGGGTCCGAAAAGAGGATCCACTAATCGCTGTGGGTTTTAGCAGCATTCCGAAGACCATATGGCATAGTAATAAAACGAAACTGTCCAAGTAAAATAACGGTAAACCTGATTCTATTCTTTGAAGATTCGTATAGTGGAATTTGGAAAAACGCATTTTAGAGGTCAATAGAGGAAATACAACTGACACTTCTTAGCATACTTAAAATTCGAACAACACTTGGGTGAGGATAGGCCTCATGGGTGGTAATGCGATTTAAAGCCTTTTCAACAAAGCGCAATATATGCTTACAACGGGATTTTTACTAGAAGCACCGGGGAACACCATGGACGTTAGTACGGCTCAACCACACTTTGACGTAACATCTCATCTAATTCATTGCTCAAAATTTGGCTCATGTGTGGTGACATGGCATAAGGTTGTTACGAATTAGCTTTACGTCACCAGTATCTGCATGCAAAACACTTCTCTTTGTGCAACCAAATCGGACGACAATACTAATCTCACTAAAAGAATTTATGACATCTTCAGCTAAAACACTTCGGGTTTCTCAAGGATTATCGAAACTTAGTAAATTATTACGAACAGTAACAGGTACGAATAACATTATAAAATGAAACTCTGCAACTCCCATCACCTTGAGTATTCTGACTATCATTCTTAAAACAACAACTAACCAAATCTTTTAGCAAAATCATTACCAAAATTTATAGTATGGGGTAGAGAAAGCACAATCAGAGTATTTAAAATTCGACATTCACTCCCAACACAAATTTGTAAGTCTACCCAACCAAAAACATACATAAAAGTACGTACCATCAGGCGTAACAATATTTTTTGAATGAAATTATAAATCTTTAGTTTTAACTCCAATCAAAGGCATGGCCACAACACAGCGTCAGTGACTGGAGTTGTATCACTAGAATTAAAAAGTCTTGAAATCCGTCTATCCAACAATTTTACTATTACGTGGGGGACGAACATCACCATTACCTTCTTCTAACGTTACATTATATTGTGGTTTCACAGGAGCCCTACAAAAGCTTCTTACAACATCAAACCACTTAAACCAAGCACTTTTACAATAGAAACGTTTAGATTCGCTTAATAACATAATAGCTTCTTAAAATAAAACAGGGCGATTGCTATCTGACACATACTTTTTTATTTGTTCCTTTGAATAGTTACAAGAAACAGATTTCACTCTTCTCATTCCACAGTCATAACAAAAAATCCTCTTTTGAGTTCTACCTTGCTTTAAACGATTCCAGCATCTAAAATATTTATTCCTTTATTGTCAGAACATCTCCAACGAGAACTTGTACACGAGTACCGGTATCTTTATCATTAACTACAATTTTAACATGAACAGAATCAGGAATATGAGCTATTGAAACTTTATTTTTGAAAACTGATTGGAGTTGTAACTGGGTCTATCCGAATTAAAAGTTTGATTTACAGGTGCCAATGTTTCATTAAAGAAAAATATTTAGATTTTTTTACATAAATCGCACAACACAACAGTCGTTTTTATATCAGATAGGGCAAACTGACAAATATATTCTACCCGTAAATTCTTTCAAATTATTCTTTAGTGTCTCGGCAGGACCCTAAGACAACCTCCACTATACAAATTTTCATATAGTTATAAACAAAATAACAGACTCGCCCTTTTTTTGATAGCACGCTTAATTTAGAAACATCAGATGGTTCTTATAACTTAAACTACCAATAAGCAACGTAAATGTTGGTTTACCAAAACACGATTCAACATTATGCTTAACCAAATGTTCGTCTCTATAGCTTTTAGGAAATGTTGCGCCAACACCAATACCTTGATGTTTCAAAGAACGCTTCAAGTGCTTCAAACGTACGGGGTAATTTGTAGAATGCGTCCAATTAGACTCTAGTGTACTAAAATTTTTTTGTTGATAATCTTTGTAAATCTTATTCTTAATTTCAAGCTTAAACACGCATAAGCTCGTCTTAATAAGAATCACGTGTCTGTTAATTCCACCAACCAATTTGATAAGTTAAATTCACTTTACTATTAACTTTAAAACTTCATTACTTGTTCATTGTAAGTAGAAGAATAGGCTAACTAGCCCGTTTTTTACATTGTTTATTATTTCGTTTCATGGAGGGCCTTTGGTGGAGCTAATGCATGAATTTAATTTAGAATATCCTAAGATCTCCAAATGTTTTTCATTTTTGAAATCGGTCTAGTTTCTACGGAGTTACAGCCATTTTAATACATGAATCCCAAAAATGTTGCACATGCAGATTTTACTCGATTGCTAGAACCTTTTTAGATACTAAAGACATGTATTGTAATCACATGTTGAGCGACATCTCAGGCGCCTTGCATTATGCCCGACACCGACATGTTGCCCGATATACATATCAACATCCTTGCGCTGTGGAGGACCAAACCGATCAACCGATATCTTGAAACTAAACATTTTTATCCAATATAGTTCGAGATAAGTAAAATTCTTAGGTTACGGTGGCGCCGATAAAAGTACTGTTAATCTTACATTTCTAGCGGGTTTTTACACGGACGAATTTTTTTAATTTTTTGCATGTAAGAAAAATAGCGGAGATTAGACCATCCTTCTGAGTTAGGTCAAACCACTCCTCTCCTAGTTAGGTTAGATTAGCCCCGATATTGTACGAGTGAAATAATATTTTATGAATAAAAATTGTTCTGTTTAAAAATATCAATTAATGGGTTCGCTCGTCCAGAGCGCAAAAATGTTAATGTGCATGTCGAGCGACATGTCGATGTCGGGCGTCATGCAGGGTGCTGCGCGAAATGTCATTAAAATACACGTTTCTTAAGTATCTAAAAAGACTCTAGAAATAGAGTTAAATATAGGTATGCAAAATTTTTGGGTTTCATATGATAAAAGAGTTGTAGCTCCATAGGGATTACACCGATTTCAAAAATTCAAAAGATTTTGATTCCTCAGGAAATTCTAGATGAAATGCATGTTTCAGCTCCATCAAAAACCCTCCAAAAAGTGGGATAATGAGCAATGTGCAAAAGTGGTCTAGTCGGCCTCTTCTCCTTCTGCTACAGATTTTTGGACATGTAGAAAATTATGTGGAAAGGTTGTAACGTAAATATATTCTATAGTAATATGATCATAAGAACCGCTTCAACATAAATATATTCTGTGGTATTTAATCCTTGTGTTTGAAGTTATAAAATCTTAAAGGAACAATTCTATATGAAAGCGGGAAGTCGTGTTCACTTAAAGAACTTAAATGTTTTGTACGGAGATATTTGGTATTTTTATAACTATCAGGAAACGTATTTATATGGAGTTTGGTAGGTTGTGTTGTCTATCTTTCAGGCGGATATTTCCTATACATTCGTTACAATCAGTACAGCGCGTGTGCATACCGGTCACGGGATACGACACGCTGATGATGTGTCGCTAAAAGGCAGCCATTGTCCATATAGATGTAGTCGCGTTGGCATTCTTTTGCTTGTTAAAAGAAACAACATGAAACTCCAGGCCTTACCCAAGTGGGGCCTCCACATCGGCTGGTATGAGTTATGGTAGAAGGTGGCGAGTTTGCTTTGGGACGCGGAAGAAGTGCCAAGCTCCTGCGAAACCGGCAAAGCACTAAAACACGCCATTCCTTAATGATTGTTTTGAGATTTGTTAACGGTAAGCTCCCTTCAAACTGAATAAATTATAAAATATTTTTATCCCCTTTAGTGTATGACATTACAAAATGAGTGAAATGATGGTTTATGTTGTAATTGTATCCAAGATTAGAGAGCAGTTCATTTGTCGAGGCGATTAATGTTTAGTAATAACCAGTTGAAAAGCAGATTTTTGGAACATGTGTGCTGGTAATCAATAATCAGATTTGGAAGCGACAAAACCTGCAGGTATCAAATCTTTCTTTGTTCTATTTGTGAAGATTCATAAATGCTCGAATAAATAAATTTCGAAGTCCGTTTGATCGAGTTAAATTTTGTATGCTTAGAGCAGTGTGAAAGAAAACAGTTAAAAATTAATACAGTAATAGTATTATAAATTTGCATAAAGTCACTTGTTAACTATGTGATAGTTCAGTCCACTTTTTTGCCTTTAAAATATTTATTTACTCATATTAAAATTTTTATAAGCCTCTAATACCAGATGTAAATGAAAAGTTGTTTGCTTAAGTTAAACACATGTGATTCGTTTTTAGTAGAAATAATGTTTGTAAAACATGTAAACCAGAACTCAGATCTGAAAGCTTGGTACTAAAACTTGTTTGATACATGATTATTAATTTAAAGATCTGTTGTGTCAAAACAGATGTATTGAAACTTAATTTTATTTGTACAATTTATTATCACATTTAAAGAAACATTCAACAAAGAGAAACCATATTAAATTTCATTTTAGACTCAAGTTTTTATTCCATGCATATTTAGATTTACTAAATTCTTAAAGTATACGAGTTTGTTAATCTTTGAAATTATACAAGGCTGAAGTAATTTAAAAGGCCCTATTTGCTTCAAGTGGTTTGTTCTAGGTATTTATTCCTGATTTAAAAGCTTTGGTGTGTTAATCTCAATATTATCCACCTATAATTATCAGCAGGTATTTTTATCGGAAAGCACAAACTGTGTTTTTCTCGTATAGAATTTGTTGTGTATTTTGTTCCAGGTTCATCGAGATCGGAGAGGTTATAAGTATGTTCCAGAGATTTCCAGATACATCAGTTTAGTAAGTTGTAAGTTTTAATTGCATTTATATCCCGTGAGTTTCTGTATCTTCTCATAGGAGTATTGAATCTTTAGTGTAATCGTTCATACAGATACAGTGGCGCTCAACCCATTTTCCTTTTGTTAGTTTATCGTAGAGTTTAGACCATCACCACACCCTTTTCTCATTGCTCACCCTTGGGGTAATTCCCAGACTTAGCCGCGAATAGTTAAAGCTTCACCTTATCCATCAAAAAAAAAAAAGGGGAGAAGAATTCAAAATTTTGCTTCAAGGTAAATAATGGTATGCAGAATATGAAAAAATATATTTTAATGATATTTATAGTATTTTTTTTCTTATTCAAAAACGGACCTTACTTAAAAATAATCCTCCACTAATTATCAAAATGTCACTGAGTATGTTATAAAATTTGGTTCTATTTTTTCAGCTAAAAGAATACGCAGGCAGGAAAAATTTGTAAACCACTGCTTTCTATGGTCTTCAAAGGAACATCGCTATATTGTTTGTTTTTGAGCAACTTTCTTATTTCATTTGGTTTTTGCCAGCCGTACTGCATATGACAACTTTTTGATGGTCGAAATAGGTGTTCAGCCTTTAAATAAATGCATATATTTAGATATTCGATTAAGGAGATACAAAATAAGTGTATTGCTTTTTATGCCGAAATTACAAACAGTAAAGGATATGGCACGCTGATTAAAGAATTTTCAACATAACTTCAAAGAAACGAATTGTTCGGAAAACTAAATCCATATATACGAATTCTTAAATGCAGGTATTATTACTGTAGAATAATAAGTATTTCTATGTTTAGTAGTTATTCTTTAGAAAATTAATTGAAGTATACAATTTTGTTATATTGGTTTCAGAAATGAATACGTATGCTCATATTTTATATAAAAATAGAAACAAACGCAGTTTAATTTAAAAGTGAGACTACTAGTTTGACTATTGTAAGGTTATCTACGAAAATAACCAAAAAAATTCGTCAAGATATTAAAGTAATGCATTTATTATTACTAATACGTATCCAGTTATATTTTTTAGAAATATGCCATTAAATAATAATAAATCGTAATAACATTATTAGTTTCTATTTTTTTGGCGTTTTTAAGAACATTAAATTCTTGTATCTGGCGAGCATGATTCTATAACATTTACATCAGCGTTTCAGCTTGTAAAAAATGTTCTTGCTATTAGTGCATTAACAAACCCTAAAATTGTTTATAACTGAAGCAGAAAGTACTTTCAAAGGCAAAATTTTTTATTGGTCAAGCTATATGCAGATAGCTTTAGAAGATAGAAAACAGGCGATTCTTGAAGGTAATCGTCCATTACTGCAGAAATTTTTCGGAAAACATAAATCGCTTTATGCGTATTGACAGCAGAAAATGTATTCAAACAAGTCTTAGCTGATATAGTGTGTCGTAAATATCCCCACTGGTTAAATTAGCTACTGAATATTGGATTTATCGTAAGGGTTGGTGTGTTTGTTACTGAGACATTAAACACACAGCAACCAGATAAATAACTTTTCACAGGTTAGCGTTTGTTTGTACACTAAAAAAATGCAAAGCATACATTATTATGGCACCTGTTGATTTTTCATCCATCGTCATTAACTTTGTTAATCGCCAAAGTGATAAAAATTAATTTCCCCCAAAGCACAACTAAATAAAGCTTAATATTTTGCGAAATATATAATTGTACGGATTGGTAAAAATTATTCCCCAGCAAAATACATACAGATATCCGTCATGTAGCAGTATTGGCTCTGTGTGAGAAAGCTAATAACAAGTTTTATGCACCAACAACAGGAAATCAGTTATGTACTAAATTTAAGACTACTGTGACAGAGATGTCCAAATATATCCAAACGCATTTCAAAATATATTTATTAGTTAATAAATAATTATATGTTTTTATTACACGTGAACTTGGGAGGTAATGTGGTGGTTTCCCGTTGCCTTCTACAGTAGTGTGTCTTAGAGTGTCATACCGACACCCACGGTCTCTGCTACTCCAAGTACCTTACATGTGATTTTCCAATGCTCCACCCGAAGGTACTACATTGGCCATGAAGCGAGTTTTTTTTACCTGGAAAATTTGGAATTTTGTCGAACCCTTGCTGTTCCAAGCAATGTAGGGATCTTTAACGCGCGTGACAACACTCACACACGGGACCTCCATTTTACTTCTCATCCGAACGAGATCTATTTTTGTGAAAAATGCTCGCCTAACATTTTTCAAGCGGACCGTGCCGGGATTCGAACCCGGGACCTTGGGCGTAGTGGTCACACATACATCAACTACGCCACAGAGCCGCCTGAATTACTCCAAGTACCGAAAGAGCTGCGGCCCTCTTTGGCATCCTCTGGGGTAAAAGCTTCCAGAGTTAAAATAGTCCCCAATTCAGATATCCGGGAGGGGACTATTTCGGAGGATGTGATCGACAAGTTTAAAAGAAGAGCGGGTAACATTTTGCGAGTCGAAGCATGAAATGTCAGAACATGAAACAAGTAGGTAAGTTAGAGAATCTGAAAATTGAAATATATGGGTTGGCATTACACATAGTACAGATTAGCGAAGTTTGGAGGTCAGCGGCGGTGGATTTTTTGAACGGAAACTTTAAGGTAATTCATACAGGATCAGAGGAAGGAAATTCCGGTGTGGGGATAGTTATGAGAAAAAAGATAAGACAGTGTGTATAAAACTACCTACAAAAGAACGAAAGAGTACTCATGGTTACATTAGAATCTAAACCAGTAAATGCAGTAATAATACAAGTATACATGCCCACTCTAGCTATCGTGCATTTATATTTCCAATGCTCCACCAGAAGGTACTACATTGGCCAGGAGGCGAGTTTTTTGTTGCCTGGAAATTTAGAATTTTGCCGAACCCTTGCCATTCCAGACAAGGTAGGGATCTTTAACGTGCGTGACAACACACACACGGGACCTCCATTTTACCTCTCATTCAAACGAGGGCGTAATTTTTGTGAAAAATGCTCACTTGTCATTTTTCAAGCAGTCGGCCGTATCGGGATTTGAACCCAGGACATTGGGATCCGTAGTCTTACGCTTACTACATTGATCCACGGCGACGCCCACTCTAGCTACCGCGAGGAAAAGGTAGAAGCGATCTACAAATATATCGAAGACATATTAAGATTCATAAAGTGACATAAAAATTGAATAATTACTGGAGATTTTAATGCAGTGGTAGGCGAAGGTAAAGAAGGAGTGGTAATAAGTTTATTTGGTTTAGACACGAGAAATGACAGGGGAAATAGGCTGTTAGAATTATTTGACAAAAGCAATTTAACCATCAAAAACACATTATTTCAACATCATGCTAGAAGACGATACACATGGAAGATACCAGGAGACATAGGGAGATATCAAATAGATTACATTCTAGTTCGACAACGATTTAGAAATCAAGTACAAGACCGCAGAAGCTTCCCAGAAGCATATATAGACACTGACCATAACATAGTAATTATGAAACACGTGCTTAAATTTAAAAATTTGAAAAACATTAACGTAAAAGGGCACTTTGGCTTTGAGACTCTAAAAGATAAAGTTATCCCTTTAGATTTGGAAAAAAATCAAACAAAGTTGTGAAAGACATCGGGAAAATCTTTGATATTGAGAAAGTAGAAATAGATTGAAATAACATTAAATCCAGCTTAGATATGGCGGCCAGAGATATTCTGGGGTATACATCAACGGAAGATAAGAAAAATTGGGTAGGAAAGGATATTTTGAATTTAATAGAAGAAAGACGAAAATACAAAAACAGACCAGACGAAGCAGGAAAACAGAGATACAAAGCCATAAAATGGGATTTTATTCGCAAATGCAGGAATGCCAAAGAACAATGCATTGATGAAAAGTGTAAAGAGGTAGAAACTAAGATGGAAATAGGAAATACAAACGAAGCATACCAATTAGAATTAATTTTAAGAATATAAAACTGTATAGTAAAAATATTAAGGGCGCAGAAGGAAGCATCAGTATAGAAGATGTAGAGAAAGTGATTACATGCAAGAATATATAAGGAATTTATATGTAGAACAGGAACTAGAAGCACTAGAACAAAACTCAGAGATTGAAACGGACGACTTGGGATATTATATACTTAGAGATGAAATTGAACTAGCGTTAAAGAGTCTAAAGAATGGTAACGCACACGGGAAAAAATAAGGTGTAAGCAGAAACTCTAAAAGCCGTTGGACAAGCAGTAACAGAACGTTTCTTCCAACTGGTAAATTATATGTATGAAACAGGCGGTACATCCAAAAATTTCAAACGTAACAGCATAGTCACTGTACCTAAAAAGAAAGGTGCGGATGGATGTGAAACTTTTCGAACAAAAAGTTGGACAGCCAATTCTGAACGGACCTGCACCTTGAAGAATTTCTAAAATACTAGAACGGCTAGAATGGCTTGCGTGTTTCAGTGAGTTTGTAACAAGTTTATTTTCTGGCAGTATTTTGATGGATATCTGTGCTATTATTTTGATAAAAGATTAGTTCAAGTCTTATATCTTTGCAAATTTCTAAATCATAATTAATTGTACGATTCTGTTTACCTCTTGTATTTATTACTTATTGTATTAATCTAACTTTATGCTTCAAAACTGGAAGTATCATTTCAAGTTACGCGATGACAAAAAATAACTCTTATAAGAGTCATTGTAAGACCTCCCTTCTCCTATAAATAGGATGATCTTTATAACAGTCAAACTGACAACGAGTAGTCAAGTTGTTAGTATGGACACTTTCACGTTGGCTGTTAGATGTAGAAGTCGGGTTCTGATAAGAACTATGAACCTGAGCAATTATCCTTGGTGCCGCGTGAGAAAGAAATAAGAAGGAAGTGAATACACCGTGTAATAGATCACCATTCTTAGCGATGCTATTCCGGCAGAAAAACGTATAAGACACGGTGTTAAAAATTTAAAGCATCAGAAACACAGTGAGTATTAATCAACCTCATGGAATTTGTTAATTCTTTTTTGTAGTGCAACATAGTAACGTGATTAGAAATAGAAACTTACAGGTTTTAACATAAATATTGAAATGTGAGGAATTCTAGGATTTATTTCAGAGTTGGTAGATTAACCTATGATAATTTTTGGTTATGGCTTATAGTAGGTAGTTTGAGAAATAACAACCTATTTCATGATGATTTAAGAAAGCTTCAAGTTTCATATAAAATTAATGGGGATGGTTGAAGTGCATCGCAGATATTGCCGTAAGTTGTTGAACATTTGGTATGTTGTTTGTTCTGTAGGGACGTTCAAGTTTTGACAACATCTGGATCCTAATCAAGCAAGTGTCTTTTAAGTTTTGTTCAAGTTGAAAATTATCCAAGTTATGCTACGTTGTTTGACCTCATAGTATCTTTGTGATTTTGAAGAAAACTTTACATACATTCCATTTTATTTTTGATAAGTGCCGTAAAAATTTATAGAGGACGGTATACAAAAATGGTTTCGCTTGTAGAAGTAATAAATTCTAACTACCAATAAGAGGAAAAATCATAATTATTCAGGCTTAGAAAACTAAGTTTGTTCATTTTAGATAGTATTAGTTGGTAATCATAACAACGTACTGACGTTCAAAATCCGTTGTTCACTGGTCAGATTATGTATGCTTAATTGAAACTCATAGATAACAAAGAAGTTAAATTGAACTAATACATATATGTGAAGTCTATCGTAGTACTACTCAAAACTAATTAAAATCTTGTTAATATATTATTAGTCACTTTTAAAATGCAAGTTTTAAATATCAAAATGAAAAATGATTGCAAAATTTTTAAGATGTAAGAAGCAACGCCACTAAATCAAATTAACAGTAATGTGTATTTGTTTAGAAATTATTTGTAAATAGATATTTTTACTAATTGGTAATAAAAAAGAATAGAAAGTTATTTTAGTCATGTCTATGATTATTATTTAGGGAATGAGATAAGATTTGGTTCTTAATACCTAACACATTTAATGGTGATAATTAACAGAGCGCACAAACTGTGCGTATTGGTTTTGTTTGATTACAGGAGTAACAGTGAATCTTTATCAACTATAACGCGAAGTGGGTAAGTATTTCGTAAGGGTGGTGTCCATGCAAAATATTTGTATAGCGGTATAGGGCTTAGGTTTCCGCATTCTTTTTATACAAATGGGTGATGTTAGTTATTTATTGTATTTAAGAATTCGGTGGCGTTATATTTAGTTTAATTTTGGTCGTAGTTCAACCCCGACCCTAACTCATGATCTACCCAGAGCAAATTACCTACTAGCCGCTTTGCCTTTAGAGGTTTCTTTACTCGTAAACAGTTTTCTATTTAAACTTACCTTGGGCTTCTAGTCTCAACAGGAATCCTGGTTTAATTACCCTTGCGCCTGACAGTTGGCAAGATAGGTGTATAATATTATCTGAACCCAAGGAAAATGGCAACAAGCTAAAGAGCCAAACTATAGGTTTAACCAAATTAGTGGGGTCTTAAATGATGAACCTGATTAAGACAGGTCCGCGAAGGAGGGCAGCAGCCTTTTTGGTACTTAGAATAGTAGAGACCATAGGGGTCGGTATGGAATTTTAAGACGCACTACTGCGATGTGGAAGGCATTACCTCTCAAGTACATAGTCCATAAATTGTTACTAATGACGATGGCTTACTCTGGGGTAAAAAATTCCGGAGTTAAAATAGTCCTCCATTCGGAACTCCTGGAGGGGACTACTTCGGGTGATGCGATTCGAAACAACTACAGGTATTGGTTTTGCAATACTCTCAACTAATGTTGATTGTACGAAAGGATTTACTGGGAAACGATTAATTCAGCAAATGTCTGAGTGTTGGGAATCCTTGGCAGTCACAGGCTTCTTAACCCCCTCCACATACCACCGAATCTTGGTGAAATAGGGTATTTAATTAGGAAACAACAGAAGGGGAACCGATATGTATCTAGGCTGTGGAAATTTCAGGGAACGGTGTAAGCTAACTAAGAATAGAAATAATTGAACGTACGCGTCCAACTAGTTTCAAGACGGAAAACCTAATGACAAAAAAAATAATTGCACTTAAATCTGATGATTATTATAAACAACTACAGGTGTTGGTTTTAAAATACTTTCAACTATTGTTGATTGTGCGAAAGGATATACTGGAAAACTATTAATTCGGCAAATAGTCAAGTGTTGGAAAATCTTGGTAGCCGCACCTGCTTAACCCGCTTCACTTTACATGTGATTTTCCAATGCTCCACCCGAAGGTACTACATTGGCCAGGAAGCGAGTTTTTTTTACCTGGAAAATTTGGAATTTTACCAAACCCTTGCTGTTCCAAGCAAGGTAGAGATCTATAACGTGCATGACAACACTCACACACGGAACCTCCATTTTACCTCTCATCCAAACGAGAGTGTATTTTTGTGAAAAATGCTCGCCTAACATTTTTCAAACGGACCGTGTCGGGATTTGAACCCGGGACCTTGGGCGTAGTAGTCACACCCTCTTCACATACTACTGAATATCAAGAAAATAGGGTATATATTTATTAATAATAGAATGGGAACCGAACTGCATTTAACAAGAAAGAACAGCGGCTATGTTCGAAGACAACAAACATAGAAACAAGGAGAATCAGTGTCCTTTTCAAAATTTGGCGCTAGGCTTAATATTTCTTTCACATACTCAGGCAGTGCATGCCCTGATAGATTTTCTAAAGGGTTTCTTAAAGGGTAAAAGCAAAGACAAAACAAAAAAATTATACCATACAAAATTGATGGAAAATCTATCAGTAACATGCACTACCTGAGTACGTGGAGGAAATATTAAGCCTAGGGCCAAATTTTGCGGCACCAATTGAAAAGAACATTAAAATTCCACACCCAGAAATAATTGCAAATATTGAAAACGCGATATCAGATTTACCTACAGATAAAAAAGACGAAATTAGAGCAGTGTGTTGCAATGTTATTACAAATCAGAAGTAATTTTAATACAACGAAGAATAGGGAAAACATAAGAAACGTAGATATAACCAAAAAATTTAAAAAAATAAGGCTTTTTTAAAACACAATCCCGACCTAATTGTATTAAAACCTGATAAATCTAACAAAACATATATAATGACTAATCAAACATACAATAACAAAATTTTAGATTTATTTCAGGAAAAATTAACGTATGAATTAGTCAAACAAAACCCTACTAACGCACTACAAAAAACGAACAATGACATTGTCAAAAATTGGGGGAAAAAAAGGATTTATTTCCCCCAAAGAGTATAAACAATTAATAATAAATATCGCGTTGTCACCCAAGCTTTATGGATTACCAAAAATTACACAAAGATGGTATGACCATGAGACCAATCAATTCCACAATATAATCGCCCCTTATAAACTTGCAAACTTTATAAAAGATATTTTCAGAAACATGATATATAGAAACAAATTCTACATTAAAGACTCTTGGCAATTCAAAAAAAATATTAAACAAGTTGCTACACCGGATGACTATATTCTGATATCGTTAGATGTAACATCATTTGTTGATTTCTATTTACACCTTAGCTAAGAATAGCTTAAAATTAGATTAGGGGAAAATTTAACCTTACCTAACTTCATTTGCATTTGATTATTAGAAGATACAATTGCTAACTAACCTATTGAAACGGTTTTTCCTTATTATGTCTTGCACCACGTTGTGTGCCAGTGAAGCGAATTTTTTCTGAAGCACCAGCCCCACATTGGGTGGCAGTGAAACTAATCTTTCTTATAATTATCTGGCCTCACGTTGTGAGCAAGTATAACGAAGTCTTCCGACATAACTAGGGGTCTATTCCTTGGGCAGAGCTATGAGAAATGGGGGGGTAAGTCGAAATCTGTTTGTAGATCAAACTTAGTCTAAACCAAATAGGCGCCACCAAGTCCTGACTTAATTAAGATAATTGCATGGCATATTTCTAAGGGCGGACGTGGACACCCAAAGAAAAAAGGATCGCCTTCGCTGACAAAAACCTGTCTTAATAAAATAAGACGCAGCTCCTGTAAGAAATTGTAATAATTAAATAAATAAAAAAGTGGAACACTATTTGTGTCCAGCAAAAATACATAAAGAAGTAGTAAAAAGATATTTCCAATATAAAGTTGGCATCAAAGACCTACTCATAAGGATGTTAGCTTTATGTGATTAGATTTGATCATACTTGATCAAAATAAAAAACTTTAATCCTGAACCAATTGTTTACTAAAAAGAACCTTTTTTAAAATAATATGATTTATAACAAAAATTTAATCGATAACTGTATCAATCCATAGTTTTCAACTTCAGGTTTATCTTAATTATTTTTAGTCAAATACTTTACAGTATAATATAAGCTTGTTACACTAATAGGGCTCCGACCTGTGCAGATCTGTTCAGGCAGATGACAAATTAATTATTTCTAAAAATGTTAGTATTCAAGTTTTTCGTTTTTTAAATACATATGCAAGTTTTAATTTATATTAGGCAGATCTCAAAAATAGTCGTGTTTACATCACTTGTACTAAAGCTGTAGGAGGCATATGCTTTCAAAAATACATCTGTCAGCAGTATACCGCAGAAAAATATATGACGTCAGTAACACCTGTCGACGTTACTAACAATTCCTAATGAACCAAATAGTTGAAGCTTTTACAATATTCATGCTTTTACGCATTAAAACAAATTACCGTGGTCCTAGTGTGAAACACATAAAAAGAACTTAAAGCTATCTACGAACCAAAACTGCATTTCTCGCCTTGTTGCAAGGAAGGATGAGATCCTCGTTATTTCATGCAAAGATCACAGCGTTGCAGTATGAACCAAATTCATACAAAACAACTTCTACTATGAAGTCGTTCCACGTGTCGAATCAAATACGGTGACGATACATTCTGCAGCCGTTGTAATCCTGTAGTTGAATTACGCCGCCTTACTAAAGTAGTAGCATCTTTACATTGTCCTTGTGTGTCTTAAAAGTTTGCATAACAAGTGTCGTCCTCTTAAAATTGCCTCCTAAATTTTATATTCTAAAAGTTGCATCGTAAGTTGTAGCAGTATACTTCGTCGCGCTAAATAAATTATCTCAAATTAAACAAGTTAATAAACTTTATACGTTACCAACCGTTATTCAAAGATGTGCTAACTCATCGAAGTGGATTCGCAAATTGCCGGCCTGCAGTCTATGGTACATGTTATTGCTTCTTCCACATATGACCGACTGACTACAAAACTAGCTCGGGCGGCCGAGGCGTCCGGGGGAGACGTCAAACAGATTGTAAATAGCTGTAGATGACACAGATATTTAACCACAAATAGAATACCAACGGACGATGCGGCTTTAACGTATTACTTTTGTTGTTGAATGTAATTTACTATTGTTTTAATAAAATTGTTAAATTATTCTCGCAATTTTATGGAGGGTTTTATTATCAAAAATAAAATTGTTACACTATAAAGGGTTTGAAAATGATATTAAAATCAACTGATTCTTGTAAAGAATCAACTTGGTATTAACTGTTATGTTATAGTTGCTTTTATAAATGTGCAATAAAAATTTATATCATACACAACACAAAAAATATAACCTCAATATAAACGTCGAGAGGGAAGTTAGTATCTAAGGTAGATCTATAGGCACCTTATCTGGGGTTAGGGGAATGCAAAAGATCTAACTTTATCTAAGTTCCTTACTAGTAAAAAGAACGTGTCCTCAACTAATATTATTTTAATTTAGGTTAGATTAACTTAGTTTTTGGGCAAATAGAAATCAATAATTATATATAAATGTACCAATAGAGTTAGTTATACAACTAATAGAAGAAAGTGGGTAGAAATTAAATATTATATACAAATATACCACAAAAAGAATTTATTAAAACAACAGAAATAATATTAACCTCAACTTATTTTAAATACAGAAATCAGGTATAAAAGCAAGTAAACGGTTGTGTTATAGGTTTAGCGCTATCTTGCGTGGTGGCACAAATGGTTTTGAAAGGAAAATATAATCAAACAAATAAACTTCCCACTGCCTTTCTTTCTGTGTTTGTGCCATTCCACAAGATAAAAGCAATTATATAATTAAATTTTCTACAGCTTTCACAAAAAGATTCAATTCACAATTGAAGTAGAAAAAGATAATAAACTTAACTTTCTAGATATGACATTCCACCCGATAAACCATCATATTAAAACATCATGGTACACCAAAAGCACCTGATCGGGGAGATACTTTAAATATTACGCCCAACAAGGTATCTCCCAGAAAAAGTCTGTCGTAATAGGACTAGCGGTTATGGCAATCAAACTATCAGACCCTGAATATAGATAGGAAGCAATTAAGAAAATTAAAAACACATTACCAGAAAATAATTACCCACTAAACTTAATTGAACGGATATGTAAAAAACAAATTAATAAACACTATAACACAAACTACATCAACAATACCAAAAATGAATCAATAATAAAATATGCACCCATACAAGATTATTCCGAAAACCTACAAAAATTATTAATAAAACATAATATAAAAATTGCGCACAAGGGATACAATTTAACAAAATGTCTTTTAGTAAATTAAAAGACAACACTCCTAAGAATATAAAAATTTAAGACGCATGTACGCCTTACAACCAAACTTACGGAAATTTTATAAAAGGAAATTATATATTTTAAATTAAAATATCTTTTAAAGTTTATATTAGTTTGTACTGTTAACATTTCTCAAATAAATTCGATTATCTCGAAAACTAAATGAGATATTGAAAAGTGTATAGCATATTTGTAATCAGCGTAAAAAACTAAACAAGGAACTTATATATCATTATTGTATCATTATGGGAATATGGCAACGGACGACGGCGGCGACGACGACGTAGCGATTATATTAACCTAACTTACTTCGTAAGTTCGGTTGAAAACACACACCATCTATAAGATTCCGTGTCAACAGAATTGCAATTGCGTATACATTGGGCAAAGTATACAGCATTTAGGGAAAAGAATAAATGGTCATAAATATGATAAAACTAACCAAACTGCTCTAACCAAACATGAAAAATAAGCCCTATATAAATTCGAATTCAACAAAACAACAATTTTAAAATCAGAAGCAAACCAAAAAATTCTAGAATTCTTAAAGATGGTGTATATTATTAAACATCCAACATCAGTAAATGATAAAATAGATATTAGCAAATTAAGTAAAATGTATTATAATATATTAAAATAAAAATACATAAAATTAATGAGGAAGAGGTGGTTGTCTGCATATGTGGAAGCAAGATCGAATGAGTAAACGTATGTGCATGCGAGTTATGTATCCCCTAATTATGTATGTATCATAAATAAAATCTAATAGGAAATTAATAGAAATTATTAAGAAGTTACTAAGTGAAGTGCAACAATGTAATACAAGGACAATTATTAAAGTTTATTAACAGTTCATGAGTACGGATGCAATACTTTGTGTACAGACGATAGTGACACTGAAGGTGGCAGGTCACTGACGGTCAAGATACCGCAAGTACCTAGAAAATAAGATTATAACATTGTAACAATGACTAGAATTAAGAATAAGCAGACATGAGCTCTGCAAGTTTCCACAGTCATGTGAGGGGGTAGGGACATCATAAATAGCCCGGGACCCCCAGGACTCGACAGTCAGTCAAAGTATTCAGCTTTAACATTGCAGTTACTTAGACTACTCAAAATATTACAATTAATTCTTTTTTTTGAACTTAGATTAATTTTAAATAAGTTGGTAAAATTTTACATTTAATTTTGTTTAATCAAATAAATTTGTTAAGAAGTTTGGAAGTGTTTAAAAACGCAGCTTCCAAGGCCCGAACCTTAACTGGCGCAGTCGTTTGGATGTCAAAAAGGCACTACGAATCCAAAAATCGGAAGACTGGTGACCAAGAATTTTAATTCGCAATTTCGACAGAACCCAAACAGAAGTTCGACAAGATACACAAATCGATCAAATCCAACAAACCAAACCAACGTGGACAACGTACAAACATCGAGCGAGTCCATGGAACTAACGAAAGCACTAATGTAAGTTCATTTCCTTAAAAACTAATTATTTTGACAAACTATATTTGATATTGCTAGTATTAGAAATATTTTTTTTATTTTATGAATATACAGGTTTTAACTATTTTAATATTGCAAATTTATGCCATTCTTAAGAAAATAATTTACTTGAATATTGCAAGGAATTATTTTAAAATTTATTTTTGAGGGACTTGATTTTAAAAAGAGACTTTGAAAGCAAAAGAAACCTTAAAACAAGAAAATTTTTACGCAACTACAGTATTGCCCGAAATAAACAGTACTGAAATTGTAATTGTTTTGTATATTTAAAAAATACATATTATTGACACTTTATTATATGTTCTAAATGTGCACCTTCTCGTTCGAGACAGACTTCATAACGATGTTCTAAGTTTCTGGTCATGTTATTGAATAAGGGTTGTCTCAGGGCTGCGAAGAAGACTCTAACGGCATCCTTTAATTCATCGATGGTTTGTGGTGCCCGTTTGAAAACGGCATTTTTAGCCATGCCCCAAATGTATGCGTCTGGAGGTGTGGGGTCTGGAGAATGTGAAGGATAAGGGAAGTCAGTAAATCGTGATATGAATTTGCTTGGAAAATGTTCTTGAAGAAATTGACGAATTGCGGCAGCAGTATGGCAAGTTTCCCGTCCTGCTGAAAAATTGGTTTCGAAATGCCAAGTTACGTGCACGACAGAATTGACGTAGATCAGAGATAAATCGTGTTAAAATTTGTCTGTACCTCTGTTGATTAAGTGTGACTTGCCTACCATTCTCTTCGATAAAGTACGGACCAATGATTCCGTGTCCGGAAACAGCACACCAGACACTCACTTTTTCACTATGTAAAGAAACCTCTTGAGCCTCATCGGGTCTGGCAAAGCCCAGAAATCGATTTGTGCGACGATTCACATAGCCTGACAAGTGAAAATGTGCTTCGTCTGAAAACCAAACATTTTTCAAAAATTCAGGATTTTCATACTGTAACGCGAGAATTCTGGCGCAATATTCCACTCTACTGCGATAATCCCGAGGATGTAGTTGTTGATGTACCTGAATCACATACGAAAATGTACCCAGGAAGTTCTTTTTAAATCAAGTTGTAACGCTGTCCTTGCCTGGCTGACTTTCGGATTTTCTAAGATTTGCTCAAAAACACGTTCATGGTTATTGTTGTTGTTAACTGTCCTGGGACGCCCCGAGTTTCCTTTTCGTTGGCACAATACACTACCTGTATTTCTAAACTTTTCAATAACCTTCAAAATTACAGCATTACTTGGAGAACGTTTATTAAACCTTTGTGTGAATTGATCAGACACGTATAGCAAACTTGCACCATTACGTCGGCCGATTCCGTATGAACGAAAATAATGCTCTACCAGAAACACTTTCTCCTCTGTACTTAACACCATTTTTAACAATTAGGCCCTACTAATTACTTGTTTGAGGTTTACTTGACAGGTCTATACTAGCTAACTTGAGTGTGACAGCGCACGCATAAAAACACCGCCAACTTAGTTTCAGTACTGTTTATTTCGGGCAATACTGTATTAGCACAAGGTATTACAAGTAGCCGAGTTATTAGAACAATGGTAATAGACTATAGAAAATTAAACGAAAAAACGGTAGATGACAAATATCCACTACCCAATATAACCGAAATTTTAGATAAATTAGGTAAATGCCAATATTTTTCAACATTAGACCTCACCTCAGAATACCATCAAGTAGAAATGGATGAGAAAGATACACCGAAAACAGCATTTAGCACACCTAGAGGACATTATGAATAAAGCGAATGCCATTTGGATTAAAGAACGCACTTGCTACTTTTCAACGAGTTATGGACAATATACTACGTGGAATACACAACGAAAAATGTCTTGTGTACCTAGACGACATCATAGTTTATTCAACATCATTAGTAGAGCATATAGAAAGATTAAGAGAAGTATTTGAAAGACTGAGGAAAACACATTTTAAAGTACAACTAGACAAGTGGGAATTTTTACAGAAATAAGTATCATTTTTAGGACACGTAATAACACCCCAAGGGGTCATGCCGAACCCCGACAAAACAAATGCAGTACTAAATTACTCCCTACCAAAAACAAACAAGGAAATTAAAAGATTTCTAGGACTTAGTGGTTACTACCGTAAATTCATTAAAGGTTACGCTTAGATTACCAAGCCCCTGACAAATTGTTTAAAAAAGAGAAATAAAATTGAAAACACCCCGGAATTCATTAAAGCTGTAGATAAAATTAAAAGTATATTAACAAATAACCCCGTATTAGAATACCCGGACTTTTCGAAGCCATTCATACTAACGACAGACGCATCAAATGTAGCATTAGGCGCAGTATTGAGCCAAGGAAAAGTAGGTAGCGATAAACCCATCAGCTACGCATCCAGAAACCTAAATGAGGCCGAACAAAAATATAGTACAATAGAGAAAGAATTGTTAGTCATAATTTGGGCAACGAAGTATTTTAGATAATACTTATACAGACGAAAATTTTACATATACAGCGATCTTAGACCATTAGTATGGCTATGTAAAATTAAAGAACCTAATTCAAAATTACAACGATGGAGAATCAAAGTAGAAGAATATGATTACAAAATTATATACAAAAAGGGAATTTATAATAATAACGCAGACGCCTTAAGTAGATTACAGCTCAATGCACTAGAAACAAAATCAATTATAAGAAACGTAGACGAAACGGAAATAAGAGAAGACCCAGAAGATATCGACACGATACATTCGACACAAAATGAAGAACCGAAAACTGCGATTAAAATGTTAAACGAAGCAATTGATATAAATCCCAATCAATTTATAATTACCGAAGTTTTAACCAACCCCAACCCTGTAAAATACACAAAAGTAGATGACAAAAAAATATACCAAATTCAAATAACCAAAGACGACAAGGAAGAGCAAATAATTAAAATTATAAAACAATACACCCCCGAATAGGAAAGATTTTACTTTTACTTCAACGCGGAACATTTGTATAGACGATTTTCAAAATTATACGTTAAATTATTCAATAACTGTGGACCTGAACTTATAAGATGCATAAAAAAATTAATAACATTAGACGGTCCTGACGAAATAAATGATGTAATCAAAAACCAACACTAAGGAAAAACCAACTATTGTGGAATTAATGAAACAATAAAGCAACTTATCAGACGATATTATTTTAAAGACATGAAGGAATTAACTACAGACTTTATTAACCAATGTGAACTATGTGACAATGCGAAATACGACAAGAAAGCTCCAAAGATTCCCTTAATGTTAATTAAAACACCTGACAAACCCTTTCAAAAATTACATGCCGATACTCTAGTAGTAGAAGCACAAAACTATTTAACCATTGTAGACGCATTCACAAAAATAGGCCAAGCAATACCAATCACCTCTAAAAATAGCATTGACGTAACACAAAGATTTTTACAGTACTTTTACATTTTATGGAACACCCGAAGCAATAACATTAGATAACGGCAGCGAATTCAAAAATGAGACGATACAAAAACTTTAGAACTCCACAAAATAAAAATTCATTTTATAACTGAAAACCACCCTGAATCAAATAGACTATTTGAACGATTACATTCAACCCTTTTAGAACAAATCAGACTACTAAGAATAACTTATAAGAAGGATCACATCGCCAATTTAATGTATACGCACTAATCGCATACAATAACACAATCCACTAATCAACCAATTTTACATCCTTAGAATTAACTCTAGGACAATCAGATTCACGCAACTCTTATGACATACTTTATAACAAAGGAGTATATCAGCAATATGCCAAAGATCATAAAGAGAAACTAAAAATAACCTATAACAAAGGTAAAGATAAATTAAACAACGATAAGAAACGTATCACCACAACTCGTAATAAGAATACCGAAGCTAACAAATTTTCAATAGGACAAACGGTATACAAGAAAAATTTCCAAAGCAAACGACATAAAACGGCACTCAGAAATTTAGGCCTTTTTAAAATTAAGAAAATATCGGACAAAAACATAGCCGTAGTAGACAACAGCAAGGTAACAAAATATATTCACTTGAAAAACTTAAGACAACCTGTACTTTCAGATGGATAATCATTACCCTTACCGTCAACCTTCGCCCAGGCAGAACGGACAACGAAATAGTAATCGAAGATATAAAAAATAACCCCGGTATACTATCAATAAAATTGAAAAGTATGCAGCATACCATGACTATTGGACATTCGCACAAAAATTCGACTTAATGGAACTAAAACAAGAATTTCAAATAATCAAAAATAATTATTACCGATTAAAACAATCAATGGACACAGCAAAATTCGGAAAGGAATACGCCATAGAGATGATGAATTATAACAGCATAATAGAAAGTATTTTAAGAAACATAGAAGATAAATTTAACAAAGTAATTCCCACAGAACAAACAGCAAGACGCAAAAGAGGATTAATTAACGGATTAGGTAACATAATAAAAGCTATCACAGGCAATTTGGATAATCAAGACGCAGAACGTTATGATAACGCTTTACAACAACTAATTGAAAATCAAAACGATATAAAAACCATAACTAGCAACCAAATATCACTAACCCAGTCAGTAATTATAAAATTCAATTAAACATTATGAAAGCTAGTAAGAAACCAAGATAGTAAAATTAAATAGCCTACACTCTAGTATCATTGAACCAACTGATTTATTAAAGGAATTATTAAGAATGAGAACTTTTATCACCAACAGTAAATTACCCTTTGATGTAGTAGAATCAAACATTCTAATACTTGAAAAAATAGCTATAGTTAAAGGCTATGTAAAGAATAACGACATAACATTTTTAATAGAAATCCAGATAGTAGAATACAACAATTATAATTATTATCATTTATTTGCTATACCAATAAAAATTACAACATGTATCAAGTTATAATATCCAAAACCAAATTCCTATCCTATCCTATCCTATCCTATCCTATCCTATCCTATCCTATCCTATCATATCCTACGAACGAAAAATGTAACGAAGTCACACCGAACCAATATTTATGCCAATCATTGACAAAAACAAATATTCAAAAAGACAGCCCTTGCGAAATTTAATTATTAAAATTTTTAAATCATTATGAAAACTGTAAAGCCAAATCCGTACAAATTACCAACATGAAGATTCAAAAAATTACAGAAAATAAATGGACTGCAATTTTCCCAACAGAAGTAATAGCAACCGTCCACTGCAATCAAGACGAAAACAATCTAGCATTGACAGGAAGCAAATTAATCACCCTCAAGGAAGACGGTTATTTGAAATTAAAAAACGAAATAATCAGAGTTTACCAAGATCCCGTAGCAAGCAAGAAACTCGCAAATTTACCAGAGCTACAAATCAAGACAACGCAAATCGAAGAAGAAAAAATAATCCAAAAACCCATGCAACGAGAATATCTAGAATTAGATGACCTCAATCACGCCATGAAATTAATGGAAAACTACAAAGAACATTTGAGCGAACTAAAAACGCCCAAGTTACACTACGACAACATAAGTGTTTGTACAATTGTACTAATCATTTTTCTAATTTTTCTAATTATATATGTATTTTACAAAATGTATCTTAGATATAAGAATAAAGAAAACAGTTTTAGATTTAAGGAAACAAAGAGAAATAAAGAAACAATAAGTGTACCCTTAGAAACAATGCAATTTAAAAATGAAAAGTATGAATTTAAACAATGAATTTAAGTTATGAATTAAAAATTAAGAAAAGTAAACCCTTAATTTTTCATATACGTTGGGAGGAGTTATATATCCCCCAATTATGTATGTATTATAAAATAGAATCTAATAGGAAATTATTAAGAAGTTACTAAGTGACGTGCAACAATGTAATACAAGAACAATTATTAAGGTTTATTAACAGTAGTAGTGTGGTACGGCCGGTCTGACTTCAAAACGGTGTACGCGTATGCTTTTCCATGTAACATACGCGTGCACCGTTTTGAAGCCAGACCGGCTTTATATACTTTCAATGTAAAATACGTGTGGACACGTTTTGAAGTCAGATCGGCTTTATATTACTTTCAATGGAACATACGTGTGTGACTTCAAAACACACGTATGCTACGTTGAAAAATGTAAGTGCAGAGAAAATGTGAAGCTGTTTTGAATTCGGTTTTCTAGCGAGAAGTTATAAAGTAGGTCAGATCCAAAATATCGCATTCAAGTTAATTGTGTTTAATTAAAGTGGATTCTGATTTATGTTTTTTACTTTTGTTTAGAGGCTGCAAATACACATAGGCCGGTTTGACTTTAAAGTGTGCCCAACAGTAGGAAAAGCAGCGGTGGTAATCAAGGTCAATTCTATCCAATATAAGTGAAAAATCTTCGACTAGCAATCATAACAACATAAATTATTTAACGGAGTGTCGTGTGTAAGATAGAAGCAAGTAATTAAATACAATATGGATTTTAATATTCTTAATAAAACTCCATATCGCAAATCTTATGTAAATTTAAAAGATATTGTAGTGAATAAGAGGTTTAAAGTTTTGAAAGTGAAAACTGTCAAGACAAAATATGGAGAAAGAGCATTAGTGGAAACAGAAGAGTTCAAAAGTATATTGCGATTGAGATATTTTGAATACCTTTAAGCACATGGAGTGAAATAATTAAATAAAAGTATTGGCTCGAACAAACACGTATACATAACTAGTAAGGGATCGATCGGTCTAACTGTCAACATAGAATTTTTAGAATAATATGTCACTATTCTAAGAAATTAGTTTATTATAATAATATACATCTTGTTCTTTACTGTTTATTTTATCATAACACATCTAAGTCGATTGTATAAAGAATGCTGTATTTAATTAAAGTGGTTCTGATTTATGTGTTTTACTTTGAGTTTACTACCTTGTTTAGAGAAAGTCTTGTTTCAAAAGAGAAACTTTTATAAAATACTTCTATTTACAAATTGTTGAATATTTTGATCTAACTATTTACAGTTAAAATCTAACTATTTATAAATGAAAAAGTATTTATTAACTCTCGTTCTTGAAGTATCTGCTGCTCACTTGCAGCCAGTTCCGCTCTTTTTGCTTTATTATTTCTAGTTCCAAATCTAGACGACGCAGTAGCTTCTCTCCACGCTTTTTAAATGCATTAAGCAACTCTACTGTGTCATCTTCGTAGGATTTGTCATCTTCACAGCAAACAGTCATATTAGGTCTTGCACATAACTTTTTCATAGCCAACATGTTTTTGCTGGATCTGTGAGCATAACATAACAGATTATTGTAGGTTCCCCTTTACTTTTGTATACTACCTGATGTTTCTGAGATGATCAGAATGTGCCAACGATCCAACGATAGCCTCAGAATTTCCAGAATGGTTTTTTGATCCTAATTTAATGTAAATTATAAATTAGTAGTGTTTGCATAAACATAAATATATTCTAACGTACATGTATGGTTCTGCTTTACTATGACGTTGATCATTGGTACATCTAATTTTGAGTAGAGAAACTGGCTGCGGTGGAACAACAGGAGCGGCAGACTCGGACATTTCATTGCTCCTACAACGCGCAAATCTATCAATATTAACACACATGTATAAATGTGAAAAAGCACTTACCGTGATATATCTATTACGTCACTATCAAAAATAGCAGCAGTGTCAAGTTGAGGTGAAAAACCAAAAACTTCTTTAATCAAGTCTTCGTTACAATGAAATATAAATTGTTCTAGAACTTTTACACTATCGTTGGTACTGCTACCATTTTTGATCGATGATAAGTTACTCATTTTTTAAAGTTGCTAGTAGTAGTAGCTAATAATTGTACAAGAGATCTGATTGAATACTGTTGGTAAAATCTACGTGAAGTATTTATATTAAATATGAAACTGGTCTGTTAGAAAAAAAATTAAAAATTTGCATCGTTTTCTGAAAAAATTGCAAATGAAAGTGTTATATATATTCAGCTATGTAATCTATTCTAATGAATAAAAAACAGTATATAAGCAAATATAATTATGCCTCAGCAGAAATACCGAATTGGATTCATTGTCTGAAAAATTGCAACGAAGGCACAGAGTAAAACAAAAAAACCTAAATTAGTTAAATGTCGTTTAAAATAATGCGATGCAAATGGCCTTAACTAATATAGTAATATTGAATAAGTTTTAGATTATTTGTGGCAATTTACTTTTCAGTAAAACTGAAAAAAAATGACTTTATATATATATATATATATATATATATATATATATACATATAATATGGGTATAATAATCTTGGAATTAGGTCATTACTAAATCTTGGTATATTGGAACAGTTTCACATATAAGCAATAACAAATGTAGTGGTAATCTTTTATTTGACGCGTTTCGGTAACACCATAATCAATAAATTTATCTATTAATACTAAAACAATGTGTTAACAATTATTAGATTTTATATATATATACATACCTTTGTGCAATTTTAATTATAGTATAGTATAAGTCAAAACAAACAAATAATTCTACAAACTAACATTTAACTTGTATCACAGTTTCGCTTCAATAAATAGTATGAATAACAATAATATAATTGGTTATATAATCTAATATTTAATCACTCTGCAACATGGTGTATTCAAATATTTTTAATAGTCTAAATAATAGTAGAATATTTTGTTAATATTCAGAAGATTCATCTTTACAAATCTAAATTGTGGTAAATTTTCATAGATCCATCTTGGTCAGTTTTTGAGTTTATGGTATTCGAATATTTATATATTTGTAAAGTTTCCATTACGTTTCTCTTGTTGTCATTGTTTTCAGTGTCTAAAATATCTACATTATTGAAATCAAATTGGTGTAAGTTGTCAATTGCATGAGAAGCAAGAGCAGTACTTTTATTGTTTAGCTGTTTTTGCTGCTCATAACCAATAAAAGTACTGCTCTTGCTCATGCAATTGACAACTCTCAATTGTTCAATAATGTAGATTATTTTGAACGCAATGACAACAAGAGAAGTAATGGAAACAAATATATCCGAATACCATAAACTCAAAACTGACCAAGATGGATCTATGTTACCAACAATTTAATTTGTAAGATGAATCTTCTGAATTAAAATATTCTACTATTATTTAGACTATTAAAATCACATATTTGAATACACCATGTTGCAGAGTGATTAAATATTAGATTATATAACCAATTATATTATTGTTATTCATACTATTTATTGAAGCGAAACTGTGATACAAGTTAAATGTTAGTTTGTAGAATTATTTGTTTGTTTTGACTTATACTATACTATAATTAAAATTGCACAAAGGTATGTAAATATATATAAAAATCTAATAATTGTTAACACATTGTTTTAGTATTAATAGATAAATTTATTGATTATGGTGTTACCGAAACGCGTCAAATAAAAGATTACCACTCATTTGTTATTGCTTATATGTGAAACTGTTCCAATATACCAAGATTTAGTAATGACCTAATTCCAAGATTATTATACCCATATTATCTATTTAAGAAGGTCAAGAACACATCAAAATATATATATATATATATATATATATATAATTTTCTAAAAATGTTGTGGGTTTTAGGTCGGCTGGATTATTTAAGAAAACTCTTTTTTATAAACCTGAGCTTTCGGATTTATTTTAATCCTTTTTCAAAGGTACTACAATAACAGAATTGATAAATAAACATTAAATGATATTGTATACTTACTAAGGCGAGGTTATAATAAATTGGCGATTAACATAAAAAGTTATTTTGGTTATAAATCTTCTAAAATGTATATAACAACTTCAAAATACAACAAGAGGTAAAAGTATTATGTAAATAAAATATTGATAATAAATAAAAGTCAAAAGTTTGATAGAAATTGTTATTAAAAGGCAACCTTAAAAAATGTTTATTATAACTATTCTGTGTATATATCTGCATGTAACACTGAGTGTATGTATGTATGTATGTATGTGTGTGTATGTGGGTGCTTTTTTTTTTTTTTGGTGTGTGGTGTGTATGTGTGTGTGTGTGTTGTTTTTTATTATATTTATTTATTTTAATATTATTAAGAGAAATTCATCTTATAGATCCATTGACAAATTTGTTGCTGTGTGGTTGTTTTTATTTTTGATATTTAGAAGATACGTGTAGATACAATTTAAGTTATTAATATCTGTTCTTTTGTTCATAGTATTTTTTTGCTGGTAGATGTGGCACATTTCTAGAAACTCTCTTTTTGATTTTTTGTCTTCCATCTGTAATATAATTGGATTGTTAAAATCTATTTTATGGTTTTTAGTATTTACGTGTATACATAGAGCACAAGCATTTGGTTTTATACGTATATCGCTCTTATGTTGGGTTATTCGTTGCCTAAGGGTTTGTTTGCTTTGTCCTACGTAACACTCATTACAATCTAGACAATTGATTTTATATATGATGTTCCTTTTAATTAAAATAGGAGTTTTATCTTTAATTTTAGAGAAAATGTAATTTAAGGTTAATGTATTTTTAGAAGTTATTTTTATGTTAAATTTGTTAAAAACGTTAGTTAGTTTTGGTGTAAGGTGTTCAATGTATGGAAGAGATTTAAATGTAACTGTACTGTCTATTTGTTTATTATTATTATTATTATTTGTGTTGTTATGTGTATTATTATCTGTAATTTCTGTAGTGTGGTTATATAAAAGACGTTTTATTAATTTTGGAGGATAGTTGTTTTTTATTAAAATATTAAAAAGTTTGTTTAAATTTTTTTGATAAAATGTATGGTGACTTATTGTTTTAATTCTGATTTTTAGTGTTAAAATAAAATTTATTTTTATTTTGTAAGAGTGATACGAGAAGTAATTTAAGTACCTTCCAGAGTTGGTTGGTTTTGATACCAATCTAATAAAATAAAATTATTTGTATTTCTAATAAGTAACGTATCTAAAAATGGTACTGCATTTTATTCTCTACTTCTACGGTAAACTGAATTTTTCGTGATAACTGTTAAAAGTATTAAGTGTTTCGGTAATTTTATTTGCTGGTACAGATGTAATTATGTCATCAACAAATTTTTAATGAAGGGTAGTTGAAAAGGAAGTTTCTTAATTACTTCATCTAAAAGACTATCCATTACAATTTGTGCAAATATTGGACTTAAATTGGATCCCATAGGGCAACCAAAGTTTGAATATAATATTCATTTTGAAGCTGAAGTAACTACTATCAAATATGAATTCTATTATATCTAAAAATAATTGTTTTGGAATATTACATATTTTTTTATATTATGCCAAATGTTTTTGATATTGTCTAGTACTAATTGTTTTGGAATATTAGTAAATAGTGAAACTACATCTAAGCTTATTAAAACATAATTGTTTGGGAGATGAAAATTATTTATGAAATTGGTAAAATCAAAAGAATCTGAAACATTATAATTATTATTAGTTGTTGATTTTTTTAAAATGTCTGCTATAAATTTTGATAATTTTTCGGTTGGGTTGTTTATAGACGCTACAATTGGTCTTAATGGTGTATTATTCTTATGAATTTTTGGAATTCCATATAATTTTGGTGCAATACTGCTATAATTGTTTAATATTTTTGATTCACTTTCAGTAATGAATTTATTATCTTTTAGGTTTTTTATTAATTTTATGGTTTGCCTTTGAAATTTTGATGTAGGATCTGAATCAATCTTTTTGTAAGTAGAAATGTCATTAATTAGATCATACATTTTATGGTTATAGTCATTAACTGACATTGCTACAGTAATATTTCCTTTATCAGCTTTAATGATGAGAAGATCCTTAGTGTCTTTCAAAAAATTTTTGCTTTTATTATAATCCACTAAAAAATTAGATTTTGGATTAGAATTTTGATTTATATAATTAGTAATTATGTTTGTAATATAGGCTCTGCATAGGTTTTTTTTATCGCCTTAGTAAGTATACAATATCATTTAATGTTTATTTATCAATTCTGTTATTGTAGTACCTTTGAAAAAGGATTAAAATAAATCCGAAAGCTCAGGTTTATAAAAAAGAGTTTTCTTAAATAATCCAGCCGACCTAAAACCCACAACATTTTTAGAAAATTACAATAAAGGAGGTCGTTATTAGTAATTCATATATATATATATATATTTATATATATATATATATATATATGTATGTAATTGCGTTTACACGAGTCATGTTACATCATAAAATTCTTTCATTGTCAAGGTGCTGCAATATAGCTTACAATAAATTAAATTACACGACGCTAATTGTATGATAAAACTGCAGAATGTTTTTTAATACTGGTTTTTAAAAAAAAATGTGTGTACCTAATCACAACCAGAAAACGACATTCTATTTATGATAGGTACAAGGTCGCTTTTGTTAACGTTTCATTCGCACATAGCCATGAGTGTGTAAATTATTAAACAAAATTGACAGTTTACAAAACGGATGTAGAAACAATTTTTGACTTTTAATTTGAGATATTTCAAATTTGCTTTATCTTTTCTGAAATTTTTTATATGTAACCATAAAATAAAAATAGTGCTGTACTGCAAGCATATTTTCCGTACACACAAGCATAAATCAAAGGTCGTGTAAGAATATTACTACTGTACTTCAAGCATATTTTTCGTAAACACATGCATAAATGAAATGATACAAGGTCGTTGTGTCGATGCAACTGTTAATAAAACGAAATCAGATACTTTGCTTATTAAAACTGGATTTGTTGGAAATTAAAAATTCACTGTTAGCTTTTCTGCTGAATATTCTTTAAGAATTAAACCATTCATGCTTGAAAATCGTCTTGAATCAAAAAACGTAA